>OZ035844.1:11738202-11922558 GCA_964034765.1 Knipowitschia caucasica
ATCATCTTATGTCCTTGCCTAGTGTTACGTCTGGGTCTGGTCCCCCTGTGTTAGTGATTACAACCGGTTGAATGTCCATCCGATCCAATCACGCGAGCGATGAGGAGGTGCGGTGGTTGTAGTTAGATGTGGGTGGACGTCAAGGAGTTTAGCGTCGAACGGGAAGGTCGTAGGTTGGCGATGGCGAAGAATTAGATAGTAACCAGTAACCGGGAACGCGTTACCAACAAGAAATTGAAGCCGGAGCAAGAGGAATGTTTAGCAATGTAATCGCTGGCAAGAGATTTGTGCGCTACTCCCACAGGCTCGTTAGCGACAAAGAGTGGTAAAGCTAGGCTAAATGCTAATGCTAACGACTCACTCGGGCGCCATTACATACGTCACGCAGTAAACCTCAATCCAATGGTTTCAATCTGCAAAGGAGTTGAACCCCTCCCACCTGTTCACTGGAGCCAATGGAGCAACGTCCAGACCTGAGTATGAAATGTAATTTGTCCCGGTGCTTAAGATAACTCTGCTGCAAGCTCTGGTAACCGATCGTGATGCGAGCGCACACGTCCCAGACAGCGTCCGGTTGATCGTGAAGCGAGCGCCTCACTCCCGGCGCGCAAAGATAACTCAGCCCTCCCCGTTTTTGGGGATTATGCTCCGAGCAAGGGCCTAGGGCCTAGGGCGCCAAACATACTCAATCAACAAACTTCTAACTGCATTTTCCCTCTTGGGTCTCTCCAAAGTGAACTGCATGTAACGTCTGGGTCTGGTCCCTGTGTTAGCGATTACAATCGGTTGAATATCGACCGACCTATCAGAGAGCGCGGGAGGCGGGTGTTGTGGTGGGTGACGTCGAGAGTTTGCGTCGAACGGGCAGGTTGTTGTTTGGTAATGGCGAAAAATGCGATAGTAAAGTAATCCGGTCTGGTTCTATCAAGAAACTGAAGCCGGAGCAAGAGGAATGTTTAGCAAATGTAATCCGCTGGAAAAAATTGTGGCGCTACTCCCCACGGGCTCCGTTAGCGGCAAAGGAGATGGCTAAAGCTAGGCTAAATGCTAACCACTCACTCGGGCGCACTACATACGTCACGGTAAACTCAGATCCAATCGTTTCAATCTGCAAAAGGAGTTAACCCCTCCCACCTGTTCACGGAGTCAATGGAGCGACTCCAGACCTTAGCACAAAATGAAATTTGTACTATGGTGTGGTACGACCAGGCTAACCAAAACCACACTTTTTACTTGCTTCCACTTGTCTATAATGATCAATTGTAAGTATGTTCATTGTAATTGTATAAAAAAGAATGTCATTGTCCTTTGTCTCAATAACAGTTTTGTTTGTCGATCTGATTTTCCACAAAAACAAGTTCACCGTTAGCATCTGCTCCCAGGTGTCTTCATTCACCACTTGAGCAAAAACAACTATAAGGTCAATTTGGGTCACTGCTGTATTTATGTTGCTTCACTGCTCTATGGTTTCTGAAAAAAATTAAACTAAAAGATGGTACATTACCCATTAACATCCAGTGGAGCTCCCAGAGGGCATCTACAGTATGAACAATAAAAAAACAATATCACAATGAGCATTAATTTACTTCTGTAACGGAATGATCTGTAGTCCTCAATGTCCAAAGGAAAATCTGATTGGTCGACAAACTCAAATACAGAGAGAACCACCAACCCCCTTGTTTTTTGCGCCCTCTGAACCATAATTAAATTCCAAGTCGGTAAAAAAAAGGCCTTGATTGACTCAGGTGAGTGCAAATAGGCTTATGTGTGTCTCGGTGCACGCCCTCTACCACTGCCTGTATGTCTATGCGTGTGCGATATGCGTGTGCACCGGCCAGTGTAATGCGATAAGCTCCAGCAAAGCACATACCTGATGCCATTAAATGCAATTTCCCCTGTGTGTCAGCCCAGCCATTTGTCAGCTGCTAACACTGCACGCTTTATTAAAAACCTCATCCGCTTCAATTAACTGTGCCCGCAAAGCAGTTTAACTCCACTTTAATCCTGTCAGGATGTTTAAACAGGCCGAGAGTACAGTAGGAACACCGTTTCAAGCACGTCAGGGCTTTTGGAAGACCACTCTGCTCGGACCATTTCTGCTGCTTCTGCTGCTTCTGCTGCTTCTGCTGCTGGCCCACATCAGGAAGTACAAAGTGAAACCTGGGAATGCCGTAATCAAGTACTTTTGCTAATTGAAAACTTGGAGATGGATAGACAAAATAAAATACTTGTTCTATAAGTCTGTCACATAAACTACTTCAAGATTATTAATTGGTCAACGTGACGCGACTACTTGGACATATCCACACTTGTGACTCATACAAAGCATTAAACATAGAAGCTCAAGCAATTAAACAATTATTGTAATGTTTTTCATAAATAAGATAATATTTTCTCATCTTCGTAGTGACTTTGATTGAAACCTTCTGGAGGTTCTCAAGTTAAAAGTGCACTTCTGATATTTTTTTATGACAATGTATGTGACGACAATTTAAAAACACTTTGGAATAAGCAGGATTAGGCTGCTTTAGATAAATTAAAAAGATCATTTACATCACATCCCCATTTCACATAAATGTATTTTGCAACAATTCCATACAACTTCCAATCGGTTTTGATTCCAGACTTTAAAACACAAAAACAGCATGACCTTTTCTCGTAAAAAGCAGGCTTAAGTACACGGCACGTCTAAACACAGTGTTGGAACTCCTCCTCTCCTCCTCTTCTCTCCTCCTCCAGTCTGATGGGCACACAGAGCGGTGCCAGCGGGAGAGCGTGGTTAGTGAGGGGCTGTCACCGGGGGCTCTGGATGGGCTTTGCACCAAGAGGAGAGGTGTAAATTGGGTGAGCGCTGGGTGCAAAGCCCAGAGTGAAGGCTCGGTGCTCGCCCTATTGATGTTTTGTGGCTCACACGAACGCCCATGAGATACAGGTGGTGGGGAAGGTGGTGGGGAAGGTTGTGGGGAAGGTGGCGATGCACAGACGAGGACGAAGGGCAACACATTATTTGGCTCAGTTTAAAGAATGTATTTGCCAAGTTGCTGTTGCTGCTCTTATTTAACACCCTGCCTTTTTCTGTTGTTGAGCAGAGAGGGGGATTTTGATGGAAGTGGCCAGCAGTAAACAGGTTTAGCTCATAATTCTGAATCTATCAAGTTGACGTTGATGAAATTTGAAAGTGTAATCAGCGAAAGGAAAGCTAAAGGCGAGCAGGTGTGACTTGCCTTTGATCATAACGGAGACCAATCGCAATTAGACCCAAAATGGCTTGACGGCGGTATCAGGGGGCTGCTTGCACATTATGTATTTTTAATCAGAGTTGTTAGCATCTGTGATGGATGCCCGTTTTACTCACAGCTGCCTCTGGTGGCACATGTCATGTTTGCGAGCTGTGAATTACCATCGTGTCTCTACTGTCCATTAGCCACACATCCCCAGCGTGTCCAAGCCTCTACCTGCCTCTCAGCGGGATTCTGGGGAAGAGGAAAAACTGCTGGGAAAGAAACACAAGTTGACAGCCACAGAGATCACAAAGTCTCAGGAGAGATGATGAAGCAGGAGAAAACAGAAATAAGTCTAAGGAAATAAACAAAACACAATGACTGAACCTTTAGTAAGTTTCACAGCTAACAGGGGTTAAGTGGATCAGACAGACATCTTATTGAAGAAAGCACACTGCAAAAAATTCTCAAATATGAGGTAATAACTGCTTGAATCGAGTGGTATTTCCTAATTTGAGTACATTCTGAAAGACTTAAAACAAGACTGGCTTATTTCAAGAACTATTTGCTTTTCTCGTTCCAAGGGAGACATTTCTTGTATGTTTTTTAGTGCCGTCCAACAATAAAAAAATTGTAATCCCAATTCATTTACTCAAAATGAATCGCAAATCTATATAAATTCTTTATGTCCCTTGAATTATCCCTTGTCAACGTGGAAGTGGTTTTTGTATTGAAAGCGCGATGCAAAATGTCATACAATTAATGCTGTCAATAAACAGATGTATAACAAGTATAATTGGTAACAAAAAGGCCCTTTCAACTATTCTTTCTAAGGGATCAAAACAGGGGTCTAACAGTTTGTTCTTAGTCTGGCCTTATCCATCCGTACACTCCACTCAATCATCATTTCACTGCATGTAACGTCTGGGTCTGGGCCCTGGGTTTGCGATTACAATCGGCTGATTTTCGACCGACCAATCATAGAGCGCGGGAGGCGGGAGTTGTAGTTACTGTAGATGTGGGTGACGTCAAGAGTTTGCGTCGAACGGGAAGGTTGTAGTTTGGTAATGGCAAAAAATGCGATAGTAAAGTAATCCGGTCTGGTTCTATCAAGAAACTGAAGCCGGAGCAAGAGGAATGTTTAGCAAATGTAATCACTGGAAAAAATTATGGCGCTACCCCCACGGGCTCCGTTAGCAGCAAAGGAGATGGCTAAAGCTAGGCTAAATGCCTCACTCACTCGGGCTCATTACATACGTCACGGTAAACTCAGATCCAATCGTTTCAATCTGCAAAAGGAGTTAGCCCCTCCCACCTGTTCACGGAGTCAATGGAGCACCTCCAGACCTTAGTATGAAATGTAACTTGTACTATGGTGTGGTACGACCAGGCTAGTTTGTTCTTAGTGGTGCTATCCATATGTCTTATCCGTAAGAACGCGGCAGAGGAGGAGAGCCGTGTGTAGTCTATGGAGTGGATGTGCTTTGGTGATAACTGAAGCTAGCTCACAATGACACACAGATAACTTTGTTCTTGTCGATCAAACTCTGGAAACCTTTTGAAACTAAACTTTTCATTCAGTTTGTTAACATCAAATTCGGGATTTAGCATTAGACAAAAGCAGTTGTTTCTTTCACAGCGGGCGAGCAGGCAACGGGCAACACAAACCGAACACTAGTGGAGGGTGGGGGTGGTTTCAGTTCCTGTTTCTGTTTCTACCGACAGTGGCCAAAAACAAAACAATAAGTAAAGTTGGTCACGCAAATTAATCGCACAATTTAAAAAAAACACGGCGTTAATAATTTTTTTGACGAGTTAAAAACGCAATATTTTGTACAGCACTGATCTCGCTTCTCAGCAAGAAGGTCCTGGGTTCGAATCCCGGTCGGAACAGGGCCTTTCTGAGTGGACTTTGCATGTTCTCCCCGTGTCTGCGTAGGTTTCCTCCGGGTGCTCCGGTTTCCCCTACCACTGAAAACATGCACAATAGGTCTGAATGTAAATGAGAGAGTGAATGATGGTGTTGGAGCTGATGGACCAGTGTGTTCTGGACTCGCTTCTGTCATCACCGTGTGTGGAAGGATTGGAACAATATCTGACTCTGAACATTGTAAAGTGCTTTTTAAGCACATTTTACAGACCAAGGTCAGACCCAAAGCACTTTCCAATGTTCAGAGTCAGATATTGTTCCAATCCTTCCACACACGGTGATGACAGAAGCGAGTCCAGAACACACTGGTCCATCAGCTCCAACACCATCCATTCACTCTCTCATTTACATTCAGACCTATTGTGCATGTTTTCAGTGGTAGGGGAAACCGGAGCACCCGGAGGAAACCTACGCAAACACGGGGAGAACATGCAAAGTCCACTCAGAAAGGCCCTGTTCCGACCGGGATTCGAACCCAGGACCTTCTTGCTGAGAAGCGAGATCAGTGCTGTACAAAATATTGCGTTTTTAACTCGTCAAAAAAATTATTAACGCCGTGTTTTTTTTAAATTGTGCGATTAATTTGCCAACTTTACTTATTGTTTTGTTTTTGGCCACTGTCGGTAGAAACAGAAACAGGAACTGAAACCACCCCCACCCTCCACTAGTGTTCGGTTTGTGTTGCCCGTTGCCTGCTCGCCCGCTGTGAAAGAAACAACTGCTTTTGTCTAATGCTAAATCCCGAATTTGATGTTAACAAACTGAATGAAAAGTTTAGTTTCAAAAGGTTTCCAGACTTTGATCGACAAGAACAAAGTTATCTGTGTGTCATTGTGAGCTAGCTTCAGTTATCACCAAAGCACATCCACTCCATAGACCACACGGCTCTCCTCCTCTGCCGCGTTCTTACGGATAAGACATATGGATAGCACCACTAAGAACAAACTAGCCTGGTCGTACCACACCATAGTACGAGTTACATTTCATACTAAGGTCTGGAGGTGCTTCATTGACTCCGTTAACAGGTGGGAGGGTTTAACTCCTTTTGCAGATTGAAACGATTGGATCTGAGTTTACCGTGACGTATGTAATGAGCCCGAGTGAGTGAGGCATTTAGCATTTAGCCTAGCTTTAGCATTTAGCCTAGCCATTTCCTTTGCCGCTAACGGAGCCCGTGGGAAGTAGCGCCACAATTTTTTCCAGTGATTACATTTGCTAAACATTCCTCTTGCTCCGGCTTCAGTTTCTTGATAGAACCAGACCGGATTACTTTACTATAGCATTTTTCGCCATTACCAAACTACAACCTTCCCGTTCGACGCAAACTCTTGACGTCACCCACAACTAACTACAACACCCGCCTCCCGCGCTCTCTGATTGGTCGGTCGAAAATCAGCCGATTGTAATCGCAAACACAGGGACCAGACCCAGACGTTACATGCAGTGAAATGATGATTGAGCGGAGTGTACGGATGGATAAGACCAGACTAAGAACAAACTGTTAGACCCCTGTTTTGATCCCTTAGAAAGAATAGTTGAAAGGGCTTTTTTGTTACCAATTATACTTGTTATACATCTGTTTATTGACAGCATTAATTGTATGACATTTTGCATCGCGCTTTCAATACTAAAACCACTTCCACGTTGACAAGGGATAATTCAAGGGACATAAAGAATTGATATAGATTTGTGATTCATTTTGAGTAAATGAATTGGGATTACAATTTGTTTATTGTTGGACGGCACTAAAAAACATACAAGAAATGTCTCACTTGGAACGAGAAAAGCAAATAGTTCTTGAAATAAGCAAGTCTTGTTTTAAGTCTTTCAGAATGTACTCAAATTAGGAAATACCACTCGATTCAAGCAGTTATTACCTCATATTTGAGAATTTTTTGCAGTGTGCTTTCTTCAATAAGATGTCTGTCTGATCCACTTAACCCCTGTTAGCCGTGAAACTTACTAAAGGTTCAGTCATTGTGTTTTGTTTATCTTCTTAGACTTATTTCTGTTTTCTCCTGCTTCATCATCTCTCCTGAGACTTTGTGATCTCTGTGGCTGTCAACTTGTGTTTCTTTCCCAGCAGTTTTTCCTCTTCCCAGAATCCCGCTGAGAGGCAGGTAGAGGCTTGGACACGCTGGGGATGTGTGGCTAATGGACAGTAGAGACACGATGGTAATTCACAGCTCGCAAACATGACATGTGCCACCAGAGGCAGCTGTGAGTAAAACGGGCATCCATCACAGATGCTAACAACTCTGATTAAAAATACATAATGTGCAAGCAGCCCCCTGATACCGCCGTCAAGCCATTTTGGGTCTAATTGCGATTGGTCTCCGTTATGATCAAAGGCAAGTCACACCTGCTCGCCTTTAGCTTTCCTTTCGCTGATTACACTTTCAAATTTCATCAACGTCAACTTGATAGATTCAGAATTATGAGCTAAACCTGTTTACTGCTGGCCACTTCCATCAAAATCCCCCTCTCTGCTCAACAACAGAAAAAGGCAGGGTGTTAAATAAGAGCAGCAACAGCAACTTGGCAAATACATTCTTTAAACTGAGCCAAATAATGTGTTGCCCTTCGTCCTCGTCTGTGCATCGCCACCTTCCCCCACAACCTTCCCCACCACCTTCCCCACCACCTGTATCTCATGGGCGTTCGTGTGAGCCACAAAACATCAATAGGGCGAGCACCGAGCCTTCACTCTGGGCTTTGCACCCAGCGCTCACCCAATTTACACCTCTCCTCTTGGTGCAAAGCCCATCCAGAGCCCCCGGTGACAGCCCCTCACTAACCACGCTCTCCCGCTGGCACCGCTCTGTGTGCCCATCAGACTGGGGAGGAGAGAGAGAAGAGAAGAGGAGGAGAGGAGGAGGTTCCAACACTGTGTTTAGACGTGCCGTGTACTTAAGCCTGCTTTTTACGAGAAAAGGTCATGCTGTTTTTGTGTTTTAAAGTCTGGAATCAAAACCGATTGGAAGTTGTATGGAATTGTTGCAAAATACATTTATGTGAAATGGGGATGTGATGTAAATGATCTTTTTAATTTATCTAAAGCAGCCTAATCCTGCTTATTCCAAAGTGTTTTTAAATTGTCGTCACATACATTGTCATAAAAAAATATCAGAAGTGCACTTTTAACTTGAGAACCTCCAGAAGGTTTCAATCAAAGTCACTACGAAGATGATGAGAAAATATTATCTTATTTATGAAAAACATTACAATAATTGTTTAATTGCTTGAGCTTCTATGTTTAATGCTTTGTATGAGTCACAAGTGTGGATATGTCCAAGTAGTCGTGTCACGTTGACCAATTAATAATCTTGAAGTAGTTTATGCGACAGACTTATAGAACAAGTATTTTATTTTGACTACCCATCTCCAAGTTTTCAATTAGCAAAAGTACTTGATTACGGCATTCCCAGGTTTCACTTTGTACTTCCTGATGTGGGCCAGCAGCAGAAGCAGCAGAAGCAGCAGAAGCAGCAGAAATGGTCCGAGCAGAGTGGTCTTCCAAAAGCCCCTGACGTGCTTGAAACGGTGTTCCTACTGTACTCTCGGCCTGTTTAAACATCCTGACAGGATTAAAGTGGAGTTAAACTGCTTTGCGGGCACAGTTAATTGAAGCGGATGAGGTTTTTAATAAAGCGTGCAGTGTTAGCAGCTGACAAATGGCTGGGCTGACACACAGGGGAAATTGCATTTAATGGCATCAGGTATGTGCTTTGCTGGAGCTTATCGCATTACACTGGCCGGTGCACACGCATATCGCACACGCATAGACATACAGGCAGTGGTAGAGGGCGTGCACCGAGACACACATAAGCCTATTTGCACTCACCTGAGTCAATCAAGGCCTTTTTTTTACCGACTTGGAATTTAATTATGGTTCAGAGGGCGCAAAAAACAAGGGGGTTGGTGGTTCTCTCTGTATTTGAGTTTGTCGACCAATCAGATTTTCCTTTGGACATTGAGGACTACAGATCATTCCGTTACAGAAGTAAATTAATGCTCATTGTGATATTGTTTTTTTATTGTTCATACTGTAGATGCCCTCTGGGAGCTCCACTGGATGTTAATGGGTAATGTACCATCTTTTAGTTTAATTTTTTTCAGAAACCATAGAGCAGTGAAGCAACATAAATACAGCAGTGACCCAAATTGACCTTATAGTTGTTTTTGCTCAAGTGGTGAATGAAGACACCTGGGAGCAGATGCTAACGGTGAACTTGTTTTTGTGGAAAATCAGATCGACAAACAAAACTGTTATTGAGACAAAGGACAATGACATTCTTTTTTATACAATTACAATGAACATACTTACAATTGATCATTATAGACAAGTGGAAGCAAGTAAAAAGTGTGGTTTTGGTTAGCCTGGTCGTACCACACCATAGTACAAATTTCATTTTGTGCTAAGGTCTGGAGTCGCTCCATTGACTCCGTGAACAGGTGGGAGGGGTTAACTCCTTTTGCAGATTGAAACGATTGGATCTGAGTTTACCGTGACGTATGTAGTGCGCCCGAGTGAGTGGTTAGCATTTAGCCTAGCTTTAGCCATCTCCTTTGCCGCTAACGGAGCCCGTGGGGAGTAGCGCCACAATTTTTTCCAGCGATTACATTTGCTAAACATTCCTCTTGCTCCGGCTTCAGTTTCTTGATAGAACCAGACCGGATTACTTTACTATCGCATTTTTCGCCATTACCAAACAACAACCTGCCCGTTCGACGCAAACTCTCGACGTCACCCACCACAACACCCGCCTCCCGCGCTCTCTGATAGGTCGGTCGATATTCAACCGATTGTAATCGCTAACACAGGGACCAGACCCAGACGTTACATGCAGTTCACTTTGGAGAGACCCAAGAGGGAAAATGCAGTTAGAAGTTTGTTGATTGAGTATGTTTGGCGCCCTAGGCCCGGGAGAGATGCTGTTGAGTGCGGCGCTTGCTCGCGCGCATAATCCCCAAAAACGGGCAGAGTTATCTTTGCGCGCCGGGACGTGAGCGCTCGCTTCACGATCAACCGGACGCTGTCTGGGACGTGAGCGCTCGCATCACGATCGGTACCAGACGCTGCGGTGGAGTATCTTTAAGCACCGGGACGTGAGCGCTCGCATCACGATCGATACCAGACGCTGTAGCAGAGTTATCTTTGAGCGCCGGGACGTGAGCGCTCGCATCACGATCAACCGGACGCTGCCTGGGACGTGAGCGCTCGCATCACGATCGGTACCAGACGCTGTAGCAGAGTTATCTTTAGAAGTGCGTGCCGCCACCAGAAATCCTATTGGTTCACTTACTTTGCTTTGTATTGCTTTGCTGGGAGCTTACGAAGAAGCCAGTAGCCGTTGTGCAGCCAGGATGGCGGACGCGTCTGGCCTGATGTAGGCGGAGAAAGCTGAAGAGGACCAGCACCCCAGCTGTTGCAGAAAGGTGTGGGGGAGCCCCAGCGAGGTCGCGCGCGTGGCGGCGCCTATCCTGAAGGAGTGGGCTGTGTAGAGCTGGGGAGACAATTTACAGAGGAAGAGTAGGGATCTTAGTTGAGCTCTGAACCAGGTTGCTGTCATGGGAAGAATGTCTGGAGTGAGAAAGACAGGTCCGTTAAAATCTCCTTTTTGCAACGGAGGCGAGTGTAACGCATCATGGATTTGTAGGGGTAGAGAGATGTGTCCGAGCGAGCTATTACTATATTGCAGGCTCCTTTGATTTTTGAATGTTTGAGACGGAGGTTGAAATGGTCAGGGGACATTATGTTGGGTGAAAAAGAGCGACCTTTGTTTAATGCTTCCACTACGTCGAGATTATCACACATGACAGAGATCCTCTTTCTCTGCCACGTGTGATTCCACGGCGCGCAGGCCACGACCACTGGGAATATCTCGTGTAGGGTAGAGGAAATGCTCCGGTGGAAAGTAGTGGCCACGCTCGGCAAACCAATGGTCCTGGAATAATCCCCCAAAACCCACGGAAGGGGCAGCGTCCGTGTAGAAGCGGAGACCTGTAGGGGCAGAGACATGTCGGAGAGGGCCATTGATGTTGCAGGCGCCCTTAGGCTTAGAATCTTGGGTTGGAGAGTAGATAATCAGGATAGTAGGATGGTCGGGAAAGCCGTGTCTCGGACCGCATGAAGGTTGAGTGAGCAATGGTGAGACGCTTATGCAGAGAAGCCATAGAAGGCGAGCAGGAAGATGCTGCGAGGAGGGCAGACATGTACTTGGAAGATGAGCCGGAGTTCAGCGCCGCTGCAGGATGGGCAGCATGATGGGGAGCCTGCGATCAGAAGAGTGAAGAATACAGGTATGGATGCCTTTGATTAGGAGTCCGATTGACGGCTCAGCGCAGCTACTCGGCCAGCTGCATCTGATGGATCAGAAGATTAAGTAGAGAGATGAAGCACGACCGCCGAAGCGACCCTGGGAGCATAGGTGCGAGTCCGGCGCAGCGCGGCATACTCAGCCGGGCTGCATCCATTAGAAGCGGGATAAGCTTCTGAGAGAGTGGGTTGCAGCAGTAGCAGTAGCAGCAGCGGCAGCAGCAGTAACCTCAGATAATAACAGCAATAGTCCTGTATCAAGCCGCGGCAACCGCAGTAGCAGCAGCAGCAGCAGCAGCGTCCTTAGAAAATAACAGTAATAATTCTGTATCAAAGCCACAGCAGTAGAATGTTGTTGTAGTTGTTCAGGGTTTCAGTAAAAGAGATGCAAGTGAAGAGAGATGGCAAGGTAAATGAAGCAGCAGCAGCAGTAGTAGCAGCAGTAGCCGTATGAAGCAGCAGCAGTAGCAGTATGAAGCAGCAGCAGCAGCAGCAGTATGAAGCAGCAGCAGCATCCGTAGATAATAACAGCAATAATCCTGTATCAAAGCCAGAGCAGTAGAATATTGTTGTAGCTGTTTAGTGTTTCAGTACAAGAGATGCGAAGTGAAGAGAGATGTCAAAGTACATGAAGCAGCAGCAACAGCGGCAGCAGTAGCAGCAGCAGTAACGGTAGCAGTATGAAGCAGCAGAAGCAGCATTAGCAGGAGCAGCAGTAGCAGTAGGAAGCAGCAGCAGTAGCAGCAGTAGCAGTATGAAGCAGCAGCAGCAGCAGCGGTTGCAGCATCCGTAGATAATAACAGCAATAATCCTGTATCAAAGCCAGAGCAGTAGAATATTGTTGTAGCTGTTTAGTATTTCAGTAAAAGAGATGCGAAGTGAAGAGAGATGTCAAAGTACATGAAGCAGCAGCAACAGCGGCAGCAGTAGCAGCAGCAGTAACGGTAGCAGTATGAAGCAGCAGAAGCAGCATTAGCAGGAGCAGCAGTAGCAGTAGGAAGCAGCAGCAGTAGCAGCAGTAGCAGTATGAAGCAGCAGCAGCAGCAGCGGTTGCAGCATCCGTAGATAATAACAGCAATAATCCTGTATCAAAGCCACCGCAGTAGAATATTGTTGAAGCTGTTTAGTGTTTCAGTAAAAGAGATGCGAAGTGAAGAGAGGTGTCAAAGTAAAGAAGCAGCAGCAGCACGGCAGCAGTAGCAGTATGAAGCAGCAGCGGCAGCAATAGCAGCATTAGCGGCAGCAGTAGCAGCAGTAGCGGTAGCAGTATGAAGCAGCAGCGGCAGCAATAGCAGCAGTAGCGGTAGCAGTATGAAGCAGCAGAAGCAGCATTAGCAGCAGCAGCAGCACAATGCGATTCATACGAACAACAGACGTGTCACGCCAGCGTGCGCCGCTTGTCTCCGTGAGCCAGGTTACATACGTGACTGAAAGAGCCGAGCCGTAGAGACAGGTGCAGCCTGGGAGCCCGCGGCGCGGCAGCGGCAGGAACAGCAGCAGCGGCACATGTAGTAGGAGCAGCAGGAGCAGGCAGCAGGGACAGGCAGCAGCAGGAGCGGCAGCAGGAACAGGCAGCAGCGGGAACAGGCATCAGCGGGATCAGGCATCAGTAGGAACGGCAGCAGGGACCGCAGCAGCGGCGGTCAGAGAACCATGCCCATGGTTGTTTAAGAGCCTGAGGAAATAAATCAACCCGAATCCGAAACATTCCCATGCGAAAAACAGATGTCCCCTGGAGCCATCTTGCTGCTTTGGTTATGGTAGATACGCATGAACCATCACTTTTCCATGCGTTCATTAGCTCCAACTCCACTTCAAACCCATTGCAGATTCACATTGGACCCCTTTTCTTTCTGCTGCACTTTCGAAATGCAACAACTGCAGTTTAGTTACCCAATTTAATACTAGTGACCTAGCTATTTAAATGCATGGCCCCTCCTTCCTCCTGCAGATAGACGAATTTAAATACATTCATTTAACAATAGTGACCTGCGAGTAATGAGATTAATGCTGTAAAGATGGCGCCGTGGCAAGAGTTCTGGTGTGTGCCGTCTGGAGCACGATGGGGTAGACTTTGCACATTTTTTCCAACGTGGTTTTACTGCAAGTGGCAGAACATGAATCTGAATTAATGCACATTGCTCCTCTTATATCCCTCAGACATTGGAGATTGATGCCATTTAAGATGCATTGTCCCTCAGATAGCTCAAACACGTGTAAAACGGAGCCTGCAGACCAAGCACGGGGCGAAAACTGACGCCTGCAGTCAAGTGCGTAGGGCAAAAACCAGCCGCCTGCAGCCTAGACTCCGGGATTAAACTGTCCGCGGTCGGCACACTCACTGTACTCACATGCCAGGAGACTTGGGAAAGCAACGGGACAACGCTGCACCGCCAATCGGAGGCAGGGACACGCACGGCACCGCCAGACCGTCTGCGCGCGGCAGCAGACCACGAGGAAAGCACAGAACCTGCAGAGGGGCCCCGCGGAGGGGCCCCGCGGAGCAGCCCGCAGAAGAGGAAAGCAGTGGAGACACGCAAACCACAGCAGGTGCAGGGACGCGGAGGAGGAGCAGACCACGAGCAGCCAGACTGAGGACAGCCGGGCCACGCGCACGAGCAACACGTGAGCAGAAGCGACCCCTCCAGAACAACGCATGCATTTGCGAACAGGTGCGTTAGCGACATGCACCTTGCAGGCTTCAGAAGTTTGCAAACTTCAGAAGGCCGGGAAGTGGGCGTCTCCGGCTTTTAACTTGCTGTCCTGGTGGTTATTGGTGGATTGGATGTGGGCGTTTTGCTGGTGTAATGAGTAGAGGATGAGCAGGCTTGTAGCAGCGGCCGGGTCTACCATAGTGAACTTTCGCGAAGAGCTTCATTAAAATGATGATTGAGCGGAGTGTAAGGAAGAATAAGGCCAGGGTAGGTTTTGGTACCTGTAAGTACTAGTGTTGGGGTATCACGATATTTTACAAACTTCAGTTAATGCACAGACCATAATAAGTCTTATTTTCCTCATTTTATTAATGACTTTGAATATTAGATTCCCAACATATCACATAAAACATTTTACATATTGCAATACTATCAAAAAGTCAATTTTTTGCCAATTCCCGCCTCTAGTAAATTCTCTCGTTAAAAGCGAATTGTAACTGTTTTTATTTGACATTTTATCCTCAGACGTACAATTGGCCACCAAAAGTCGCCCCGCTTTGACCGAGAGCTTCCAGATCTATTTCCACCCTCTGATGTTGTGTCTGGACGAGGCCACAAGACGCTACAAAGGCAAGAAATTGTCAGAGCAGGACAAGCAGACAACATGAATTATTTCAAGTGATATGTTAGCGGAGCACTGCGCACATGCCCTTTAGGAGTTGTCACTTTGATATCTCACCCAATACCACACACACTCACACATTCACACATGCACACATTGTCCACAACAAAATTCCTCATATAAGGAGACAATTAGGCCGCCTCATTTTCTCCTAATATCAATCACCCAGCTCATGAATAAAGACAATTAGGTCCTGGCGATTCCATACAATTGTGGCTGGCCTTTGCGCTCTTCCTCGTACGCGCGAGCCATGCCTCTCGGGTGCGCGTCCCTCTCGCTTTCTCATCAGCTGGACGCAGCGTGGGCCTCCCCCAGTCAATAACAGGAGCGAAAACAGGGGAGACAAGAGCCCGGTTTGAGACTAGATCAGATCCTGCGGACGCGTGTCACTCTTCATTAGGGAGGCGGAGAGTAGGGGACGCCCTTAAGGTGAGGACGGCCACAGAGCAGAGGCGATGGCGAGGGGGGGTTGATGTGAGCGGAGTGGTGGGGGGGGGGATGGGGGGAGTGAATGACAGCTGTGGAACAATGACAGGGTCTGTGTCCAAGCGCCCCCCAGGCCAAACACCAGCTCCACTCCTCCATGAACTGATCCACCGCCGCTGGAGCAGAGACAGGAATAGACCAGACACACTCCAACTCTCACACACTGTACTCTAGACTTAGCACTGACAGTGATGTAAAGCGTCCAATCAATGCACCTAATGTCATATTCATAGAAGTGTGATTGGTCCACCTCAGGCATGGGTGGGTCCCTCAACCGCAGCAGCAGCTTGGATAATGTCAGGTATTAATCTTTCATCGCCTCCATTAAATTAAGCACTTTGATTCACGTATTATTAATTTATACTGATTGCTGCAATGTTGGTGTACACGCTGGGAAAGGCTGTTACTAAAGGACACGCTACATCAGGCTTCGCCATTTAAAAAGACACAGATCTTTGCTCGAGTTAGAGGTGAGGAATATGCTTTAAAGTGACATTACAACATTGTACACATTGACTTTTACCTCTTCTGAATTATTCACTGTACTAAGGAATCATTTATAACTACTCTCAAATGATCTCTAAAATTGAAACTGATTTATTTATTACAACATTGGACATTCCGAATTATGTTTTTTTTTTTTTAAGTTTACTATGCTGTAATACATAATACATAATAACATTCTTTGGTCTGATTTTATATTTTGAGCCTAAAGAGCATCATGTTGTGTGTTAAGTAAGAAAGTAGTGGCCACTGATGTTTGGGGCTTGCTTTTGTCAGTGGCCATACATCAAACTAATAACGTTGTGTAAAGAGGACAATGGGAGGTGTGATGGAGGCGGTGTGCTCTGCTGCCACATGTAGGTGGCACACAGTCGCCTTATTAGCCAGGTCAAACATAATCAGTGATAGACACGGCAGGCCTGTTTAATTATGGCTGGCAGCTGGCAGCAGGAGCCTTCCTTTAGGGCCGGGTTATGCCCATGCATGAACCCCTCATGGACCCCGCCCTCCCACCATCACACTGTCCCAAAAGAAGAATAAATCTCACCTCCCTTTTGTTTGGGCTGAAGCATGTGGCAGCCCCGTCATTTAAAACAAGAATAGAAATGTGGACTGAATTTGCGATTAATAGAGGGGAATGGGGCATTAAATTAGTGTAATTGTGAGCTAACAGCAGTTCATGCATATGTGCATGTGTGCTCATCTGTTAGTGTGTGCAAAGGTAATAACATTTGTTCCAGTGCTGACAAAGACTTTGAACAAACTGTCAAACAAACAAAGCACCTGAGCTACTTAAGGGCTTGAGATTTTCCATTTCATAAACCCTGAGCTGACAGCTTGTTTGCAGCATTTGGGATGACACAACAGATGTATTCAGACGCACTCTCCTCCCAACTAGCATCTTGAAAAAGGCACCTCGCCTCATCTCTCCAAACAGCTTGTAAATCTGATCTTAAATGGAAGCAGGCGGCAGGCGACTGTGCCATGCCTTCGCCTGCTGCGTCGCCGCAGAGACACAGCTCTGAAGTTTGGAAGCCACTTGAGGCTGCTGTCATTATCCTGTTCTGGCTTTAAATGTCCATTTATTTGGAAAACTTATTACAGCTGTATTTGTGGAAGCAGCTGTGTGAAAAGCTCTTGTGTGTCCCAAGGCTGTCTGTCTACACACACCCTCGCACATGCAGAGCCCCCAATTCAGTTCTCTCTATATTGATCCACTTCATTCTGCTTCAATGAGATGCAGACAGCACCCCGCGCCCAGAACGCTCATAATCATGATATAACACTGGGAGGTATTGAAACCATGAACCCGCCATGATTCAAATAATGTTATGGCCTGCGTGATGAACAATATGAAAGACATATTTGCATTGTCAGGTGTGCCGTGTAATTAACCATAATTGTGTTTATGATGTGATGTCTTCTTGTGCAAAGCCGCAACCCGTTTTATTTAGTCTCCATCAGTTTTTTACATTCTGCAGCAGGTGAAAAAGCAGTAGACGCTTTCCAGGACCTTGGACAGCGCTCTATTCAAACTCAAGGACCGTCAATGCTGTATTTGTGTGTGTGTGGGTGTGTGTGTGTTTGTGTGTTTGTCAACCTATGGCTTTGTGCTAGTCTTGGAACTGAACTTAAATCCACTTTTCTCCTGCTCTCTTTTGCTTCCAGCGTCCCCCCCCTTCCCCCGAAACAACCCGGTGTAGTCATGGAAACTACTCCAATCGATCCGGTGCCATCTAATACCAATCTTTGTTCAAACCAAAACTTAAACAATGAGAAGGCGAGGAGGTGCACGGGTTGTTCTGTGAGTCCACTAGTGTCGCACTGGAACACCCAGATAAGCTTTACTACTACAGGGAGTGAGCTCTATAAAAAGTGTAAGATAAAACATATTATCCTTGATATTGTATCATTTTTATAAGTAAAAAGTATGTATTTTACAAGCATACATTGTGTTGTATCACAGCACATTGTTTGGGCTGGACTAGTGCGTGTCTCGGAGCCTGTGGGGTTTATGTGAGGAGGGAAGTGTCATGTTAACTTTATGTCAACAGTCGCTGGTCCGAGTTCAGAGAGTATGTGAAATATCACCACAGCTTTGTATTTAGACGGTTTCTTTGGCTTGGTGTTGGTTGAAATATTTAATCTGATGTTTATTAACGGATGATATCATCTAAGTAAATCAAGGGAGAAGGGAGTGTTTTTAATAAAATGGAACAAGGGAAGAAGAAATGCTAGAAGGAGTGAATGAAGAGAAAGCTTATTACCGGAAAACAGATGGCCCCCAATTCACAGAGGCCCCTGTGGGACCTGGAGGGACGACTTTTTGCACCTCCGGGTTACCAGCGCTGCCGAGAGGGTGGAGTCCTTAAACACCACTCTGTGTGTGTGCACTTTTGTTTGTTAACTTGTAAACAAAAGGCAAATTTGTGACATATTTGGCAATGTGCCATTCCTTGCGTACACGGTTCCCTGGGGCTCATGCTTTTAGACAATTTGATTTAAATGGTTTGTTACAAGTATAAAATTAAAAGAGCCTCTCTGGAAAATATCCTACAGAAGTGCTTGAAACCAAAAAGCAGAATAATACGGTTATAACGGCCCAACATCATCAAAGCCATCACTCATCATCATGTCTGGATGAGCTAATGTCATAACATCCGTAAAATGAGATCTCACACGTGCTCGAACATTCACACCCTTCATTTTCTGTGTGCATATGCAACTATACGAGTGGACACACTCGCACATGACAGCCACTGAGTGGAAATGAAGGATTTGGAGTTCCATCCCGTTACATTATGCAGCAGATGGCGTTCAGGCCAAGCCCGGCCAGGCCGCTCCCAGGAGAGAAGGAGTGAGAGAGAGAGAGGGAAGGAGAGAAGATGGGGGAGGTGAGGGACAAAGCTGTTGTGTTTTTTCTTTGCATTAAAGCACATGTTTGTTTTCTGTGTATTTTTGATAGACTCCCACTTGGTTGGCTTATGGGACAAAGTCCTCCCTTCCTCTTACGGCCTCTCTCTTCTCCACTCTCCTCCCCTTCCACCCAGCTGAGGCTACACCTGAGCCCAGCTGCGAAGCCCCCGACCCCAGCTGACCTGGCACCCCGCTCAGCAAAGACAAGGAAGAAGGTGAGAAAGAGAATATTACTCCAAAGTTGAAAGGGCAGGTGTAATGGATGCCTCGTCTTTCATATAATAAACTGCCTTTTTATATTGCGCTTGCATGAACACTGCTATATGCTACACTGGTGTTTATCTCTTTACTTGGTAATAATAATGAAAATAAACAACAAATCTGCACACCTATTTTACTGATTGTGTTAAATATTGCTTGAATAAATACAGAGACAATGTACTGTTATCAGTGAAAGTAAGATCATTTGAACACATAGGTGAGGTAGTATGTTTGTTGACATGTCCGTGTGTCCACACATTGCTGCTGATCAAATGCCACAATCAATACACACACACTCTCTTCCAGACTCCAATACAAAGCAGCCTGTTAAGACCCCCAGATCTTTGCCCCTGGCGCTTTTTGTTTTGTGTTTTCTGAATTAATTGAGCTGAACACAAGTGTAGGGCCAGATGTCACTGCGACCTGTGGGGATTATTAGAAATCTGTTTCCCTCATTGTTTATGTGAACCCCTTCAGACCACAGCGCCCAACAGTCTTTACACTGAAGTTTCACAGAGAGGCCAGCCTCAAACCAGATTGCTAATGCACAAAATAACAGTCTCCAAGTCCAAGCATGGACAGCGAGTGGCCCTGGACATGTGGGACTTTCTGTACCACCTCCAATGTCCATGTCCTGTGCCCAGTGGCGTCTAGGGGCCCATGATGCCCTCCTAGTTTGGCCTGAACACTACGATGCTCCTTGGCAGTGCTGAGGGCCTAATGAACTCATCAGCCAGCTGGAGGCCTGGATGGAGGGGCTGGGGCCACTTGGGGGTTCAGGGGAACAGGGGGAGAAAGAAGGGCAGTGGACTGAGAAGAGTTTCAGATATATGAAAGCCTCCACACACCACCACTACAAGGTAAATGAGGCAGGTGCAGCTTTGGAGGGGGCAAGAGGCCAGGACAGACCCAGCAGAAGAGGTATGAGTGGGAAATGTACTGTAGGTCTGGACTGAGGATGAGTTTAGAGTTGACCAAACAGTATTCTTAATAGATAGATAAATACTTTATTGATCCCCGTAGAATTTCAGGTGTCCAGCAGCAGCTTACAAACACAACACTTAAAAAGATCATTCTAAAAGTAGCTAACACTAGTATTAAACTGCAACAGCACTTTAGGTCACTGCAGCAGAGATGGAGGAGCCGCTGGGTGGGGCAGGACGGGTCACTGCAGCATCTGTCAACTCAGAAACAAATCTTTTACATTTTTACTGGGTGTTTCGCCTTTTTGTCGAGAAAAAATATGAAAAAAAGAAAGATAATGCCGAAAACTATGGAGCTGAAGAAAATGACAAAAGATGCAGATGTCTGGGATTGTGTCTCACCAGTTTTGCAACACTCACATGGTTTTATATCCAGGCAAAAAATATGGAAGCTTCCAACAGATAAGTTTGCTTTGACTGTATTGACTTCTGCAACAGCTCAGTTTTTACCTAATTTCACAAAAAGTCTTTTAAAAAATCCATTTTACCTTTTTCTCCAAGAAACAACAGATTCACTGATTTTTTAAATGAGAGCTTGAATGAAGTCGTTTTTATCTTTTCTCCTCACCGCTCCTCTTTCTCCTCTCTCTCTCCTCTCTCTTCTCTCTCTCTTTCTCCTCTCTCTTTCTCCTCTCTCTCTTTCTCCTCTCTCTTTCTCCTCTCTTCTCTCTCCTCTCTCTTTCTCCTCTCTCTCCTCTCCCTTTCTCCTCTCTCCTCTTTCTCCTCTCCCTCTCTCCTCTCTTCTCTCTCCTCTCTCTTCTCTCTCCTATCTCTTTCTTCTCTCTCCTCTCTCTTCTCTCTCCTCTCTCTTTCTTCTCTCTCCTCTCTCTCTTCTCTCTCCTCTCTCTTTCTTCTCTCTCTTCTCTCTTCTCTCTCCTCTCTCTTTCTCCTCTCCCTCTCTCCTCTCTTCTCTCTCCTCTCTCTTCTCTCTCCTATCTCTTTCTTCTCTCTCCTCTCTCTTCTCTCTTCTCTCTCCTCTCTCTTTCTTCTCTCTCCTCTCTTCTCTCTCCTCTCTCTTTCTTCTCTCTCTCTCTCTCTTCTCTCTCCTCTCTCTTTCTCCTCTCTCCTCTCCCTTTCTCCTCTCTCTGCTCTCTCTTACGTATCTGTCCTCTTTCCGTATTATCTCCTCTCTCTTTCACCTCTTTCCTCTCTCTCCTCTCTCTCTCTCGCTGAAGTCATCACGCTGTCAGCCTCATCAGAAACCTACTGGTCCCCTTTACAATCGTCCCGACTCCTGGCCCTCGCTGATCAGTCTTTCTCCCTGAGAGCCAAGCAGAGGGAGAAAGTGAGCACCTCTGTGTGTCCATATGCGTCTGGGTGGCGGTGAGCATGCTGGGACGTCCTGCTGGGAGGACAGATGGCGCCGGGGCCTGCCATGACAGCGCTGACGATGGCCACATTCTCACATGGGACTCCTGGTTCTCGGAGTCCCACGCCTCCTGTTCAGGCCTGCACCAACAGCCCCTCTGTGAGCACACACACATGCAACATTTCCCATTCATATGAAACCACCTTCTTCCAGCGTGTCTAAAATGATGGTACTGTCGGGATCATTCTATTTAAAGTAAAGTAATTCTTTCCATGTTCTTGACGACCATTGTACAGAGCTTAAGGTTCTGGATGTTTAATGTCATAGGTTTGCTGCACGATGGACATGCATTTCAGAGCATAAGCAGGAAATAGTAAAATAGTGCGCTAAGTATCTGCGACCATACCTCCATTTTAATTTTATTGTGAATTTACAATGTATCTTGCGTTGCTAATAGGTGCAACAAGTAGTACTTTATACTAGAAATGTATTCAAGTTGATGGATAATCCAGAAGGGACTACATGGTTATCAAAGAGACACGAGAACTGTAAAGTGACTCCAGCAGTGTCTAATGTCAGTGTGGGATTAACGCTGAGGTCCAGTCTCTGTCACAATAACACAAAAACACATGAACAGGCCTGTGCTCACGCTGCCCTCACAGTTAATGATACTTTTGTCGCAAGAAGTTAAATGATCAGTTGCCACACGCTCCTCAGACAGAATGGCCTGGTTTGACTCTCCATCTTCATTTCCACCTGCTTGTATTTGTCTCCTCCATGTTTGTTCTTCTCTGTCTGTGGCCCCTAATTCTTTTCTTTGTCGCAGGTGCCCCCCGTGGCTCGCGGTCCACCTCAGAGGAGCTTCATACGTCTCCTGACAAGGTGACTAATCCTTTCCATTTCACAGCTCCATCCCACTGCTCCCTGGGAATGTTCCGACCCGAGTGGATGCGCCGCTGTTGTCAAGTGTGATGGGAGACAGGTGGGTGAGGCATCACCGCAGTTCAAGGTGTTTTTTTGTTATAACAAGACTTTAGATACAGCCTCTTCCAGTTGGACTCGCTGATTAAAAATAACATTACCACACACTACACAAGCTACATACAGTGAAGTTTACCTTTGTCGTTTATTTTCCTCTCACTGTCTGAATCATACTTGACTTTGCAGAGAATACTTTAATATTACCTGTCTCCATATTGTGGCATTGAGCCAATAGAAAATAAATAATGTATGCCTTGTTACACATTACAGTTTCTACTGTGGATGAGAGCAGAAACTTCCATTAATGGGTAATTCAGATCTGCTCCTTTATCTAAAAGTTTTATTTTCGCAGATACTGGAGTCTCAGCTGGAGCTTAGAAATAAACCCGACAAAGTAATATCATAACCATAAATCACTGTTCACTATGACTCACAATGACTGAATAATTGCAGGAATGAGAGTGAAAGGACAGTTTGCCACAAAAGCCCTCTAGGCTTTAGCATCCAAAATGTTGCAAAATATGTATTGTTATCAAGCAAGACATTTGTGTGTGTTGTGTCTCATTGGAAAACTTTGATAAGCTTTTAGCCTGGCACCCCATAAATGGGGTGAAAATGGCAAGAACATTGGGGTGTTTGAGATCTGAAACTGATAAATACTCATTACTGCAATCCCGTCACGACCCTAATGCATATTCATTATTCTGACACTACAAAGAGAAAATAATGACATTATGTACAGGACTCAAGCACGATGTCTGTGAGTGTGAAAGGTTTATTACGGGAAATGGCATGACTAAACCAAACGTCATCCTTGGAGTAATGGACCATCCTGGTGACTGCATCACTCTTCTCTGTCTCCAGAGTCTCTGCATCAGCTGCGGGAAGTCACTGCAGCAGGCACAAACAAAACCGCCTCAGAGGGGTCCTTCATGTCTTTGGCCCAGAGCCGAATCATGGAGGGGTCCGGGCAGAGAGGATGACGAATACAAACCTCAGCTCTCTGTCTTTGGTGCAATTAGAGGTAGTGTGTGTTCTTTGTTGTATGTTGTGTGTGGTGTGGGGGTCCAGCTGTCAGAAGGCCTCTGTCTCGTGCCCCTGACATGTCTCTGATACGCCCCGCTGTGAGTCCCTGAGTGTCACACACTTTGCCTGGACACGGTCAGAGCCCAAGGCAAGCTGTCCCTCACTTCGCACACACTACATGAAGCAGTGCGAACTACACACTTCCGTGTACACACTGCATTAGGTCTGGTTCAGGCCTTCTGGCAGCAGGCTTGTCTCTCTCACTGTCTGTGGCCGTGGCTGTGGGCCACAGACAGTCATCCATGGTTCCTCTTATTGTTTTAATCACCTCGTTAGGCGCAGCTAGTCGCCACTTACTGGCCATGGCCAGGGCCTCTCCTCTGGATACATGCCCCTGCAACCCCGAGCTGGTGGTGCCACCACCAGACAAAGATACATGATGGAGGAGAAGTTAACTGAAGGAACAAGAAGAATATGGATTCTCGGATCAGGTCTAAAATGTCAAATATGAAGATCCCCAAACCATGATGGCTTGTTTCTGTTGTTTTTAATAGTCAATGTAAATGTTCTGATTATATTGATATCATTATTATTGTTATTATTATTAATAAACAAAATTTAGGATTGTTACACATTTCACAGTTTAAAAATAACCAACAGGCATTTACATGTTCATTAACAATCCAAAATATGATTCAATATTACACTGAGTTTCCCCAGGAACAGTTCAACAATATCATGCACAGACACGCGGAGGTGTAAGGCTGACGCTGATAGAGTTAAATGTATATGATAGTGGTCCTAATGGGATTTATTTGTGTTGTGCACATGATACATAAGATCTGTTGACCTTTGATGTGTTTTAATCCGAGGTTTAAATTCTAATAATCCCTGCTTGTGCGCGTATACAAGATCTCCATCTTTAAATCATTATGTTCACTTAAACACAAACGTGCGCGATCTCACACTTTGCTTCCATCCTTTATCGTGCGCACACATCTCCGCCTTCCCGTTGCCCACTGCTCCCACGGGAGCGAGAGTGCTTCAGGGCTGAGGAGAGAGAGAGAGAGAGCGAGAGAGAGAGAGAGAGAGGGAGAGAGGGAGGGGCGGCGTTAGACAATACCATTCCTCAAATATATTCCGACCCTGAAGTGAGCCTTTATTAGTGGGGCTCGTCCGGATCTTATCTCGCACATGACACCGGGAAAGCAGATAATCCAGAGCCTCCGACACGCACGCGCCTCGCTCCGGAGAGCTCTGTTCAAGCCCCTCATGGACCGTGGACCGTGCACTTTCCTCGCTCTCTGCACATCTGCACTATTGTCTGTGCAGCTCTAGGACGCTCCGTGAGTGGGTTATCTCCTCATCTCTGTGCGGACTGAACACTCTGCTCTGGGACTCTGCTCCAGCCCTGCCCCATGGTGCCACAGAGCCGAAGTCCTCCAACTGTCTCCAAACTAAACTCAACATTACGCGCTGTGTCTGGCTTCCGTACAACCAGCTCCAAACTCACTTTTTCGGAGGGATATGAGTTAAATTCAACTCTGAAGTTCGTACCAAGACCTGTCATAGGAGATATCTTTAAGGTAAGTTCGTTCATTTCAAATTCCTTCTATCTTTACAAAAAAACGATAGGCCTGTGTATTATTAATAAAATCTGAATCTATTATTAGTTACATCAAATATCGACAGCATGCATATCAGAGTGTTCTTCTGTCATGTTAGTGTGGCCTTGGCCAAGCAGATGTGTTCATCACTGTGACAGATGGCCTGCTCTGATTATGGTAATTCCAAAAAGGAGAACTGTGCCATTACGGTCAAAACTAGTTTACGTTTAAAAGAAAAACGCGCTGTTATATAATTTGCATAAGGTTATAGAGGTTTGTCCCAATAAGCATTCTGGAAGCTTAAAAACTTATATTATTGTTAGAATTACTATTTTGTTTTTACAATAACAAATGCGTAACTTTGTAACGCGTGTGCATCTGTGCCATAGGTTCTTTGGAGAAGCGAGTTCCAGAGCGAGGCCAAAATGATGCTGAGCCCGGACCAGGCGGAGGCGGACCTGTCATGGACACAGTCTGACCCCGAGTCGTTGCTCAATAGCCTCAAGTCTGCGGGTTGCACGTCGGACGATCACGTGGAAAGTGACGAGAAGAGATGCAAAGCTGACCCTCCGCTGAGCCGCGAAGAGAAGCGCAGGAGGCGGCGAGCCACGGCCAAGTACCGCTCTGCCCACGCCACCAGAGAGAGGATCCGTGTGGAGGCGTTCAACGTGGCCTTTGCTGAACTGAGGAAATTACTGCCCACCTTGCCCCCGGACAAGAAACTCTCTAAGATTGAGATTCTCAGACTGGCTATTTGTTACATCTCGTATCTGAATCACGTGTTGGATGTTTAGGCTGCCCGTGATTGACACACCGCGCGTCAGGGCTGGGAAAGGCCGGTAAAAGAACAACACTAAAATCCAGTGTTTGAGCTGCTGGACCTCCTGTCTGTGCTTGATCACATTGGCACATTTTGATATGGCAGCTTTTAGGAAATTAAAAGGCAATGAATTCGTTCCAAAACACAAGATAATCAAAGTAAATTCATATTTTGTTGCGTTACAGAATGTATGTTATTGTAGTCTAGATGTTGAATTTGCTGTCGGCACAGGTTTGCAGGGGGCCAGCATCTGAGGGTTCCACCTGTAGACTCTGCTGCTGCCATTCACCTGAAAAAAGACACTTTGAGAGATGCTCCTGCGGGGAGTCTGTGCGCTTTAGTGTCACAAAGGAAAGAGGCGATTGTCACGGCTGCAGAAGTTGGCCTCGCGTTGACAGCTTCAACTTGGAGTCCTGGCTTCTCTCTGAACAAACGCCCAAAGCCACAAGTCGTTTGAGCTGTGGATGCAATAACAAAAACGTAGCCTAATAAAATAACATTTAAATGCCTTTGAAATTTGACATTTGATTAGATGTGTTTATGCCTATGTGTGATGAAGACCTCACTTTTCTGTTTTTAAATATAATTTCACTAAACAGCAGGGCATGATTCCCTGGGGAACGTGCACAAAAAGGCTGAATTAGCTGCTTAAGAACTACTTTAGTAACGGAGGAAAAAATACGGAGAAAGTGCCACTTATGACATATAAAATTGTGACCTTAATCATGTCTCAAAAATGTATAGAATTATTTATTTAACTGTCTTTATATTTAAACTAATTTATTTATTTATGTTTGTGTTGTGGTGTCTTTTGTAGCTTATAAAGTGATTATTTCTATTGTTTGTCGCTTCTATATTTTGCATTTTATAGCTGTGAAATTGACCTTGAAAGTGATTGTGTTTCCAAATGCACTTTTTGTTTTCATGGGTTAAAACATACGTTGTTTCTTTATGCATTTTGTCCTTATGTCTTGTTTGTTGTCATGAACGATAAGCACTTGCAGGATGGTGTGTATTGACGCCATAATCATAATGTTTATCTCCATATACATTTGGAACTGTTCTGTTGTCCTAAACACAATTCGATGTCACACAATTGTCATGGATCAGAACAGAGCGGAACTGAACCTACGAACACGAGCAGCACCTCTTCACGGTGTGACCAAAAATGTATCTTTAAAGTTAGTCTAATCTCTCTGGAACTATATTATGTGGTTTTGATTCCTTGCGTGATAATTTAGTGTCATAAAACCCAATACGTCATTTTCTAGTAAAGAAAACATATCCTCTATCCAAAGATTTTGTGTGTCTTCAGGGTTGTGTAGGCTGTTGTTGCTTTATGCAAATCTTTTGTAGTAGAGGTGTGTGTGACAGCTGGTTTCTATATTGAACAAACTTTTCATATATGCCGGTGTTATTTTTCATTAAAACAGAAGGAACATGTGGAAAAACATCTTGTGTGTGCGTGTGCTTGTTTGCTTGAAAATATTAACATAATTCCAAATCACCAGATTCAGCTGGATGTCAAAATCGCGTGATGACGTCAAACGCGCGTGACCCTGCAATTAAAAATAGTGCGCGCTCACAGGCCTATAGATTACGCACATTTCTGAGACTTGGACGTAGTCAGTGCAGTACACGCACGCAGTGGTCAGCAGCCTAAAGGCAGTGGTAGCCTACATGTGTGCTCCTGGCTGAAAGGCTCGCTCCTTCCCCAGAGAGGGGGCAGGTGTTACTCCAGACGAGCCAAGACAACCAAATTACTGGCCGTCTGGCACCTCCCGTGGGAAAGCCGGGCAGAGAGGAGAGATGGGAGCGATGGAAATTTATGAGCGAGCAAGCACTGAGATGTAATATTGCCAAATGGTACGAGAAAAACATCCAAATATTTATATTAATTTGCAATATAGAGCTATAGCACTGGCCATTGATTGTGTCGAAGGGGGTTTTGTGGATTTGATGCGTTATGGTTTTTTCGTCCAAGCTAGTGGATTATCATGAGTGAAGCTTTTAGGCCTGGGTGGCCCCACAGGGAATCAGGCCCTTCACCTCTGAATGGTCATAAGCTGTCCAGAGAGAAGCAACAGTGTGCTGTGTCATATCCATTTATCCCTTTTGGACTAGCGTTCTCAATTATACTGTATGACCTTTTTCACTCTTCCATGCGTCCATATCCCTAAAGTCACAAGTTTTAATTTCACGAATTGCAGTTTGAAATTTTGCTTTTCTTAAAGTTTTGTGGCAACTAAGCGTTTGCCTAATACGGAAACCAAAACAGAAATAATGCCAAACACAATTTTGAAACATTAAATGAATGCCCGATAATTGCTCCATTTTCATTGGAACATGGCATTGGTCAAACCTGACTGGTGCAATTGTTCAACATGACATGATTTTGCACAAAATCCAAAACACCAATTTGTCGCATCAACAGATTGTCCACTTTCAAAAACACAAAACAAATTCTACATTTCTGGCAGTGCGCGTGCAGAGACAGACTTCTGCCTGAGCTTATTGAATAGAGCAGTCCATCTGTACGACGCCACGAAGCACAAGGCCATTTGTGCATCTCATCCCAAAGCTTCCGTAGAATCAGTCCTCTTCAATTTATTCTTTTGAAAGCCCAGAAGGGTCCAGGGGAGAGCGGAGGAGTGACAGGCAGAGCGCACAGTGCTGTGGGGCAGTGGACAGGCCCGTGCGTGTCTGACTATACACCCTCTTATGGCTTATGTAAGTGCGCAGGCCTCTGAGTGTGTGGCCATATGTCACGGAGGTGTACGGAGACAGCAGGCCCATTATCAGGACTTGGACATCCCATCTCCTCATCGCCATTCAGGTAGAAGCCAGGAGCGCGCACCCAGCTCCTCACATGAGAGGCCTGTAGAAATTGGGCTGGGATCTCGAGTATGACAACAAACTGCCATATGTTCACAGTGCGCGCAACAACATTTGGGCTTTTTGTGATTTCTCCTCCACCTCGTTGCTTGTATTAAGGTTCAAGGCGAGAACTCCCCCACGTCAATATCGCAAGCCCACTCACGCCCCCATCCCGTGCACCTCCTTCCCTCCCAATTTTGTTGAGGTGCGCTGCGTAAGAGTGCCCGTGCCCAAGTACAAAAAAAAATCCCTGATCCATGTGTTGAAATGCAGCCCCCGGGATGGGACGCATTATTCCTGCCTACTTCACCAGCAGGGTCCTACGCTGGGGGTTCAGGGCTGGCTCGTGGCCCCTTTGTCTCCAAACAGATGGATATGGGCGAGAGGAGAAGGGAGAAGTGGGGAGAGAGAGAGAGGGGAGCGGAGCAGGGGAGGAGTGGCATGAATGAAGGGGGGAGAGGGGGTGATGCTGGAGTCAGTCTGTTGTCATTAAGTGCTGTATTGAAGACCATATCCCCCCACAATGCGTCAGCAGCAGTGGATGGTCCCCCTCTCATTCAGAAGCACGCCTGTACCATCTGTACCCAGACTGAGGGCCCGTCCTGAGGTGTGTGCGCATGCATTAGGCCCGGCCTCCAATCTGGACAGCCAAAATGCTCATATTCATTGGGCTTTCCATTTGATTAAGATCTTTGGA
Source organism: Knipowitschia caucasica (assembly GCA_964034765.1). Classification (NCBI taxonomy): domain Eukaryota; kingdom Metazoa; phylum Chordata; class Actinopteri; order Gobiiformes; family Gobiidae; genus Knipowitschia; species Knipowitschia caucasica. Next base: position 11,767,476 of record OZ035844.1, read on the forward strand.
AATCTAAATGTTGGGCTTTTGTAGTGAAGGCTGTGAATCCTTTTTGAGCCAACAGATTTATAATGAGGCTATACCGAGTTATAAAGGCTGTATTTTAGCAGTTTAAACTTTATGCAATTAGATAAAGCCTATTCATTAACCCCACATTTAAAACCTATTATGGAAAGTATTTATTCTCCTACACAGTGGGCACTTGAACAAGGACATCAAACTGCACGTATCACATTTTTTCATTAGAAAATAAGGTCTTTTACATCAAACTCATAATGGGGTCCGTGTCCGTGCATTTTTCAGTCTTTTTTAAAAGCATTTCAAAACTGTCATCGCATTTGAGGTTCTTGAACTTTAATCATGTACGCACTTTAGAGCTAATTTCATGAATGAACCCGATATCTCTCTCTTTCTACCTCAGGGCAAGGGCATGCATGCTATATTTTAGGACATAAGTTACCTTAAGTCCTAAAATATATTTATAGAAAATGTCAGTTTGTAATGTTCACTCTTTGAAGAAAGCATTGCATATTTTTCTTTTTTTGATTTTCTAAGATGTAGGAGCACTAAGAAGGGTTTTGTGTTGTTTTTTAGCCTCAAGTTTATTTGATTTAATATAGGCCTTTACCAAATGGTTGAGATTCTGTTTGATGGTATAGAACCAAGTGATGGAGATGCAACAATGAGGCAGACTTCAGTTCCAAACTTCAAGTAGATAATAAAAAACAAAGTGATCCACCAAATGGTTGAGGAAACCATTAACGGAATTAAACCAGTGTTTGATTTGTTCACAGAACTTTTGAACATTGGATTTCCATGTGATCTGCGGAGCACCTGCCGCTGCTCTGCCTCAGAAGTGTGGTCCATAAACAATCTCTTTCCGCTTCGTCTTCATTTTTACACGCTTTCATTTTCCGCCTCTATTTACCAAAAAAATCCTGCTTAACTCATAAACTCCGTGTCTTAGGGGAAGGATCCATCCATCTTCCGGACACCAAATTGAATTGATCTCAGGGGCCCCGCATCGCTGTCTCAATAGGGGCCATCTGCGCGCGCTTCCCCACTTTGAATAAACCTGAAAAATTGACAGCACGTGCTGCCGCTGTCACAGAACACGCGTGGCCCACAGACACGCACACAGGACACACACACAAGACACGCGTGGACCACAGACACGCACACAGGACACGCGTGGCCCACAGACACGCACACAGGACACGCGTGGCCCACAGACACGCACACAGGACCACGCGTGGCCCACAGACACGCACACAGGACACCCTCTCCTCCCCTCTCCTCCCTGCTCCTCCCCCACACAGCTGTGTGTGATGTGATTTAGCCTGTTCTCGCAGCTGATGGGTTCACACACTCAGCGGAGAGGGCTTTTCCTAATTTCACTCACAATTTGATCAAAACAAACATTATTAAAGAACTGCATCATCAGAGAAAACTTTTGAAAATGAGTGGTGAGATTGAAGAGGCTCATATATTTTTTGTTTACCATTCAGCACAAACTCCATGAACTCATTATAAGACTGTTTTGTTTCATGTTTCACAATCAATTGCACTGTTTCTTGACCACTTTAAAAAAATATATCTTCCTCATTTGAAATCTCTTTTTTCTCATAGGGCCTGGCTTCGCTCATGTAATGGCAGATCACGCCCACGCGGTGGCGTACCAAGCAAACTACAATCTGTGCTGAGAACAGTGCATTCAAAACAGCAGTGCATTTTTAAAATGTGCTTGAATTCGCAGTTGTGCCATATAGTATCTAAAATAATTACTATTTTACTATTCTAAAAATGCTGAAATAAATAGCTATGAATACTGCACATATTGTATATCTATTTATTTGCCAAACATTGTACTTTTCCTTGTCCATAAAGATATGTTTTTATATTCCGAAGGGTGTTTTTTAGAAGGCACACCCTCTTTAGCCCCTCACACTTGACTCTGCATTGATGTTTATCTTTCTCCCATTGGGCCAGGGGCTTGGGGTCATGTCCCAGCGATGACCTCCATTGTGTTCTGGAGGGGATGACTTATATCCAGGAGAGTGTGAGAGCACGCTAAGGATGCGCTTCAAAGCAAGACAAAATATTGATTCATATACAGCCGTGTAATTGCTGGAGGCATCTGTTGCCGTGTGGTTTAAATGTTGTGTGTTTGGACTGTGAATGAGGAGCCCCTGCCCCTTTGTCAGCCACACAATGGAGAGGAGAAGAGAGACGAAAGTGAGAAAAATGAGTAATCGATCAGACATATGGAGATTTATGGCTTAATTGACTTTAAGTTGCCTTAGAATTACATCATCATCAGACCAAAGGTGATGCAGAGGTTAAACGATGTATGTTAGCTGCACAGTCACATGTAATTCAAGAAATCTCTGTTTTTAGAATTGGTGGGTGAATTTAACTGAGAAGACCTGCTGAATGTATAACAGCACAAATATTTAAAACACAACCACATGATTGAGTGCAAAGTATATCTTTCAAACACAAGCTTGTAAAAGATGGTTTTGGAGACCCCCCCACCCCCCAACTGTGATATTCTAACATTGAGAATTGTATGTTATGGAACAATATTATGGTTGAATATGCCATAGAAGTAAAAAAAAAAAAGAAATCATTAACTGTTTGAGGCAGTTGTGTGTCTTCAAAAGTTCCTATTACATTAAGCATCCATCCATTTTCTTCCCCTTAATCCATATCTGGGTCAGGGGGGTGGCAGTCAGAGCTGCACCCAGTTCACAGAGCACCAGCCCCTCACTGATCCTCCTGCAGGTGCTGAGTCCACAGGAGCCTTGATCTTCCAGCGGGGGCTTCAGGCAAAGTGGGGTTAAGTGTCTTGCCCAAGGACACAACGACAGCAGACATCAGTGGGAGTCGTGAAGTAGGTTTTGTGGGGGGCTCGAACCCACAACCTTCAGGTTAAAAGGCCAATGCTCTACCAACTGAGCCACTGTACATTAAGCAGATTTCTCAAAATATAGAGCTTAATGAATAATAAAACAAGTGTAATTGAATCCAGCATTAGCTTGTTTTATGATTGAAATATCTCTTTTGTTAAAGATTCTCACAATCTACGTAAACAAATAAGCTTCAGCCTCGGAGCCTTTCTGTTTGTTGATGTCTTCCTATTGTCATTGTGGTCAAACCTGACTTTATCTGTGTTAATGTTGTTCTACTCAACAGACTGTGACAACAACATTGACACAGAGGTGAGCTGTGACTCCGAACAGAAATCCACTTCAGTTTTCTTAATCTGTTCATCAGTTATTTCTTAATGTTTGCGTACTTAACCCCATAGCGTCCTCGGTTACAAATATGCAACAAAAAGATCAGAGATTATGGCAAAAGAAGTATGACTTTTTGGTTTAATTTAACGACTAATGCATTAAGCCAAAAAGCGAATATGATATAGTGCCAAATTTTCTCATTGAATGCCGCTTTCCAAAAATTTTAACTTTTTTTTCTTACTTATGCCCATTGATAAAAATAGCACAGATGTTACTTTTATGTCTGGGTTCTACAGGGTTAAATTGTTCATGCGTGTTTTTGACGAATGCTTTTTTCTGAGTATTGTGTTGTGTTCATTCATCTTGTGCTGTGTGCTCCTCATTCCTACAGTTCTCTGCCTGGTGATGCAACACTGACATTTCCCCGACTCTTCTCTTAATCTGAATCTATTCCTCTCTAAAGTTGGGGTATCTCAATATATATATTTACAATAATCCAGGTTGTCTTGTAAGAACAGACACAAGATAGAGTCTTGTTAAAGTCAAATTGTTGTGATCAAATTGAACCACAACATTAATTTAATTATAAAACAGGTTATTTTGTGCATACTTTTAAGAAAGAGCCATGTGAGTCACTTTTTAAGACTTTAGGCTGAGAGCTGATTGGCTAAACATTCATACACGGGAAAAAGTGATAGTGCCATAACCTAGTGTACTGAATTTGATTAATTTGATTGATCGTTGTTGTTTTTAGTGTGATTTGAAGTTTACATACCCCAGCTTTTATCTCATATTCCTGAGCAGTAGTTGACAATGCGTTGGTCCATTTCTTTCAGACGCCCCCTACTGCTTGGTCTGCGAACTGCACCCGTCCACACAAGCTCTGCCCCCTGTGAAATTCCTGACTGCCAGGGTGATTCCTCCGGTTTGAGAGGGCTGCTTCCTCCTGTAGTGTACTGTGAGCTGAAAGGCAACTGTTTTCTAACGCTTGGATAAATAACCAACCACGTGGATGATCTCCCCGGCGACAAAGGGTGAGTTAATTGGGAGCAGACCATACGTGCGGTCATATGTATTCTGCAGATGTGTGGCTGGCGGCTTCAGTGGTGTGAAAGAAGCGTCTGTATAGTCTGCAATACCCCCGTGCATGGCTGGCAAAGATGAGGTCTCCCTGCGTCTACCTGTTTACCGTGAGACAAAGGCTGCAGTGGTTCAATGCCAGATATGGGTTCCGCGTTTTTATATGGAAAGAATTGAGTACACGCCCTTTGCTGTTTCCTACCTGTATCAAAAAGGGGAACGCTTCAACTTCATCAGAAATGCCTGAAAACTGCTGCCAGACCTATGCGTAAAAGGCGGCTGGGTGAAGTTCATGCGCAAACTGGGTCTTTTCTCCGTTACCTGGCGTGCGCTCTGTCTGGGAACAGCGCATTCATGACAGTGTTCATGACAGTGGCTCAGGGGAAAAGTCAACTATTTTGCATTCGCTTGAGTGGACATGCAAGAGCCGGCTGCTGTCATCTGTGTGAGACCATAGACTGTGGCGAAGCAGGCTGATCCGATCCACAATGGCGAGAAAAACTACAGATCTATCTATAAAGAAAGTTTCGTGTGCCCTAAAACATCGGTGCAGTGTATGCGTAAGAGAAAACGTGCGTATTTTTGAGGCCACGAAAGAACCAGGGAGTTTCCTACGTGTCTGCAAGGCTGTGACCATGGGCTGTGATCGCAGGTAGAGGAGGGCGGTACTGGCTGGTTGTCGCTGTGTGCTGGTACTGGGTCCAGTCCGGGTCCAATATGAAAGTGTATCTGTCACATTGTTGCACCCCAATGGAAAACAGTTGCCTATTGCACGCGTGAGTAGCTTAAGCTGGGGATGGATTAACATAGATGACAGTCCACACTTGCTTGTAGGCATTACTCATCCAGCTGACAGACAGTCACATGTAATAATGCTCCTATTAGTTATCTGGGAGGACTTTACAAAACTGTTGAATTTTCCAACATAAATCAGAGAATCCCTCAGTTCAAACACAAGAAAGGTGATGATAATAAAACACATAGAGCCATTGCTGCACAAGGGGCGGATGACCGATGTCCATGAATGTTGACAATGTCTAAAAATATAAATTTAAATTACATTCAGATTTGTTTTCTCACATATTTCCAAATCTAAATCTAGACTACACTGTTGTTTGGTGTTTTTAGACAATATTCCACATTCTCCTTTAATCTGTTGGTCTGTTAAATGTAAACAGTATGAAACTTTCTGCACTTGTTTGTTGTGCCAAAGCAGCAAACGTTGTTGACATTGAATAAATAGTGACAACCACAGTTGCTTCCTCTCACTAAATTATTCAGGACCCTCATTATCATTGTGACTTTTATGTGTGGAAACAGGCTAATGGCTGTGACAGAGCTGCTGTGAACAGGTTTCGTCTCCTCCTGGGTCTGTGTGTGCACATGGCAGCTTCATCTGACAGCACAACGCATTCACTGACAATCTTTTGTGGTGGCAGAAGATTGGCAGCTTGTGTGACATGCAAGACGTGAGGAAAAGCTGTGTATGAAATTATATATGATGGCGCTTGTGATGTTGGGTTAGCGTCATTCTGAAGAGAGCGTTCTGTGATGGATACGCATCTTCTCGAGCACTTCATTCTCGCTCCACAGATCCTATTTCAAGGGCATAGTGTTACTTTCACACCCACCCCAACGTTTTACCAACCGACTCCTGTTTCCATAGTGAATTCCTAAACAAGAGGGCAGATAGACCCCCACTTCTCCAGGTTAGTTTGCTTCTTTAATAAACTATTGTCATAAATCAGTTGTTACGGTTTCTCGATGGTGGTGTAGATCCAGGACACTCGAGCGTCAACGACATTTATGGATTTGATCAACATTTATAGACATTGGTCATCTGCCCCTTATGGACCAACGGCTCTGTGATATTTGGTGTATTCAGACCTGCACTTTTGGTCCACTTTAAACGGACCAGGATTTGTTTGGAACTCTGATCCAGACCTTTAATGCAGGTCTGAATACACACAAACGAATCCTGGTCCGGACCAAAGAACCGAACCGAGACCCACTTTTTTAGGTGGTCTCGTTTCGCTTCCAAACGAACTCTGGTCCGAGTCGATCCAGGTCTGAATACAACCAGTGTTGATCCAACACAACTACAGGATAGGTGCGCATTTTTTGGCCTTAACAAGCCACCGTTGACAGGAACTGTGAGGAATTAGCCAGGCGCTACAGATGCTAACGCTACACGACAACAATGAGCCGTGGGCAGACCTGGAGCAACGAGGACACACTGTGCCTCCTTGAAATTTGGGCAGAAGCACTACAGTATAACCCAACTACTGGAAAAGACACACAAAAATTCGTTGTTTTACTGTAAAAAGAGCTTGATATTTTCCTCCATTTCCGCATCTATCCTCCGTGAGCTCTCGCTGTCCAATAGGAGCGCCGATCGTCAATATGTTTATAAAAAAAGTTCACTTGCAAAAAGTACTGTCTGAATACGAACCGGTAACCGTCCGCTTTTGGTTCGGACCAAGCAAGCGGACCAAAGGACTTGGTCTGGTCTGAATACACCCTTATTGGTGCATTTCTCATATTTGAACTCTTTGATTCGCTGATCTGTGTTGGCAAATCCACGGTTTTTTAAAGTTCTCAGAGATAATTATAGGGTTTTTGGGCTATACAAAAATGCATTGAATTGAATTGAATTGAATTGAAAATAGACTTGCTATAAACAAGTCCACACCTGAGATGGCATTTTAATTTGGTGAAATTGGAGAACCTGTCACTATCTTGTTCTGACATTATTCTAACAACTCCAACGTCACAACAGTGCGATGTTCCTTTGACAGTTGTGAATGTGCTTTGGCTGTTTCCTAGCAACAGCACCGCTAAACGCAACAAGTGCAGAACCTGCGTCTGCGACAGGTTGGAGCCCTGTTTGTGTTCAGGCATAACACTACAGGGCTGGAGCAAAATACAGAATCCATTATGTTTGTGACTAAAGGGGACATGGCACGGCACCGACAAACATTCTCAGTTTGATCAGATCTCCCACAAAAACAACTGTAAATCCAGCTGCATATTTATGTGAAGTGGATCATCCTGTCCGGTCACTCCAAGACTCCTTCTCCCTGCTGTGCTTAAACCCTTATAATCCTAATAACATCATTTAAAGCTTTAATGATTCTTTGGTAAATCAAGGCTTATAGGATCAGATGTTTCTCGTCTAAACTTGTCTCATTCATTTCTTCATACAATTTTACAAGTTTTGATTGATTTGATGAACTATGAATCAATGACACTTTCTATCCAGAAACCCGGCTTCTCATAAACGTTTCTAAATTCAACTAGAAACTTGCAATGGCTGAAGCCATTGCGATTGACTGCGGAACAGATCTAATGTGGAAATCTGCTAAAAAAAATCCTTGAAATCCTTTAAAAAGCCTTGAAACTGTTAAAATACTTGATAGATATTTGAAACTCCTGAAGTCCTTGAAATTGTTGAAACCTTTAAACTCCTGAAATCCTTGAAACTGTTGAAACATTGAAACTCCTGAAATCCTTGAAACTTTTTTAAACCTGGAAACTGTTGAAAGTGTGGAAACTCCTGAAATCCTTGAACCTCCTGATATCCTTGAAACTGGTTAAATTCTTAAACAGCTGAAATCCTTGAAACTACTGAATGTATTGAAAGTGTCCTTGAAACTGAAAAATCCCCTCACCGCTGAAACAATTTGGTTCCTGTAACTAAGGAAACCTGGTCTGTGGTCATTATCTGGTGGTGGTCTGAGTCTTCGTTTGGGTCTTGGTCTGGTGGTATAATGCAACCTATTAGGTTGCATTATACATGAAAAAACCCTATTAAGTTGCATTATACTGGTTTACATGAAAAAAACCCTATTAAGTTGCATTATACTGGTTAACATGAAAAAAACCCTATTAAGTTGCATTATACTGGTTTACATGGAAAAATCCCTATTAAGTTGCATAATACTGGTTTACATGGAAAAATCCCCATTAAGTTGCATTATACTGGTTTACATGAAAAAAACCCTATTAAGTTGCATTATACTGGTTTACATGGAAAAACCCTATTAAGTTGCATTATACTGGTTTACATGTAAAAACCCCTATTAAGTTGCATTATACTGGTTTACATGGAAAAAATCCCTATTAAGTTGCATTATACTGGTTTACATGAAAAAACCCTATTAAGTTGCATTATACTGGTTTACATGGAAAAATCCCTATTAAGTTGCATTATACTGGTTTACATGGAAAAATCCCTATTAAGTTGCATTATACTGGTTTACATGGAAAAATCCCTATTAGGTTGCATTATACTGGTTTACATGTACAAATCCCTATTAAGTTGCTTTATACTGGTTTACATGTAAAAACCCCTATTAGGTTACATTATAGTGGTTTACATGTAAAAATCCTTATTAAGTTGCATTATACTGGTTTACATGAAAAAACCCCTATTAAGTTCCATTATACTGGTTTACATGTAAAAACCCCTATTAAGTTCCATTATACTGGTTTACATGTAAAAACCCTATTAAGTTGCATTATACTGGTTTACATGAAAAAAACCCTATTAAGTTGCATTATACTGGTTTACATGGAAAAATCCCTATTAAGTTGCATAATACTGGTTTACATGGAAAAATCCCCATTAAGTTGCATTATACTGGTTTACATGGAAAAATCCCTATTAAGTTGCATTATACTGGTTTACATGGAAAAATCCCTATTAAGTTGCATTGTACTGGTTTACATGGAAAAAACCCTATTAAGTTGCATTATACTGGTTTACATGGAAAAAACCCTATTAAGTTGCATTATACTGGTTTACATGTAAAAACCCCTATTAAGTTGCATTATACTGGTTTACATGGAAAAATCCCCATTAAGTTGCATTATACTGGTTTACATGAAAAAAAACCCTATTAAGTTGCATTATACTGGTTTACATGAAAAAACCCTATTAAGTTGCATTATACTGGTTTACATGGAAAAATCCCTATTAAGTTGCATTATACTGGTTTACATGGAAAAATCCCTATTAGGTTGCATGATTACACTGAAGTCCTTGAAACTGCTGAAGTCCTTGAAACTGCTGAAGTCCTTGAAACTGCTGAAGTCCTTGAAACTGTTGAAGTCCTTGAAACTCTTGAAATCTTGAAACTGCTGAAATCCTTGAAACTGTTGAATCCTTGAAACTGTTGAATCATTGAAACTGTAGAAATGTCTGAAAGAGCTGAAGTCCTATTAAAATGCATGGGCCTATTAAAATGCATTGCAGAATTCTCAATGCAGATTTTTGTCCGATTGCGGAAAAAACCGGAAATCGCTGAAGTCCCAAAAGTAATAGCAATAATCTCCCAAACATGTGGAACGTTTTGATGTATAACTTGTGGAAATTGTTGAAAATGTGAAAGCTGTGAAACGTGTCAAAAAAAAATGACGGAATAAAGAAATACAAAACCAATGGTTGACTGCGGAAGGTTCCGCAGTCAATCAACTAGAAACCGTTGCAATGGCTGAAGCCATTGCGATTGACTGCGGAACAGATCTAATGTGGAATTTAGCTGAAAAATCCTTGAAATCCTTGAAACTGTTAAAATACTTTAAACATCTTTGAAACTCCTGAAGTATTTGAAGCTCCTGATATCCTTTAAACTGTTATCCTTTATACTGGTTTTCATGTAAAAACCCCTATTAAGTTCCATTATACTGGTTTACATGTAAAAACCCCTATTAAGTTGCATTATACTGGTTTACATGTAAAAAACCCTATTAAGTTGCATTATACTGGTTTACATGGAAAAATCCCTATTAAGTTGCATTATACTGGTTTACATGTAAAAAACCCTATTAAGTTGCATTATACTGGTTTACATGGAAAAATCCCTATTAAGTTGCATTATACTGGTTTACATGTAAAAATCCCTATTAAGTTGCATTATACTGGTTTACATGTAAAAACCCCTATTAAGTTCCATTATACTGGTTTACATGTAAAAACCCCTATTAAGTTGCATAATACTGGTTTACATGGAAAAATCCCCATTAAGTTGCATTATACTGGTTTACATGGAAAAATCCCTATTAAGTTGCATTATACTGGTTTACATGGAAAAATCCCTATTAAGTTGCATAATACTGGTTTACATGGAAAAATCCCCATTAAGTTGCATTATACTGGTTTACATGGAAAAATCCCCATTAAGTTGCATTATACTGGTTTACATGGAAAAATCCCTATTAAGTTGCATTGTACTGGTTTACATGGAAAAAACCCTATTAAGTTGCATTATACTGGTTTACATGGAAAAAACCCTATTAAGTTGCATTATACTGGTTTACATGTAAAAACCCCTATTAAGTTGCATTATACTGGTTTACATGGAAAAAACCCCTATTAAGTTGCATTATACTGGTTTACATGAAAAAACCCTATTAAGTTGCATTATACTGGTTTACATGGAAAAATCCCTATTAAGTTGCATTATACTGGTTTACATGGAAAAATCCCTATTAGGTTGCATGATTACACTGAAGTCCTTGAAACTGCTGAAGTCCTTGAAACTGCTGAAGTCCTTGAAACTGCTGAAGTCCTTGAAACTGTTGAAGTCCTTGAAACTGTTGAATCATTGAAACTGTAGAAATGTCTGAAAGAGCTGAAGTCCTATTAAAATGCATGGGCCTATTAAAATGCATTGCAGAATTCTCAATGCAGATTTTTGTCCGATTGCGGAAAAACCGGAAATCACTGAAGTCCCAAAAGTAATAGCAATAATCTCCCAAACATGTGGAACGTTTTGATGTATAACTTGTGGAAATTGTTGAAAATGTGAAAGCTGTGAAACGTGTCAAAAAAAATGACGGAATAAAGAAATACAAAACCAATGGTTGACTGCGGAAGGTTCCGCAGTCAATCAATTAAATTCAATAATTAAAGGAGCTATACCCGTTTCTGCAAGGTTCAACAATCACTGATGAAATGGTACATAAGCAACGCACTGCTAACAAAATATATAACTGAAAGATTACCGCTAGTTCTGCGTCCGAATGTAGTCAGAGCGTAGATAGTCCGAGCGTAGATGGTCCGAGCGTAGATGGTCCGAGCGTAGATGGTCCGAGCGTAGATAGTCCGAGCGTAGATGGTCCGAGCATAGATAGTCCGAGCGTAGACAGTCCGAGCGTAGATGGTCCGAGCGTAGATAGTTCGAGTGTAGACGGTCCGAGCGTAGATGGTCCGAGCATAGATGGTCCGAGCGTAGATAGTCCGAGCGTAGATAGTCCGAGCGTAGATGGTCCGAGCATAGATAGTCCGAGCGTAGACAGTCCGAGCGTAGACAGTCCGAGCGTAGATGGTCCGAGCGTAGATGGTCCGAGCATAGATAGTCCGAGCGTAGACAGTCCGAGCGTAGATGGTCCGAGCGTAGATGGTCCGAGCGTAGATAGTTCGAGTGTAGATAGTCTGAGCGTAGATAGTCCGAGCGTAGATGGTCCGAGCGTAGATAGTCCGAGCGTAGATAGTCCGAGCGTAGATGGTCCGAGCATAGATAGTCCGAGCGTAGACAGTCCGAGCGTAGATGGTCCGAGCGTAGATGGTCCGAGCGTATATGGTCCGAGCGTAGATAGTTCGAGTGCAGACGGTCCGAGCGTAGATGGTCCGAGCACAGATAGTCTGAGCGTAGACAGTCCGAGCGTAGACAGTCCGAGCGTAGACGGTCCGAGCGTAGATGGTCCGAGCGTAGATGGTCCGAGCGTAGATGGTCCGAGCGTAGATGGTCCGAGCACAGATAGTCCGAGCATACATAGTCCGAGCGTAGATGGTCCGAGCGTAGATAGTCCGAACGTAGATGGTCCGAGCGTAGATAGTCCGAGCGCAGATAGTCCGAGCTCAGATAGTCCGAGCGTAGATAGTCCGAGCGTAGATAGTCCGAGCGTAGATAGTCCGAGCGTAGCTAGTCCGAGCGTAGATAGTCCGAGTCCCGCAGGTCTCTCCCATAGACCAGTCTCTCCAGAGGATACGATGTAAGCTAGCTCTGTTCAGGGCTTGGTTTCTTCTTTGATCATGTTTTGGCTTTAGTTCCTCTTTTTTTTCCTCAGTTTTTAATACAACTTGTATGTATTTATACAGATTTTTATTTACTCAAAAGAAAAATAATCGGGGATAGCTTCTTTAAAATCCTAGCTTCCCAACTATTTCATTATGAAAAACTCCTGCCTACAGGGTTAAACTAGTTCAAGAATCTACCAGGACCATGGTAACTAACTTAAAGATGCTTCAATAATTCCAGCCTGTGCGATATTAATTATGACCAGTTATGTTTGAATTTCCACTCGAGGATCCGTGGCTGGCACAGACCCATACAATATAAATAGTCAGACATGGTTATCAACAACGCCGTGTTGATGAACGCAATCAACACCACCTCCTAATGCAGTCTCCAGATGTACTGCTCCTGTGCCAAAAGCCCTTACCCCCTGTGCATCTGTGTGTGTGTGCGTCTGTGTGTGCGTCTGTGTGCGTCTGTGTGTGTGTGCGAGAGAGGTGCTTAGTTCACTGACACCGGGGAATGCTGATTGAATTCCTCACGACTAATGACCCTCATTTGCTCGGCCATAGACAGGGACGAGGCGTGTGACCCAGGGCAGACTCGGGCCACCTCTGTTCCCTTCTTGTCCTGTCCTGTCCTGACTCTGGCGATAGTTGCTTCGCCTCTCTCCCCCGCCGCAGTAAGTCATTATGATGTTACATGGACAGCGACGTGTCTCTGATTATGAAGTGTTATGATGTGTGTAATGGAGCCGGGGTGTCATGGTTACGGACCAGGGATCTTGCATCTGTGCGAGAGTCGCAGAGGAGCCTCAGGGGGAAGTGATTTGATTTCAGTGTTCCAGCGCGAGATGTGGTGAGTTTGTGTTTTTTCTACAAGGCGACTAATCAAACAGGCGTGTAGTCGTTTAGGAAAAGGCTTGCTGAGGGAGCTGTCCCATTGGTTAAACTGGGTCACATGTACATTGAAAAAATAGTAAGATATTGTGTTTAAAGACAATGAAGATACTGTACAGCCAAGAAAAACAATTACCTGATTGTGTAAACATCTATGAAGATAAATGTGTTGTATTTTACTTCTTATCATTCATTACTACTGTGTAAAATAGATGAGATTTTTGTTTTTTAGTATCTATTGTATGTCTGGGGCAACTAACCTATTACATTACTATTACTATTATTACACCTGGTCTCAATGTACAACAAAGATTGAGCACAATTTAAACAAAACTTTATAATTATAATAGGTTTAATTAACCTCAACTTCTCAACCTTTTGACTTTAAGCAGAATCCTTCTAGTAGCTATTGTCACTATCTCTACCTCTGCAATATCTGCAGTAATTACTTTGGCAGGAAATGAAAATAACCACCATCAGAGCCCTTTAAATATACAGTCAATATAGTAGACAGCCCTACTGCATGCATTTGTTTATGAATGTATATGTTATTAGTGCATTTTATTTCCTGGTTCATAAATCCTGTTCTTATTTAATTTTGGATGTTTGCAAATATTCATCACATATTCCAGACAGACGTTTTTACACGTCTGTTCAGTTAAAGGTCTTAAAACAATCTCTTCTCTCATGGGCTCCATACAAACATCCTGACTGACTCCAATCATGGAGAGAGCAGCGTTGTGTGAGATTGACCACGAAGCTCTTTGACTCCTACAGAGAGAAGTGCTCGTCATTGAAGGGCCACAAAGGCTCCAGGATTAAGTCACCAGCATAAAAGGACAACGTGCGGCTTTATGCTTGTGCTCGCTGAAAGAAAGCATCGCTGACTTGAAAAGAACCTTCAAATGAAAACATGGCACAACATTTCATTTGCTAAATATTCCACTTCGTCATTGCTGGAATTTCTTTGAACAATTCCTGAATTGTTGTTAAATTTATACTTTATTGTCCCTGTTTGGGAAATGTGTCCTCCATGTTTGACACATGCTACCAAATATCGATGTTTGTCTTGGTCAGGACAACCAGAGCTGGAGTGTTTTAAGATTAACAGATCTTTAGATAAGAGTAGATAAGATACCCTTTATTCATCCCACAGTGGGGAAATGTCAGTGTTGCAGCGCACATACAGTACATAAAGGGCAGGATAATAAGTAGATATATTAAAGTGACATTGTTAAGTTGCAGTTTGGCACATTGCACATGATTGCATTCACGTACATGGCCTAATGTACATGTTTTTAGTGGTAACGGCAACCAGAGGAGACACGGGGAGAACATGCAAACTCTACCCAGAGCTCTGTTCGTACCAGATCCTTCTTTGCTGAGTAGCTGTGTGCCAACCCCTCAACCATAATGCCGCCCAAAGTATACTTCTTCTTCGTTATTGTTGTTCTATCCTTTTGTTTCCGACTTTTCATCGAGGCTTTAAATGAGCAGCTTTGTTTATGTTCCTTGGAGCTCAGATTTCTTACCACAGGGATGTTTGCTTCCCCTGATTGTCAGAAATGTACTTTTTGCTTGTATACTGTTGTCACACCTGTTAACTGTGTGTGTGTGTGTGTGTGTGTGTGTGTGTGTGAGACTCAGAATGTAGAACTCCCTGCTTGCCTTTGTCCTTTCTCCAACAAAACAACACTTTTTTCAAGCGTATTATATGATTTGTGGATAAATTGGTCGTCTGAGATATCCGTCATGCTGTATTGCGACGATATAATTTTGCAGCCTCTTCCCTGGCGGAGCTGGCAGCAGTAGCCAGGACAAACACACATGCGGGCGGCGCGGTAGGGGGCTTGGATTACTGCAAAAAAAAACTGCTCAAGCTCCTCTCCCTCTTTGACACGGGGAGGATTCCTGTTTCTGCCCAGAGAGGTACAGCTCATAAGTGGTCTCACTCCAACGCACAAACCGCATGAACTACACCGGCCTTCGCTGCCTCAGAGTCTGGCTTTTCTCAGCATTACGCAATACATTGTTAGGAGCGTTTAATTGTCCCTTTCAGAAGGACACAAGCTGAATGAATGGGGTTTAACCTGGCTGCCCTCGCAACTCATCACTGCACTGTGTCTGAACCGGGAGCCTGCACTTGTCTAACCCATTAATCTGCCATTTAGCCATGTGCCTTTGCCTTTAAGAGGATTATCCCAGGTGATGGAAACGCCTCTCTACGGCTACTATTATAACGCCAGTACTGTGAGCTTACAACATATCCGCACTGGGCTAAGAGCTGATTAATAACCTTAACGATGGCAAATTAGAGTAGAAAATGTCACGCTTATTTAGGCCCACAAGCTATCACAACACTGCTCCAGCTGTCCATTATTCAAACTCCAAAACACCCAAGCTCGTCCAGGCAAACACAATGCGATAGTGCAGGGTAAGAGGGCCCCTTTAGTTCACCAGACTAGTCCAGGGGCCGACATCACAGACTGAAAAAATGTCTTGACTAGCATCAGGCTGTTCTGAGCTTTATGATGATCTATAACGGTGCTGAAGTTGGCTGGATGACACATGTTGACCATCTCACAGCTACATTATTAACATTAACAGAAGTGGCGTAGCTGAAGGTGGATGGATGACACAGTGAACTTGTGTTTATGATCTCAAAGACTGCTTTGTGGTTAACAAGGCAGAGGGCCAAGTAAAATGACAGTGAGGGCCGCAATTGGCCCCCGGGCCTGAGTTTGGACATGTCTGCGATTGTGTTTTGTAAAAAGTGCCCAAAACAACATAGGCCTGTAAGAAATCGTGAAGGGTTGAGGGTTTTTTTGCGCCTAAAGCAGGTTTTTGTGTCGTCTGTTTTCATCTCCGAGAACGTCATGCCTCACACGCCTGTTGTTACTGATAAAGTTTTTGGGTTTAACTCTGTCTAATGACCTGGAATGGGACAAAAACAGCAATCAGGTTTTTGTGAAAGCTTGTCAGCGTCTCTTCTTTCTGCGTAAACTTAGAGAACCATAAATTCTGCTCAACTTCTGTCGTCGCACCATTGACAGTTTGTGTGTTGGTTCTGTGACTGTGTGGTTGGGATTGTGTATCTTTTTTTACGGCAAAAAGAATAAACCTTTGGGGTGTTTTTTCTTGTTATTGTAGATTATGTGCTGGAAAACCGCTTCACCCTCGTGTGACCCAGGCTAGTGTAGACCAATCCTTGTTTTTACCCATGAATCTCTACATAACACTGTATTTTACCCATGAATCTTTACATAACACTGTATTTTACCCATGAATCTCTACATAACACTGTATTTTACCCATGAATCTCTACATAACACTGTATTTTACCCATGAATCTCTACATAACACTGTATTTTACCCATGAATCTCTACATAACACTGTATTTTACCCATGAATCTCTACATAACACTGTATTTTACCCATGAATCTCTACATAACACTGTATTTTACCCATGAATCTCTACACAATACTGTATAGAGGTGAAAATGTAAACTATTCTCCAATCTAAAGTCCATTTTCTTCTTTAATCCACTCACGTTACAATATGAAACCAATATATCAAGATTAAGAGATGCTTTATTTGTCCCACAGTGCTAAAATTTCAATATGTCAGAGTCTTTGCACACAAAATCAGATATGTCAAGCTGTTTTTTGTTATAATGGTGATTATTAATGATGGTTATAAATGGCCAAAACAATTGTAATGCACTTTGCGACAGATCGCTATATAACTACACATGTACATACTTGCTATTGCCTAAAAGCTTTTACAAACCCCAAATAGATCTCAGAAAATTAGAATATTGTCGCTTTGCATGTTATGAATCCATATGATATGCAAGTTTTAACATTTTAAGTTGAATTCGAGAAACTTTTCAATTACATTCTAGTTTTCCGAGTTCCACCTGTATCTAGGTTGCGTTAAAGGAACACGCCGCTCCAAGTTGAGTCCCTCGTAAAAAAAACCTTCAGATCACGACTTGTCGGAGGCAGAGTTTGTCACGGGCCGATGATTCAAGCGTTCAGACTGATCCCGAGCCTATATCCAAAAATGTAGTTACACAACCTTCAAAGAGACACTTGTTACAGTCACGCAAACATGCACGCGACAACACTCTCCGCACCACACACATGTGCCGACACCTCACACACTTTTACTCACAACTGGGCCATTCTGAGCGGGGTATTTTTGGAGCCAGTGATTTGTGTTTCCCTCGGCGTGGCTGGGGGGGGGACGGGTGAGCGCAGGAAACCGGGGGATTCTGGGGATTGTGTCTTTTTGTTTGTAGAGTTTCTCACCACCTTTCGGAAGACAGCAACCATAAATCAGAAATGCTGAAGTTGAGTGGAGGGAGAAACTCTTTGAAAATGTGGCTTCTTTGTCTGGAATGTTAGTTTAGTTTATTATTATTGTCACGTTAAACATTATATGCAGAAATAAAGACGGCGTGTGCACTGTGTGAAGAATGTCCTTGTAGAAAAACGGTAAAAATCTGGCAAATATGGTTCCAGGGATTTAGCGTTTTCTCAACATGGCATTATCGTTGCTAATGTTAACGGTTAAAGACTGTTTCACTGAATCACATTAAGTCTTTGTGATTTCAGGATTTAACTTGTTCTTGTTCATTCACAACAAAAACAGATTTATAATGTTAATTTTGTTTTATTACACCATATGTTTCTGTTTCTAATTAGTTTCATTGAACAAAAAAAACAGTTTAATTTTGTTTTCCTTTTAGTGAACACAACTTTTCAATTATTTTGAACATCTTCAGTTTATACAAGAAAACAGTTCTTCATCTTTACTTCTATAACATGCTTAATGCAAAATCATTTGAACAAAAGCAGAGTTTAAACCACATTGTGATTTTATGGTATTGTAACGTTTTTTGTAATCACATTATAATTGTGGTACGAAAACGCCACTGGATGTTTTTTAACCAATTTATTCTTAAATTTGCATGTTTGAATTGTTTTTCAAACATGCATTCATTGTGGGGCGACAGTAGCTCAGTTGGTAGAGCATTGGCCTTTGAGCCTGAAGGTCGTGGGTTCGAGCCCACCGTAAGACCTACTACACGTCTCCCACTGATGACTGCTGTCGTTGTGTCCTTGGGCAAGACACTTAACCCCACTTTGCCTGAAGCTCCCACTGAAAGATCTCAGCTCCTGTGGACTCACCACCTGCAGGAGGATCAGTGAGGGGCTGGTGCTCTGTGTGCTGGGTGGCATCTCTGGCCACCCCCCCGACCCAGAAATGGATTAAGGGGAAGAAAATGGATGGATGGATGGATGGAATTGTTTTTCAAAATAACATTTGTTTAATATATACAGTGTTAGGCTGATTTGTTTCTGTGAGGAGAAACACACGGCTGTTGTTGGTTCCCTGAAATCCCTCTTGCTGGAGTTTATTACAAGTTATATAAACAAATACACTGTACATAGGATACATTTACAACAATTGGTCCCATCCATCCATCCTCTTCCCCTTAATCCATTTCTGGGTCGGGGGGGTGGCCAGAGCTGCACCCAGTACACAGAGCACCAGCCCCTCACTGATCCTCCTGCAGGTGCTGAGTCCACAGGAGCTGAGATCTTTCAGTGGGAGCTTCAGGCAAAGTGGGGTTAAGTGTCTTGCCCAAGGACACAACGACAGCAGTCATCAGTGGGAGTCGTGAAGTAGGTCTTACGGTGGGCTCGAACCCACAACCTTCAGGCTCAAAGGCCAATGCTCTACCAACTGAGCTACTGTCGCCCCACAATTGGTCCCTTTTACCTGAAATAAGGAGAAACCAGAGTGATTTGGGTTTCGATCTTGCAGGAGTTTATTACCTTTGAGGAGACGGCACGAAACCCCGCCGTCTGTCACCGCAGGAAAAACCAATCGCTCAATCATTGCTCAGGCTTACTAGTCGATAACAATGAATCCTTTCTGTAAAAACTCTAAATGTAGATACTGAATGAACTGCAGATATTTGAACATACCTTTAACCATATTTATCTTGTTTTTTAATATTATGTAAATTATAGGGCTGTCAAACGATTAATTTTTTTTTTGATTAATCGCATAGTAATGATGAGTTAACTCACGATTAATCACATTTTTAACATTCTATTTCAAATCCACTCCAATTGAAGTTAAATGAGATTTTCAAATGTAATGACACATTGTTATTCAGACCAAATGTACTTAAATCTGTTTGACTTGCTCACAACCTTCTACTTTTGGGTACAACCAACAAGAGCTGTTAATGAAAGGAAAAATGTAAGTACCCCAGCTTTAATTTTGCGAGTTTGGTTGCATTTCAGCGTGTCTCCTCCTCTCCTCCATCATCAGAGAACATCAGAGAATGGCCCCTGTGCGTGTATATATGTGTGTATTATATGACCACGTTACTGCTGTCACCATCACACACGCACGTGTCCGTGGCATTCTGAGTGATATTATTATAAATGGGCGGGTCATTCGGACATGTGATTGACTGCCAGCCTATTTCAGAACAGGTACCCACAGAATATTGTGTACAATGACTATCTGGAATCCAAAACCAGATTCTGAAAGAATGGACTGTCTACTTTCATCAGCAAAAATAATTTTGTTTCTAGCTTGTTTCGTTCCCCTGAAATCCCCAGTCGAGTAGAGGTAAGTTTTATTGAAATCACCAGAAAGCTGAGAAAAAAGAGACACTTGTGCATCTAGCTGTTTTCAAACCATTCATAGAGCAATGCTTCCATCTGCTGGCTCGATAAAATATTGCCTCAAGCCTTACATATTTGATACAACAGACATCTGGGAACGTGAAAATAGCGGGGAACGCAATTGACGTGTCAACACGTCAATGGTAGTTAATGCGTTAATTATTTTTTTACGCGTTAATGAAAACGGTAATTAACGTGAATTAACGCGATAATTTTGACAGCCCTAGTAAATTATGAACTAACTATTTATTGCAAATCTCTTTTTCTGTATATTTAATCTATTATCACTACTACACTATTGCCACTTTTTATTGTACATAATTTTTGCTGCACAGACCATCCATCCATTTTCTTCCCCTTAATCCATTTCTGGGTTGGGGGGGTGGCCAGAGCTGCACCCAGTTCACAGAGCACCAGCCCCTCACTGATCCTCCCGCAGGTGGTGAGTCCACAGGAGCCTTGATCTTTCAGCGGGGGCTTCAGGCAAAGTGGGGTTAAGTGTCTTGCCCAAGGACACAACGACAGCAGTCATCAGTTGGAGTCGTGAAGTAGGACTTATGGTGGGCTCAAACCCATGACCTTCAGGCCCAAACGCCAGTGCAGACAATTTTTTTTAACCTGAACATGTTTGTACACTAGTGATTCTATCTCTGCCAAATGTGACGTGTAAATTTTATCCATTGTTAGATTGACAAAGTCTTAGGTTCTCCAGCTTTAAAGTCCCAATCACAATCTCCCTAAACAATCATGGTATTTATAGACAAAACAGAAGCACGGGACATACATTTTGGAATTTCTTCTGTACTTCCGGCAAATGTTCAGTACAGTATTTGGATCTGCTTCCACAAAAGCTGTTGGACGAAAGCATGTGGAGCATCCCGGTTACAAGTTACAAGTCAGAAATGTGGGGCAGCAATTTAAGGGCGTTTTCTCTTCTCTAAAAACAACTGCATATGTTAAACTGCTGAGGCTAAAAATAGACTACAAATTCCATGATTGTTTGGGGAGATAGGGATTGGTAGTTTGTGATCAAATCAGACCACAAAACATGTTATCCTTTACACATTGAGAGCTCATTGGCTGAGCTACGGCTGCTACTCACAGACTTACACTGAAAAAGCGCAATTTTTTTTTTTATTTTAACACTAACAAAAGAACCATTGTTTTGAGAGCTGGGATACATGGATTTGCTCAGATATTTCATTTTTTTAAGTTGTAAAGTCAGGCACTCCAGCTTTAGTTCCAATGCATAAAAAGCAGACAATATTTAACACATAAGCAAAAAGAAACTCTTGAACAATGCAGGCCGTGACGTGTTGAATTCTCCCACTGTAAATCAGGGTGCAGTGCTTACATTGATTATTCTCTCCGCTGCTTCTAACAACACGTTTGGTATTCACGCAGCGTTATCTTAAAGTTAGAGGATTTAGGGCTTTCTGAGTTACGATTTAACTCCCTGTGCTTTAGAGTCCCACCCACTCCCCCTTCCCCACTCCCCCTTCCCCACTCGGCCATAGCTCTAGGCATGTGCAGGTGCATCACTAAGCACTGGTGGCATTTACGACCGAGCCACACAAGACTGGTGTGCAGGTTCCTTTGGGTGTGTTTGCCTAAGTATATGCTTTAATCACACTGACCTATATTTCTCTTTCATTCATGCAAGCTGCGCCGCCGTGGTCCCACCTTTATTATTTTTCCACCGGCTTTGTGTAAACCAGAAGCGCTCGATAAACGGGCTGTTATCAGATAGCATAGCCTTTTAATGCAGGGGGCCTGAGCTCTCCACAAGCTCAGAGGAATGCTTGCTTAAGACCGACTCTGCACCATCACAGGACTTTTAAAACTACTCTTTTAATCGAAGCTGAAGAGAAACCGGTTGATTTTACAAGACGAGAGATGAGTTTGTTCCATTTCAAAGATTTTACCGGTAGTGTTTTTGACGTTTCATATGTCTAAGCTTCTATAACCAGGACTCTTTACATGCAGTGACTTGGTTTACCGTGGTTTAAAGTTTCAAAAGTAATGCAAAGAGCTTTTAATACGGAGGATGAGGAGCATTTGCTGTTGTGACTACTGCTCAAATCTGGACTAAGAATAATAATAAAACATATTCTGGGCTGCTAAAAGTAAAATGAGGACAGGATGAGGAGCAGAGAGAATTTCTTTCTTTCTCATTCAAACTCCCATTATGTTTGTTCTCGTTCCAGCGCCTCCTCCGACTTCTCAAAGCCTCGCTGCTTTCATGTGTCTCTGCCTCTCTCGGCTTGTGCCATCTGAAAGCTCGTCACTGTCGGCCCTAAATTGTTTGCCGTGTGTCACAGACTTCTATGAACAGCAATCGTCAGGCGTTTTGGGAATAAGAGCAAAGTGCTGTTTCATGGCGATGTTTCTTTCTTTATCTCCTGCACTCAGCTGGAATATGAACCTCCTGAGAGTCGAGGAGATCTGTCACTGTGCTCTTTGGTGGTAAAGATTCGGTTTAACGCAGCTGCAACCAAAGAAAGGGACTTTTTAAAGGAGAAATCAGAGCACATAGAAAAATAGCCACCTGACTGAATATGTTACAAATTCCCAGTTAATTAAAAGTATTGATTTCTTAACTTCGTGTCTCAGTGCATGGGGCTTGTTTCCCAGACATTTCTGCTCCTGAATTCTCCACTTTCTCGCCCTCCCACAGGTTGATGTTTCCTCACCGGGCGCCCCCTCCGTCCCTTTCAAGCCTGACTGCTGACAGCTCTCCACCTTTGTGCGTCTCCTGAGTATTGATCTCTCCAATCTGGACAAGATCAGCGCACACGGTCCCGGCGCGTCAGCCAGCGGTCGGGCTGAGCACCTGGGGCCCATGCCCAGACAGGACAGTGTCACTATGGACACCGAGTCCACGTACTCGGGATACTCGTACTACTCCGGCCGCTCGCGGGGGTCACATCGCCACGGGTGAGTCCATCTGGGAAACTTTTATTTTATTGTAAATACAGTTTAATCAGGAATGAACCATTTAGCCTTTTCATGAGTTTTGTAGGTAACTTTTTGCAATTCACCAAAGTTGCAGAATTGCTCCATGTACACCTGAAACCAGGGGCAAACCACAGGACTTAAAGAAAAAAAAAGTTGTTGATTCCACAACAAGAGTTTGGAAAATCAAACAGTTCAAACTCTGGATATACAATAATAACAAACAGATAAATGCCATTGGTCCATAGGGAGAGGGAGGACCAGTGTCCCAAAAGACATCTTGAATTAACGGCTTATTAAACAAGCGTGAGGTCTGTTCAGAGAAATATCAGACCGTGGCCTTTTTGTACAGACCGAGCAAGTGAGGTTAATACAAGTTTTATTATATGACTATTTTTATTTTTATGCAAGTATCGATCAGTTTCAACACTAGCAAAAACACATGCAGCCAAACTGTCAAACTGTGACATGGAGAACTTATCAGATGATTGAGGCGCCCGCTGTAAGTTCTCAGTCTGTGTCTTCACCAATGCTTTTTAGATATTTATGAAGTTTGTTCATGTCTCACTTGGTTTTCCTAATCCTGTTTTTACCTTTCTGGTCTGTAACCAAGTTGTCAATCTCTTCTTGACTGTTAGGAGTTGTGTTTTCGTCGTTATTTGCTGTTATTACTTCCTCTGGCTCTTCCAACTCGTCCTGATGATAGAATTCACTGAGAATGCTCCCAGTCGTCGCTTATTATTTCTTTTCTACCAAGGAAAGATATCAAATCTGATACGCGCAGCGGACCGATCGTCATGGTAACCGTCCGAGATGGGAAAATATCAGACCGCAAATCAGCCAATCCGAGCGTACGACCCAAGTCATAGAATAAATGAATTTACTGCCACATAAAAGTGAGGCCCCCGCTGAAAGACCAAGGCTGCATCTGTGTCGAAGGAGCAGCCATCTTCCCGTGGACCCACCACCTGCAGGAGGATCAGCAAGGGACTGGTGCTGTGTGAATTGGGTGGCAGTTCTGATTGCCACCCCCCTGACCCAGAAATGGAAAATAAAGGGATGTAAATGAAATGAAATGAAATGAAATGAAATAAAAGTGAGGTTCCCTGATCTGTTCCGGGGCCCTCTCTCTCCGTGCGGTTCATGGTGTGTTGGTGTGTCCGTGGCGGTGTGGGGGCATTAGCCTGTCAGCGTGCAAATGGCCCCAGGAAGGCAGTGGAGACAGGTGCTGAGGAGGCCCGGCTGACTGATGGCTCAGCGGGTATGTGGAGCGCCTCTCCCTCCCTCTCTCCCTCCTCCTCGACCTCCTCCTTTAACTCTCTGCTGCTGCATATCTCTGCTTCGCCGCCACCTGTTGCAACTTCAGATCCTTTGGCTTCCCTAAAGGACCTCTGGAAACACGAGAGCCCGTATGCATGCTTTACCCCTGGCTTCTCTTAAGTCTCTTTGTATCGCTTCTCTTTCACTCCTTATCTCTCGTCTTGTACCTGTTCTTCCCGTGTTCTTCCCCGCTCACCTTTTCTGCTCCAGCGCTGGTCCGTGTGTACATTGAGATGTCGCCAAATGCCCTTCTCTGGTTCAATCTTGACCTCTCTCATCCTCTCCTTCCCGCCCATCCCCCCCCCCCCCCCCCTCTCTCTCTCTCCGAGGATGAGCTGGTGCACCACTTGTTCATGTGCTTTCTCTCACATTACCCCAGAGTTGGAATGCTAAACTCATGCTTGTCTACCAAAGTTGTGAATTACATTTCCATATTCCTCTTAGTGAATAGTTAAAATCCTCAAAATGGGTGATGAATATGTTTGAACCGCAAAAATACATTGGGGGCACAACTGAAATCAAAATTTAAGTACTATATCTCAAGTTGCAGATTCTACAACAATGGATCAGAGAATCAAAGAGTTCGAACACTCTTCTTCCTGCCCGTCTCCCGCTCCGAGGATGCACCACTTGTTCACTTTCTTTCTTACTCTTGCATTACCTTCTTTGCCACGTGAAGCGAGATCGGTCACACACTTGGGTTTGACGGTCAGCCTGAAAAATCGTCCGGACTGTGACACTGGCATACAGCGCTTTGGCCATTTACCCGTCTGATTTTCCCTCAGCTTTTCAAATCCATGAGAGAATATTGAATGGGACATATGGTACCTCCCTGCCAGGCAATTTTTCTGCTCCTCAGCTCCTTGTACAACCGAGCCAAAGCCACCAGCTGGCCTCTAATTTGATAAACAAAAGCAAATTGTTGCCTTTGAAACCCCTCGCGCTTCCACGGCTGAAGGTAATCTTTTTACGCGGTGGGGTGCCACGCATGAAGCCGCTCTGCATCACTGCGGTCTAATTACACTAACGCCCGAGATGGCAACAGTGGGCCTGACACTTGTGGGCATACGTTCAGACTGTCGACAGCAGCGTCTCCATAAAGGCTGAAATTAAGTTTGGTGACGCTCTGAACCATAATGTAAAAGTGGTGTGTCATTCTCAATTTCAATTCTGAGTTTAGACAAGGGTTTTGGGGGGAAAACTTAAAAGTATGTCCTTATTTATTGTAATATGCACGCTTACAGGGCTAAAGTGAGTGTTGGCACATGCTCAGCTGTCTACTACTGAATCGATGAAGTGATCCCACCACCGAAGTCCTTCCACAGCTGTCTTTCTGGTCCGTCAAAAATGTGTTGTTATCAAAGTAGAGAAGTGTTTTTCTCTGTTCGTCGTCCCTGTCTGAGATTAATCTTACCAACTGCTGGCTCAACACAGCTGCTTCAGTTAGCTGAAGCTCAGTCAAACATTTTGGTGCATGCTTGTGGTACAATTTCAACAGTTTAGACCAGACCCGGTCAAACTGGCGGCTGAAAGCTTTATGCAGCCCATTTTCATGTTTCTATGCCGCTCCTGGACTCTTCCCAACCTCATGTACATGCAACCGCCATGGTCTGCTACCTTGTTCTAATTAATGTAGGATCAATTATGGCGCCATGTTTCTAATTTTGTGAATCAAATATTGTTTTGAAGTGAAGTGGCTTTCACTGAAAATAAAACAATAGTCAATTTAAATGAAATGGTATCTGGGTGAAAACGGGTCCATTCCTCAATACTATGAATATCCCGAGAATAACTGCACACCCTTGGTTTAGACAGTGACAGAAGGTTGTAGCATTTTCTAGATATCCTCCCTGGAATGTGGTTTCCGACCAAACACTTTTTTTATCTCTCCAAAATGCCTTTGCCATCTTAGTGCTATGGGCATCAAAAATATGTTAGGTTTTGCACTTGTGAGCGTTGTTTTGTAAACAGGCCCTTAGTCATCCACACTCTTCTAGTTGCCCTGGCATAGACTGACAGAAGTGTGGCTGCCAATCCGTGCCTATGGCCTTTTCAACTGTCATCTAACTTGTTATGCATGGGCCAGATTGGTAAATGTCCACGTACATACACTTAAACTGTTGCCAATTAGTTGAAAGTCCACAACACATATTTAATTCATGTCTGTACTGTCTACAAAACATTCACAGCGATAAAAAAGATCCAAGCAATTGTGGCTTCTTTGTGTTGGTGCTGAATGCCAAATTCCCATGAGCCTCCTTGGTGGCATCTTGAACAATGCTGGCTGCACATTATTCTGAGGCTGAACATGGGCCTGTCTCCAGCTGTGTCTGAGTAAAACAGTATTAGTCCAGGAGGTGGTTGTTTCTGTAATGAAGGAGCATGAGAGCTCTCCTCATTGGTTCAGTATTCAGCCAGAACCCAGACCTGTAATGAACTGCCGAGGAGCGCATTCTTAGGATTTGGAGTCCTTATGCTAAGTATTTCATTAGCGCCTGACCTCGAGAGAGCATGAGGCTTTTGGGCCTGCAGTGAAATGATGCCCTATGATGCCATTGGTCACCGTTTGAAATGCAATGACTTTGGATTACCAATTCCAAATGTGGAAAATTGCTTCTTCTAATTAGTGGAGATGTAATTAAATGACAGCCAATGGTATTTGTCGGAAAAATCATGGAAAATCTGCATATGTTATAACTAGGTCGCTGCATAAAGAGTTTTCTAGCACAGAATAGAAGTTATTTGCAGTTTTGTTTGTGCATAAAAGAGTTCATTCCAATGTGTTTTTGGCCACGTTCTGCTTTTGTCAGGTGTGAGCTCGTTTTCTGCAGGTGCGTTGAATGACTTTCAACTCTCTGGGTGGATGTTGCTGTATTATTTCCGTGACAAAGGCCTCACACCTGCAGATCCTCAGCACCTCCTCATTCCAATTGCTTTTGTAATGATCTGGCTTCTCCTTGTGACTTGTTGATGAGGAATCTTTGAGGATGGAACGTCTTCGGAGAGTGTTTTGTGGTCTGGGTTTTTGACTCCAACTCAGACGCAATCATTTGGCAGACGACGATCGCGCTGCAGATTTGGCTTTGTGCGTCCACTCCGGAGCTTGCCCTCACACAGGTGGGTTCCATGGCCTGCCAGGAAGAGAAGAGCGAACAAATTGGTCCTCTGACAGCTTGGCGTGCCCCTATCCCTGGCTTTCACTTTGCCGCTGAATATCCTGCCTCTTCCTCTGCTCTGTCAGTGGCAGAGAATGTGATCACAGACACTCATTCTCAGGTGTGAGATGGGAACCTCGGCTTCCAGTGGCTAATTGGCAGCGTTCTGGCCCAGACATCGCCAGCTTTATGCGCTCTCACATCACCCCCTGCTCCTCTCCAAAAGCCCGCCTCATTTCAGGCATCCGAGCTGAAGTCAAATCCCATTAATCAAATCATAGCGGCGCACAGTTTCGGAATACCAAAAAGGCTGCGTGTGGTAATAAGAACGGAAGTGAGTGAGGGGGGGGTCGCTCCATGTGGTGGGCTGAGGTCTGTCTGGGGGAGGGGCGGAGACACACAGGCCGATCTGTTCAAAGTCCTGCTGAACATCCACAGGTCTGGTCCCACAGCACAATCATAACACTGCGTCAGTCAAGAGTCATCACATTTACAACTTCTGCTGGCACTTCGGCACCATGTGTCACCCAAGAACCAGGTGTTGCACTTTATATTGGGTGTCCAAGTGAATATTTATTTCCATGCTGTTCTTGGCATTGGGCAAGCACACTATACCCTGCAAAAAGTGAACAAATATGAGGTAATAATTGCTTAAATCAAGTGTTTTTTATCTTAGTTTGAGTCAAGTTTTATAACAAGATTTGCCAAAGGGACAAAGATTTTTTTTCTAATTTCAAGGGAGACATTTCCTGAATATTTTCAAAAAAGCAAAAGTTAATCTTGCTTCTTCCATTGGCAAATCTTTTTTTGAGGAGGTCAAAATGGGCCCAGAATTAAACTACATTTTGCCAAGATTGAGCAATTTTAGAAAAAAATGTCATCACTTTTTGCCGTGTATTACACAAATAGTAAAATGTATTTGATGTAATTAGCTCGAGAGTGAGTTTAAACACCCAGACAGACATTTTTTAGAAACTATTCAATAAACGTTGTCAAATAAACGTGAATTCTCTTTTCCACCAGTTCTCAACAGCTTTTCTTACTGCTTTAACATCTATGACAGCTTGGAGTCTTTTGTGGTGGTTGTGAGTTTCTTCATCCTTTCTGATGCTAAAGTTATCCATTCTCTTTGACAAAAAAGAAGTTCTCCAGTTCTAGTCAATTCCTGGGCTGTCTTGCATGAACAGCACAACTTGAGATCTTCCCACAACCTCTAAGAACTTCAAAGTTCAAGAATGTTGTACTTTGCCCTCTGTGGGACTTATACAGTTATCGTTCAACCTTAAACATGACCCCGAAATGATTAACGTTTTCACTGTTGAATAATAATACTGTGCTGGTCCAAGTTTAGTCTTTTTTACCTTCATTCTGGAGGCAAAGTGATCACCAGCTTTTGTTTTATTGTTCAGGAAACATGTTAAATGGCCCAGTGAACAAATTATTCTCTTTTGGGCGTCATCCAAATCACCGTCCAGAAATCAGGGACAGAACTGAGCCTCTCGTTGGAGGTCTACGTGTGCACAGCTTTTCTTGTTTTGTTCTTGGCTTGGTCTCATTTTAATTCCATTTTTTTATTTTTTATCAGTTGACCTGTAACTATTTGAATTTAACTTAACTCTGTGTCATGTCTAAACGACTGCTTTGCAAAACTGCCAGTGCTAATATATTGTACATATTCCGTTCAATTCAATGTATTCTTGTATGGACCTATAACACGACAGAAGTAGTTAGCCTCTGGGTGGAGCAGGACGGGTCACAGCATCTTATTCTGTGCCCTTGCTCTCTTCAACTACTCCAAATGCCGCTCTCTGCTCCTCAGTTTTGACCTGGCGCTGACGCAGAGCTGTTTATCATTCTAGTCAGACAGAACGATCACGTCTCTTAGTCCTGATGCTCATGCTCTCGCTGCTATCTCTGCCAATTCACTGTCGGACAGAAATTGAGCGATAAATTGCTCTCATCGGAATATTAGCCCAAACCTGGGGAGACGAGAGCAGCCTTCGAGACATAACGCAATAACCTGTAATGAAGGTAAAGTCTTGCCTCATGGGAGATACAGGTCAGCAGGGCACCAAGGATTGAAATTAGCCCTGGCTGAAATCTAGAGCTAATTTGTGTGTGTGTTTTTATATGATCTGCCACTTTGAATGATATATAACACAACTAAAAATGTCGATCAATAGAAAATTCAAGAGATGGGTGTCTTTGATTTCATTATTGTCTTACTTTCTACGAGACACAGGGATTCGCAAGTGAATGGAGAATATGATATTAATACTGCAGAGGGGTATTGGCGTTCAGTCACATATCTTATTCACAACTATTGAGATTTGCGAAGCTTTGGATTGCGTCCAAATCCAGGCGGCATAGGAAGCAGCCCGGTTAACTCCCTTTATTCAAACCTCTTGGATCCAGTACAAGTCACACAATTATATTACTGCTCCATCAATCTGTTTCCTTCATCACAGTGGAGCAGGATTTCCTCTGCATTGTGACCGATGGCGGCAGAGAGAGAGCGATCAATAGTTAATCTGATGCCATTATTTATGTCAGTAAACCTTTCTTTCATAATTACTTGTGTGAGACCTGCAGGTACCAGAGAAGCCCAGAGTCTACAGCCATTTTCATAATATTAGTCGAAGGCATGGACAGTATTTACATCTATTGGTTATCATGAATTAAAATTTGTATTGCCGAGCCCGACTCTCACCATCGACTCCCACTGTCTGCTGTTGTTGTGTCCTTGGGCAAGACACTTAACCTCTGGGAACAGCAGGTGCCACAGTGGGGCGGCTGTGGCTATAAAGTGCCAAACTGCTGTTGTGTCCTTAGGCAAGACACTTCACCCCATTGCCTAGAATGAGTCTGGTGTGTATGAATGGTTGGTGGTGGTCAGAGGGGCCTATGGCATAGACTGGTTGCCTCGCTTCTGTCAGTGTGTCCCAAGGCAGCTGTGGCTACAGTAGTAGTTTATCACCACCGTGTTTGTGAAGCGTGTCCAAAAAAGCTCTGTATAAAACAGATGCATTATTATTATCAGAATCAGAATCATTTTTATTGCCACGTAAGTAACAGAAGTCACCACTTGGAAATTGTTTTGGCAGAAAGAAAGCCAGCCATTATTATTGTATTATATTCATAACATTAGAAAAACTGCATTCAATAAATGTATGTATAGCCCACAATCACAATGATGGCATTTGTCTCAAGGGGCAACAATAAATAGAATAACAGCTTATTGTAATGAGCCTGGTCAACTTTCAACACTGCACAAAGTGATGAAAAATAAGTAAATATTGCAAAATGTATCTTAATTTGAGCACACTCTGCCTTAAAACAAGATTTGCTTATCGGACCGGTAAAATCTTGTTTTAAAAAGGCACTAGAAATGTCTCCCAAATTATAGAAAAAATACTAAATGGCTCGCATTGGCAAAGCTTATTTGTCAGAATGTGCTCAGTTTAAGATAAAAAACACTGAATTCAAGCCATTATTACTTTGTATTGTATCATTTATTGCAGAGAAGTGAAGTGAATTAACCAGTTAATAATACTAAAATTGCTTTGTTGGGTCCACAAGCCTCTGATGCTTTAACAATGGGCATTTGTCTGTGTATAAAATGCTGATTCCATTATAAAGGACGTTGCGGCGAAGGGCAGGGATGAAGGATTAACGGTGGCCACGCTAATGCAGCCACTGTCAGGGCACTGTGCCATGTGGAGACCCATGCGCTCACTCCACACACAGGATTATGGGGCTGTAAGTGCACGAGGTCTCCCCGACTAATGGAGCTCATATGTGGCACTCACGGGAACAGAAGGCCTCGCCGAGACAGCACGCCGGAGATAGAAGGGGCGAGGGGGGAAGGAGAGAGAGTTGATAAATGGGCTAGAGTTCATACCAGCTTTATGCATCCGTTCACAGTTAGAGGAAAACAATGGCTGCACTGTAAAAAGAGATGAAAATTAGGTCAAACAATTGTTCAAACTTGGCAAAATGTATCTTAACATGAGCACATCTTGACTTCCTTAAAATACAATTTGTCATTTGGACGAGCAAAGGGGTACTTGTTTTAAAAACATACAAGAAATGCCTCCCTTGTAATGACTAAATATACCAAAAAAAGACTAAATGGCTTTGTCGCATTGGAAAATCTTGTTTAAAAACGGTCATATCGATAAAAACCACCCGATTCAAGCAGTTATTTCCGCATATTTCATCATTTTTTGCAGTGTACCTCAGTCCACAGTTAGTTAGGAGCAACAATGGCTGCTTTAATGTGTGCACCTTTTACAGGAGGATATCACAGCTTATCTCACTACAACAGAAGTCTCCTTTATTCTTGCAAATGCGAGCTTCGTGCAATTACCAGTAGACTGTCTGGCTGATATATTCTGTTCAGTGCATTGTTCTAAGCCTCTCTCCGCATCAATAACGCCAACACAGATTTTTACTATCAGACTGCCTCACGCATCCACTACAACGTTCTGGACAGTATAGAATATGTTTGAAAATGCATTTATTTAATCAATTAGTGTTATTGTAATGTTATAGTTCTCTCCCTGCTGCACACATCTGTTATGGAGGTTCAATGGAACACACACACGCACTTTGGCTGACGCAGAAATGCCAATTAGTGAAACCAAGACTGTGAAGACGTCAGTGCACAAGGAAAGCGCTGTTGCAAACTCAATGTGGTTATGTGAAATATGGGCTGCTTGTATAATATCGTTTTTCTGTCTCGTATTTATTTAACTGAGAATTATAGAGTGAAGAAACCATTTATAGAAGCCATACATCCACATGTTTGCACAAGGCTAACCGCATTATTTTGGTTTTCTTCCCAGAGAGAGAAGTCGCGACCGGCACAAATCGCGGAGCAAAGACAGCCGCTCGGAGAAATCGGTCACCATCAACACACCGCCGGCGGAACCACTGCTGGGGGACTCTTCGGTCCGAGGGGAGACCGTCCAGGTGAGCCTTACGTGGGCTTAGGGTCACACACACAAGCACCCCCTCTGTCTTCAGCCGTCCAGCCAGGCTGATTCCTAAAGGATTTGGAGCAGAGGAGATTTATCAAGCACTGGTCGAAATGCGGCGGGAAAATAATTGTGTTTGGTGCTTTGGTTGAGCCATCTGGTATTTAGGGGCAGAGGGCACCAAGGCTAGTCCACTTTTGCACAAGTCTTTGCTGCTGTTTATGAGACCGTGGCAATTCATCAGCCTTGATACATAATTATTCATTTACACTTTTCTTACCAGTATCTGTTATGCATAATTCCGTGTAATAATTTATCCCTTACTAAAGTCATTCTTGTTGAGACATCTGAATTTTGTCGATATTATATAGTTCAGCTGGTTGTCAAATAGTTTAAACATGACATATAGAGTAAGCCTCTACTCAAGGGACACAAAAGCTTCTAGTCCAATTATAGTAATCCTGATTGACTGGCAATTTGTTCTTTAAATCTTAAAATTGAATCAAATCCTATTCAAAAGCTGCTTTCATTTAGTTCTTTCTCGACGTCTCCTCTGCAA
Organism: Knipowitschia caucasica; assembly: GCA_964034765.1. Classification (NCBI taxonomy): domain Eukaryota; kingdom Metazoa; phylum Chordata; class Actinopteri; order Gobiiformes; family Gobiidae; genus Knipowitschia; species Knipowitschia caucasica. The sequence goes on from OZ035844.1 coordinate 11,800,390, forward strand.
GGCTCAAGTGCATACAGCTCATTGATTCGCAGCAGACTGGCTTATTTAGATGCATTCTGATACAGTGTTTTTCTATGATGATGATGAGAAATGGATTTATTGCCCTGTCTGGCTTCTGGCAGGTGTTACGTTTTAGTTCAATAAAATAGAATAGGGACGTTGGCGCATCTTGACTCACAGAAGCCCTGCCCCTCTCTCTGCCAAAAGTGTCTTCATCAAGACTTTGGCTTAAAAACACAGAAGGGAAAACACTATTGACCTACTCGGCGCTTACTTTAGCTTGTGGTCGATGAATTACTGACTAACAATTTATCTCTACAATACCTTCTGATAGTGCTGAAGTGTGTTTGGTCTGTGGGTATATTAAAACAGATCTGTCCAAATTACTGCCTCCTGAGAATATGGCAGACTTTTGACCATTTGTTATTGGCCCTCATGGCTCATGCTGCTTCAATCACTTCATCACCACATTATCTAATCTGTAGCAAGCCAGAATGAAGCTTTGCAGTGTTACCTCTTGCATGACTGGCTCTGTTTTCACATACAAGTAATAATTAGTCTGTAAATTGAAAAGCAAAAGTGAAGTAATATCATTTATACACAGTTCATACAAAAGACAACGCAAAGTTAAGTCAAATAATCACAGTACATTAAAAATAGTGAAGATACAGTAGGAACCCTGGTGTTTGCACAGTTAAACAGGATTTGAACATTGTCAGAGAAGAAACCGTCTCATATTTTTAGGACATGCTGCTAGTCTAAAGTTGTCCATATTATCTGGGGGTTTATATTTCGATTGTGTATTTCAAAAAGCATCTCATTTGTTGTTATGGATCAAAACTAGCATTTGGTTGTTCACATCGTATTCCTGCCATGGCTTGCTGTTGCTTGGCTGTTGGCTGGGCGGGACTGTTTGCCTTCTGTGTGAGTAATCAGCGCCACAGCAGAGTGAGAAAGAGCTTAAAACGTGCGTGTGTGTGTGCGTGTGTGTGTGTGCGTGTGTGTCTACCATATGCATGTGGTGTTCACGTCCTGCGTCAGGCTTGAATCAGAGCGCTGCTTAATCACAGAGCGGGCTGACGGAGCAGGGCAGTGCTCCAGGCAGGGATGTCCTCACTCTGCCAACGCTGAAGTTTCTCAACCACACGACTGACGGATCTCAAAAGCTCTGCATGACTGGGGAAAGTTTTTCACACCACTGTCATTCGGAAATACTGGCACAATTGTCCAGACATTTTCGTGGTTCAACACTGTAGCTGAATCCCTGTATGAATAAGAAACGGTTTAAATTGTTTTCTGCTCAATGTTTTTAAGATTAAGATTGTAATTAGGACTGCAATGTTTGGCTTCTATTGTTGATTATAGATGCTAATTTAAGGTTTTGTGATAGAGTGATTGAAGCTTGGAAGTGGGTAGCACTCGGTGAGAAGGTTGTGTGTTTGTTCCTGTGTCTGAATGGGTTCACTTTTGTCCAACAGACCAAAACATACACAATAGATAAAAGCCTCTAGAGGTTGTCCTGACCAAGATGAGCATTCTCAACATCTAGAGAGAGGGGTCCCTTGGTGCTGCACTGCGGTGACCACTGCTTCTGGCTGGTTGCTCTTGTGGCATTGGAAGGATGGGTCAACAATCCATACACATATCAGGACAAATATTCTTACAAGAGCAATAGAATATACATTACCTTACCTCTATACACATGAAAAAGTGACTATTCATTCACTGCGACAAGACATTTAAAGGAGCAGTATGTAAAAATCTGGACAAAAGTGGTACTGCTCCCTCTCTCTCTCTCTCCCTGACTCAGGTTGCCAGATATGCAGACAAATCCAGCTGGGACCGTAATAACTGAATAAACAAGAGTTTGGTCAACAACTATAACAAACACCTTTTTCAGATAGGCCCCATAGAAAACCTTGGTGTATTCCTTGTTTTTTCATGAATGATTTGAGGATCATAACGAGACCGTTTTAGCTCTATGGCAACATGTTACTTTACCAGTGAGATTATCTCAACGCTGTGAGTTCAGCAAATCCGGATTACGGACTTTCTGATTGGTTAAACGGTGGAGTGCGTTACATCAAAATGAAAACAACAAGATTTAGGGGTAGTAAAACTAATTTTGAAATTGAAATATCTCTGAACTACTGTTATCAGTTAAAGAAGTATATACCTTTTGACAGATTAGGGCCATTTGATGATGATTTGACATGAAAATCTTACATATTGCTACTTTAGGGTATATTGTTTTTCCTGATTCAATTATTTTGAAACACATATAGTTTCATTACACTTGACAATTGTCTAATATCTCTTGCAAATGCGCTGCCATATGTAGGTTTCATTAAGACAGTGAGAAAATGTAGGTTTTTCTACTCACTATGTGTACTATAAATGATGGAGAAAAACACATTACTTAAAGCTCAGTTGCCCTGCCCTTCGTGTTCCAAGGAACCCTCCTGCTTCCATTGATTGCTTTTTATGTTTGATTTGTGCATTTCCAGCATGTTTAACTTTTGCAAACAAGCCAAGTGCTGCAGGCGGTTTACTCATCTGAACAAAAACACAGAACTGAGTGATTTGGACGTGGACGAGCACGCCGTCAGCAGACTGTGGCAAACCTTTCTCTTGTTCTGGCAAAGTACACGTCTCTTAAATCATGTGCATAATCGTGTGAGGTTATTACCGTGCTATGTAAGTGGATATTGGAGTGTGGTGCGGCGGGAGAGTCGGGCTCACCGCGTGTTCGTTCTGCAGCTCTGATGTGGCAGCGACATTGTGTGAAGTGTCAAACAGAAGAAATGTGATATATCTTTAAACCGGGACGCATTCTCTGAGCATTAGTGCCTTTGCGGTTTCACCTCAGAGTGAAAGTCCTCTGCAGTTTATACTTAGAACAGACCAAAATTAATGTTCTTTGCCGATTATTTTTAGATGCAACTTTGCTTTTCTTGTTTTCCTTTGAATTTGATGTCTCGCAAAGGCATGATTCGAGCACTCGTTTTAACAGGCAGTCAAGAGAAAACAGAAAATGCGAGATGCTTTTTGACGCTTTCTGTGAGTGTAATGCCAAAGTGCGATAATTATTCTGTTAGCTTGCACTCCTGCTCCTCCCACTGTGGAAAATCAGTTCATTCAAATCAATTAAAGTCAGTGACTGCACAGGGAGGTCGGCAGCTCTCCAACATGAGTCAGACTACATTGTGTTTCTGATGGGAGTACATGAGTAATGCAATACAAGGCACTGTTTATTCTGTATGCACGTTGCTTCCTTATCCAGCAGGCTAATCTCCAAACTAAAAATAATAATAATGCATTTTTGGGCACTCAAAAAAGCTTCCCATGTAATTATTCATTCCATTCTTAGACCCTCCTGCATCTGTAAGGGATATCTCTAAAAACCCACTCTAAAAACACTTTCAATTTCAAATGTCTGAACCTCTGAACCAAGTGCAATTACAGAGTTTATTTTATTTTATTTTATTCTATTTGGGCACTCAAAAAAGCTTCCCATGTATTATTATTCATTCACTTCATACATGTTGGTGATAAACTACTACTGTAGCCACGGCTGTCCAGGGGCACACTGACATGAGCGAGGCAACCAGTCTGTGCCATTGTCCCCTATGACCGCCAACAACCATTCAGACTCACACCAGACTCATTCTAGGCAATGTGGGTGAAGTGTCTTGCCCAGAGACACAACCAAAGTTTGACTGAGTCTTTACAGCCAAAACCGCCAAGAGGTCTCCCATCACAATACTAACCACGCCCTGCCCTATTTAGCTTCAGAGGTATGACAGTGTCGGGCTTTCACTCAAGTATGGCCACGATACTCAATTCCATGTATCTACAACTAATCATAAATGACTTAAGAGTGAGCAAAATAGTGACCAGATAACTGTTTTGATTGGATACGGCTGAAGACTCCTGGACTTGACCGAGCGAAGCGTTTATGGATTTGTTTCAGGGAATATGAGACGAAGGTTTGAAGCCGTAATTACACGGAGAGGAGATTACACACAGGTGCGCTAGTTTTAATCCTCAGGGACAGCATTCAGTAGTCATTAGGACATTTTCACAGGCAATGTTCTCGTTACGCACTCAAAGATATGCTGCATCGAGGGTCTTGCTTTCACTTCACACTTGTCTGTTACTTTGTGGTTTTCAACAGATATTTATCTGTTGTAAATATGACAAAATGTGCAAATTTTCATGTTGTGTTAGTAGTTTTACAAGCCGTTTTAAATGAAAAGCTTATAGTGACAATAGTAGGAGCCTGGTGTGTGTCAGTCTGCTCCAGGGCAGATGTGGTATATACAGTGCCTTGCGAAAGTATTCGGCCCCCTTGAACCTTTCAACATTTCGCCACATTTCAGGCTTCAAACATAAAGATATGAAATTTACATTTTTTGTCATGAATCAACAACAAGTGGGACACAATCGTGAAGTGGAACGAAATTTATTGGATAATTTAAACTTTTTTAACAAATAAAAAACTGAAAAGTGGGGCGTGCAATATTATTTGGCCCCTTTACTTTCAGTGCAGCAAACTCAGTCCAGAAGTTCAGTGAGGATCTTTGAATGATCCAATGTTGTCCTAAATGACTGATGATGATAAATAGAATGCACCTGTGTGTAATCAAGTCTCCGTATAAATGCACCTGCTCTTTGATAGTCTCAGGGTTCTGTTTAAAGCACAGAGAGAACCATGAAGACAAAGGAACACACCAGGCAGGTCCGAGATACTGTTGTGGAGAAGTTTAAAGCCGGATTTGGATACAAAAAGATTTCCCAAGCTTTAAACATCTCAAGGAGCACTGTGCAAGCAATTATATTGAAATGGAAGGAGTATCAGACCACTGCAAATCTACCAAGACCCGGCCGTCCCTCCAAACTTTCATCTCAAACAAGGAGAAGACTGATCAGAGATGCAGCCAAGAGGCCCATGATCACTCTGGATGAACTGCAGATAACTACAGCTGATGTGGGAGAGTCTGTCCATAGGACAACAATCAATCGTGCACTGCACAAATCTGGCCTTTATGGAAGAGTGGCAAGAAGAAAGCCATTTCTCAAAGATATCCATAAAAAGTCTTGTTTAAAGTTTGCCACAAGCCACCTGGGATACACACCAAACACGTGGAAGAAGGTGCTCTGGTCAGATGAAACCAAAATCGAACTTTTTGGCCACAATGCAAAACGATATGTTTGGCGTAAAAGCAACACAGCTCATCACCCTGAACACACCATCCCCACTGTCAAACATGGTGGTGGCAGCATCATGGTTTGGGCCTGCTTTTCTTCAGCAGGGACAGGGAAGATGGCTAAAATTGATGGGAAGAGGGATGGAGCCAAATACAGGACCATTCTGGAAGAAAACCTGTTGGAGTCTGCAAAAGACCTGAGACTGGGACGGAGATTTATCTTCCAACAGGACAATGATCCAAAACATAAAGCCAAATCTACAATGGAATGGTTCACAAATAGACGTATCCAGGTGTTAGAATGGCCAAGTCAAAGTCCAGACCTGAATCCAATCGAGAATCTGTGGAAAGAGCTGAAGACTGCTGTTCACAAACGCTCTCCATCCAACCTCACTGAGCTAGAGCTGTTGTCAAGGAAGAATGGGCAAGAATTCCAGTCTCTCGATGTGCAAAACTGATAGAGACATACCCCAAGCGACTTGCAGCTGTAATTGCAGCAAAAGGTGGTGCTACAAAGTATTAGCACAAGGGGGCCGAATAATATTGCACGCCCCACTTTTCAGTTTTTTATTTGTTAAAAAAGTTTAAATCATCCAATAAATTTCGTTCCACTTCACGATTGTGTCCCACTTGTTGTTGATTATTGACAAAAAAATTTTTTTTTATATCTTTATGTTTGAAGCCTGAAATGTGGCGAAATGTTGAAAGGTTCGAGGGGGCCGAATACTTTCGCAAAGCACTGTATGTACTCTGCATTATTCTATACAATTATAGAAACTAGAAATCTATATTACTGTGATTGCTGTGATTATTTATTGCCTTGAAGCATTACTTACTTAGTGTAAGTATCTGTCAAATACTTTACAGATGGGCCTTTTGATAACTGCTTCCCTATCTTCCCTATGATTTATTGGAGAGCCCTACGCCTATCCCAATGTACCTCTCAATAGTTAACAAAGTCTCCGAGGCCACAGAAGTAATGTGAGAAGTTAAAAACAGAGCTATCACAAGGTCTGGAGCCCCTGAGAAAGTAAAGCTGATCCCTGAGGTGGGCTGGCTGCTCTCTCTGATCACCCACGACTCACGCTGTGGCCCCTTCACTTTGAGCTAAACATCAACAGTAAATGCGGGCCAGATTTCTACATCATTGGACCACTTTGTTGCCAGGAAAACTATTTACTGTACCTCTCTCACATGCGACTGGGTTGACTTTGATATGCTGTGTTGAACAATGAAACAGGAGGAGGCGGTAGAGTCGTAGGGCCGGAGTGAGATGGGCGTAAGAAGGACCCTTATGTCAGCACAGGACACACCTGTTGGCTCCGGAGCCTCTGTCATCTCTACCTGTGTGTCAGGTCTATTTATAGACTTGCTCTATCTATGTGTAAACTTGACAATCAAACAAAGCAAGACCTCACTCTATCAACAAATGGCCTTTTGTTACTAGTCTTTTATAGGGCCTGCATGGACACATTTGCTTCAGGAAAGAAGGAATTTCCTTTTTGTTAGGCTTTGTGAAAATGAGGAACCAAAATGAGAAAATTACATTACTCAGACAAAAATAAACATCATTTCTAGTCCATTTAGACGTCTGCCATATTATAAGCATAGAGAGCAGAAAAGGCGCTTTAAGCATTATTTTTTTGTGCTTATTCATTGAATATCACTTGATCTTTTCCCATAGCAAGTGAGAATTTGCTTGTCTTTTATTAAAGCCGGGATACTAATACAAAATAAAAATAAATCTACTTCCTGGTTCGAAAACCAGTATTATCACTGCATCAAATGTTGGTACTGTCACACTTTTAGATCTGCATTTACAAACAGAAAGAGAGGAACACTCACTCTAAGCACTCAGACCAATGTTAAATATTCTTTCTTACTTATACAGAGTTAAATATTGACTCACAGGGTTCTTACAATGCTGCAAAAGGTTTTCTGATTAGATGAAGTGGTTTTATTTGTTCTCAACATTTTTACTTTTACAATACATGGGACAAACAACATTCATTTTTGGGGGAAACAGGAAGAAACCCCTGTCCTCCTGCCTTTCTGTTGTTAAACTGATTATAATCTTCCACTCATTGGCAGAGCTGATTATGATGATATGAGCTTTATGTCATCTACAGGTCGAGAACACTTTTATAATCTCACTTTTCCAGCCAATCGCCTGCGTTTGAAGTGGGCCGCTCGTCCAATCACGTGCGTCGGGGGGCGGGCCTTCTCGCCGTGAGACTCGGGGATACGTAACGCCAGGAGAGACTGAAAAGAGAGGGGCACCTCCGCGGGACATGTGCGTGTTCCCCCCTAAAGCACGGCACCCAGACCCCGGTACCAGCCCGCGGAAGGAGCAGGGCAGATAACAGGAGGCGAGGGAAGGTCCTGGAGGCGCGCTACCCATCATGGAGAACGCCAAGGCGAACCCGGCAGCCAGCGCCAATGTGTTTTCTAAAATATTTTTCTGGTGAGTCGAATGAGAAGTGCAACAATCCCCCGAGCAGGTCATTTAAACATATTCACAATGCATTGGTTTGTAAACTTGGTCAAAGTGCTGATAAAGGCTGTAGTGTGGCTTGTACGTGCAGTAGTTTGGGCTTCTTACAAAAGTACCATACGATCAAAACATCAAGAGAATTCCTTTGCTGCAGGGTTTTCCCGACTCCAATTCCCTTCTGCTCGTGTTTCTTTTCCGGTGTTTATTTACAGTTTACAGAACATTCGTGTTTGACTGAACTTGGAACTAATTGTGCAGAGAAGTCTAAAGCATAAGAGGACATGCAGAAGAGAAGGGTAACCATAAACACCTGGTGGCACGTGTTTGTAATTCACCCAGTTTTTCAGAAGAGAAAGAAAAGAGATCCTTTATTTGTCCCACATTTCAATTTTCACTTTCAGTTTTCACTTTCAGTTTTCAGAGGAACCTGGATTTTCAAGATTTTGCCACATTAGTTGTGTTTACTGGCTTGGGTTTGCATTGTAAGAACCTGAAAATAACTTCAATAACAAACTTTAGAGCTAAAATAATCAGTGTAGACTTTTTACAATGTCCATATTCAAGTATATCATGTTTTTAAGTGATATTAAGACGGCATGTGGTTTCATTATTTCAGTGGGGACAATTAAAATGTATTTATGAGTGAAAGATAAGGTTCCCCACTACCACAGCTGTTATTACCAGAATTTTTAGATTCTCGCTTTTGACGTCGCACAGTACATTAACCTTCTTTACAACATTACGTCTTAAAACCTACTGTTTTTTCTGTTAAATGAATGAATGAAAATGATTGTTATAAATGACTGATAATGAATTGCAAATGAATACCTAGTAATATCAGAGGTATTTTCCTTTACGACAGTGTAATTGATATACTATATACGACATGCGTTTATTGTGTGTTACTCAAACAAACAAACTGACACAGGATTAGTCTTTGATTAAAAACAGTAACATGTTTATCCCAGCCAAATAAACAATAAAATAAAAGATTTCTGAATGGGGCAAAATCCAAACCAGACCTCAAGTAGACGGATACATTAATGTTGTAGAAATTCAGGCGTCCAGCGACAGAATACATCCATCCACAAATGAGTGTCAAAGAAAGTATCTGGACTTTAAAAGGTTATAACTCAAAAACTAAAATGACTCTCATAGATTGGGAAAAACAGATTTCAAACACAGACACATTGAAGAGATAGTGTGGATAAAACCAAAAGGAAAGATTGACAAATGTATTTTTAGCGACATTTTAAACGACCAAATCCGCCTCTGATTGGACCGTTCTACTGTGACGCCGGTTACAGAGAAAATAAAATGTCCTCGGTCTGAAAAAGCGGCAGATGAAATCCCACAAGATTTACATTAACACTACATCAGTGAATAGCTTGATATAAAAAGGAATCGTTAAAAAAAATGAATTGACCCTTGAAAAAGGTGTAACGGACCTGATGGTTTCCGTCCATTTTTCTCAAAAAATTAAACTTGAGAAATAAAAATCTGATCTGTTTTCATATTTAGTTAGTTTAATATGAAAATAACACTTTGGGTCTACTCTGTGCAAAAGAAATCTCAATCAAATGTGGATCTGAAAATACGTAACAAACTTCCGCAGCTCGTTCCGTCCAATCATCATCGTTACATAAATTAAACAGGAAACTTGTCTAATGTATACAACAGTTTTGTTCTAGAAACTTCTACTGGACACAGGAGGGATTTGAACACATGAAAAACATAATATTTCTTTGGATTATTAACATCAAATTTTTGGCCTTTTGTCACACTTTTGTGCCCTTTAGTGTGAACAAACCCAAATACAATATTCTAAAACTTAGTTATTACATATTTACTCCAGACCCACGCTGTCCTGTATCCATTTATCTCTCTCTGAGTCTTTAACGATGAGAGCAAGTGTCCGTGATAGTTTTATGAGTTCAGATTTGATTGCATTATGACCGTTATGTAATGTGGCCTTTTGTTTTTTTACTGCAGCTGGTTAAACCCTTTGTTCAGCATTGGATACAAGCGAACTCTGGAGGAAGAGGACATGTATGATGTTCTCCCCGAAGACCGGTCTGAACGTCTGGGCCAGGAGTTACAAAGGTACAAGTCTACGTGCACCTGTCAATCATCTCGTATGATTGTCCCAGTGAGGGCGAGATGGTCTGTTAAAAGTTTATATGAAAGTGTCCATGGTTTGCAGAGTTGGAGACGTTTAATCACCAAATAATAATAATTTCACCAATATTCCAAGGCAAGTTTATTTGTATGGTACTGAACAAAATAAAGTATTAAAATAAATAATCACATTACATTAAAAAGATAAAAATATAAAATCCCTCAGTTGTAGCACAGCTAAACAGAACTGTTTTTACCCTTGTTTTAAACATTGTCAGAGAGGAGGCCTGTCTCACACTTTCAGGAAGATTGTTCCAGATTTTAGCAGCATGAATCTGAAACGCAGCCTCCCCATGTTTAGTTCTGACTTTGGGCACTAACAGGAGTCCAGTCCCTGTGCTCCTCAGAGTCCCAGCAGGAGTCCAGTCCCTGTGCTCCCTCTGAGTCCCAGCAGGAGTCCAGTCCCTGTGCTCCCTCTGAGTCCCAGCAGGAGTCCAGTCCCTGTGCTCCCTCCGAGTCTCAGCAGGAGTCCAGTCCCTGTGCTCCCTCCGAGTCCCAGCAGGAGTCCAGTCCCTGTGCTCCTCCGAGTCCCAGCAGGAGTCCAGTCCCTATGCTCCCTCCGAGTCCCAGCAGGAGTCCAGTCCCTGTGCTCCCTCCGAGTCCCAGCAGGAGTCCAGTCCCTGTGCTCCCTCCGAGTCCCAGCAGGAGTCCAGTCCCTGTGCTCCCTCTGAGTCCCAGCAGGAGTCCAGTCCCTGTGCTCCCTCCGAGTCCCAGCAGGAGTCCAGTCCCTGTGCTCCTCAGAGTCCCAGCAGGAGTCCAGTCCCTGTGCTCCTCCGAGTCCCAGCAGGAGGCCAGTCCCTGTGCTCCCTCAGAGTCCCAGCAGGAGTCCAGTCCCTGTGCTCCCTCAGAGTCCCAGCAGGAGTCCAGTCCCTGTGCTCCCTCAGAGTCCCAGCAGGAGTCCAGTCCCTGTGCTCCTCAGAGTCCCAGCAGGAGTCCAGTCCCTGTGCTCCTCAGAGTCCGGGCTGGTTCATATGGGACTAACATGTCACTAATATATTTTGGTGCGAGGCCATGGAGAGACTTGTAACAAGCAGAGCTGTTTTAAAGTCTATTCTCTGAGTTGAATTCCAGTTGCATCGAGCATATTTGGGGCCAAGCAGGTTTTACGGATTTTCTGACGAGGAATTTGCATGTTCTCTCTGTGTTTGTGAAGGTTTCTCACAGCTGCTCCAGGTTCCCCAATACAGCTATAACCTTACAACAGTTCAGGATGAATGAGTGTGCCTGTGGGATAACCGCTGCAAAATAACCCAAGGCTTCAATACACTGTTTATAGCACAAATAAACGAAACTTCATCCTTATTATCCTGCTTACAGTGCCTTGTTAAATGACGTTTGTATGAGGCAGAAATGGAATGGCTCAGGCGGTTGCACGTTCTGACTATAACGACAACATTAGAATTCACATCACTTTGTTTTCTTCGTGTTGTGGCCTGTTGCAACATTGATCCATGAAAGCAATATTCACCTCATCTGTTTTGTCATTTGAAGGTGCAGTACTCCCAACACATGGTTAATTTAATCACAAGTAACAGTAATTCACTTATAAGGGCAACTTTGGATTCCGGATTTGCTATAGCAGCTTCATGACCTTTAGAAGTCTCGGTGAGAGAAACAAAGCCAAGATCCTGCTGTTTAATGCAACGTATTCATACCACAGTGATATTAATCTGTCCTTTTAGAAATAGTAAGTAAATAGTAAATGAATGGATACAAACAAACATGGCTGTATTTCCCTCAATCACGTTCAAAAAGTGCTCTTAAGTTGATGGGACATTTACAATCAATCACAATCACAGCTGAACATGGAGCATGAAAGAGTTTATTTAGAAAGCGCACTTGTCAAAAGCCTGTTTTCCATGGTTCTTTATAGTTAAATTGAAATGTTCTAGTGTTTTGTCATGCTCTTTGTATTTCTTGTCATCACTGTTTATTTATCTGCAGCTCTCCACTGCTATGTAATCTCAATTTACCCGGCCTTTTAGGGTATCCAACAAGGAGACCGTTATATCTGGATCTATCTCAAGAAGAAATTAATAAGTGATCGTAATCTATGGATATCTAAATGTTTGTCTGTTTAAAAAAACGGTTTTGTTTGAAATGGGTATTAGGGCTGTCAACGCAGTATTTGCACGTGCCATATCCATATCTTAAAGCTGCACTAACTGTCTATATTTTTCTATTAATTACGAAAATTAAATCCATATCCATGCAGTGCATTGGGATACACGTCTTTTTGAAGAAAAAGTAGAGCAGATATGTGCTGGCGTGTGGGCGAAAGCTCCGTGTAGTTAGGGCGAGCAGAGAGCGAGCCCAGCGTTCTGATAAAGTTCCTCAAAGTCAGTTAGTGAAGCTTTAAAGATGCCCAATAATTTGTATATATTTATGTATGCATTAACATTTCTTGTCCGCGCACTTTAATGAATCTGCGGTGGCCTAATGCTGCCACTTTGCTAGAGTGGAGCTCGCAGAGAGACAAAACAAGCGGATGATGAAGAGACAAATGCAGACGAGAGCATAGAGGAATTTGGAGATGTTCAAAAAGACACTTTATCTCCGGTTTTTGGGACCACTTTGGACAGGAGCACTCACAAAAAGAAGTTTTTTGAAAGTCGTCCCAAAAAATAGTCGCTACGTAGAAGGAAAAACACGACAAACCTCCTGCGCCACTTCCAGCACACACATAAGGTACTTTATGTTGTGTATTATTTACAATCTAAAACCCCACACTCTTCTCTGGTCAAAGCAAAGGCAAATACAAAAACCAGCATTATTGAGAGTTGCACTTCTGTAGCACCTTCTGAGAAAACTTCAAAGCGACACAACGCTTATTCTGCACTCTTACTCTCTCTGTTAGTGCTGTGTGTGTGGAATTGGAAACTTAAGCCAAGATTTGAGGTTAATATGTGTGCCATACAGCATTTGAATGTAATTAATGTGCTTAATTTATCTATGTTTATAGATTTTTCTCTTGCGGTTCAATGCTTTTTAGGTGAAAGACACAAATATAGCTTTGAAATCATTATCGAAACACTAATCACCCATATCGAATCTAATTTCGCTCAGAGTTCCATTATGGTGCAGCCCTAATAGTGTAATGCTCTGGTATTTCATAGGGTGATGATAGAAAACAAATTATGGCAGTGGATTTTGGGACCTTGCCAATGCAGTGGGGTCTAACAACAGTGATAATGCAAGACATGTAGAGACATTTATGGATTTATGGTGTCATTCCACGCCCTATGGACCAATGGCTCCTATGCTTTTGTTATTGTGGCCTGGAATACCTGGAAAGGGCAGAATACAATTTCTTAAGAAGCACTATGACTTTATGTGCATCTTTATCAGTGATTCTTTGCACACTTTGCGATAACTGCCCTGTACAGTAATTATATACTATATAATCATAAAATAGTAGCCGCGAGAGTGCTATCCACTCAGCCACCGTGCCGCCCGGTGATTTTAGTCACTGGTGATTAGCCCCAAGACCTAAAATCTGTTTCGGAAATAGAATTTGGCAGTTTTAATCACTGCGGGTTAATTACAAGATTCGTTGCACCAGGCTATGGATATTAGCCTGGACTCTTATTGTTTGAGAACCAAAGGTGACTATCACCAAGCCATTTCAATGAAAAGAGTCGCTGCTATGTTTAATCCTTATTTACTTCTGTTCTCAGACATTGGGACCTGAATGTGGAGAAAATGGCCAAAACAACACAAACCCCCAGTCTCTCCAGAGCCATCATCTGCTGCTATTGGAAACCCTACGCAGTGCTGGGCTTCTTCACTCTGGTTGAGGTTTGGCTCATGGCAACACAGCAGAGATTGTCCTATTTACTACAAAGAAAGTGTGTTATTCAGACTTTAGGCAATTCAGTAGAAATACATGTGAGAGGGGAGTAACCAGCAGGTCATCTGACTGGCGCTGTGCCGTTGCAACACAGTAGAGACTATTCTCACATATCGAGTTTTTCAACCTGTAGTGACAGTGGGACAAAAAATCATTTGAGCAAATATTAATAATACAAATCGAAAATGATAAAACGTAATAAAATAAAATACAATAAATGAAAACACCATCGAGTAATTATCTTTTTAAATTGAATCTGATGCTCTGCCGTGTGCCACCAGGAGTCCATCAGAGTGGTGCAGCCTGTTTTCCTTGGCAAGATTATCCAGTATTTTGAGAGTTATGATCCATCAGACTCTGCAGCTCTGCACCGGGCCCTGGGCTACGCCGCAGGTCTGTCGTTCTGCTCTATCAGCCTGGCCCTCACCCATCACCTCTACTTCTACCACGTTCAGAGGATAGGCATGAAGGTCAGAGTGGCAATGTGTCACATGATCTACAAGAAGGTTAGTATGAGCAGCCGGCAATTTGCAAACCGCTGCATCCACTGTCGTGGTCACGTAAAAATGAATCTGAATGTGATTTGTTATTTCCTTCAAGGCTTTGTGTCTGAGCAGCGCAGCCATGGGAAAGACCACCACAGGTCAGATTGTCAACCTTCTGTCCAATGACGTCAACAAGTTTGACCAAGTAAGAACTTAATGCACATTGAAGTGTGTGTATGGAAAAACATACACAGAAGTTTTCTGTCATTACATTGCATACAGTTGCCCCTTCGACAGATTTTAGCATTTTTCAACACAATACTAACAAACAAGTTTTTTTTGGATTTGTGTGCAAGGCCTATTGAATTCTCGCCACACACATCAGCCAAGCTGTAACTGGAAAATCCACCTCAAGTCTTCCCAAATGGCTACAAGGCAAAGGAGTATTTAATTGACTTTAATTACTTATTTTAATCAAACATTTTATGTTGTGTAGACACAGGCATTTGTTTTAAGTACACAGTAGACTCAGTCTACCAGTAATGGAGTTCTGCATTTAGCTTTGACACACCTGCTGTAGCAACACGTAATCAACAAAGCTCAAGTCCACTCATGCAGCATGTGTTGTACAGGTCACCATCTTCCTGCACTTCCTGTGGGTGGCGCCGATCCAGGTGGCTGCTGTGGTGGGGCTGCTCTGGGCAGAGATTGGCCCTTCGTGTCTGGTTGGAATGGTGGTCCTTATGATCCTCATGCCAACACAGACCATGTTCGGAAGGCTTTTCTCAAAGTTTAGGTAAATGAAAGGTAATATTGCTAAAATATAGCAGTGACATTGACTATCTTGTGTCTCTGCAGGAGTCAGACGGCTGTTTTGACTGACACTAGAATCCGGACAATGAATGAAGTTGTGTCAGGGATGAGAATCATAAAGATGTACGCCTGGGAGAAACCTTTTGCCGCTTTGGTCTCCGACATCAGAAGGTAACGGACCTGCTTTTCCTGTTCAATGTCAGAAGTGTCAACATACTTGACTTGGAATGTGAATATTATTCAAATCCCGGTCGGAATAGGGCCTTTGCATGTTCTCCCCATGTCTGCGTAGGTTTCCTCCGTGTACTCCTGTTTCTCCTACCACTAAAAACATGTGCAGTAGTTCAGGGTGAATGAATGAATGAATGAGTGTGTGTTTGTGAGTGCGAATGTGATCTGATGCAAATTAGCCCAACGCTACAATCCGGAGTGATGTGTTCATTAACATGTACTGCCCCAACCAAGCAAACAATAAATGAATAAATACATTATTGTAATGGTTATAATGTTGAAAATATCCAAAATGTTAGCAAATATTGTTAATTAAATTTTAATTCATCACAATTGTTTACTGTTTCACAATTTGGTTTTACTGTCTGCCTGTTTTTAGATGATTGTTTGCTGCAAAGCCCCATGGGACAATAAAGATAACTTAAACTGGATAATAGTGTGACAGTTTATTTGTGACTGTGTTTTGCAGAAAAGAAATCTCCAAAGTGCTGAAGAGCTCGCACCTGCGTGGCCTCAACATGGCGTCCTTCTTCTGTGCCAGTAAAATCATATTGTTCTGCACCTTCACTGTGTACGTGCTATTGGGGAACACGCTGTCGGCGAGTCGCGTGTTTGTGACCGTGTCTCTGTACGCGTCTGTGCGCCTCACAGTCACGCTCTTCTTTCCCAACGCCATCGAGACACTGTTCGAGAGCCGTGTCAGTGTGCGCCGGATACAGGTGCTCGTCTTCCACAACGACTCAAACACGCTCTACAATGTTGTGCTTATGAGCAGGGGTGCACTTAACATTTTCAGCGAGGTTCTCGGATGAGCACCAGGAGATGGTGTTTGGTGTTCACTCCATTTGTCGCGTGGTTCTTAGTTGAGATTTTATACTACTTCTTTGTAATGCTAAAGTTTAGATCAGCTCAGAAATATTGACTCACAGGGCTCTTTCTTAAAAATGCAAAACAAAAACATTATTATGCATTATTAATGCAAGGGAAAATGCTCTGTTTCTTGCGGTAACGCAATATGTATGTATTTATTATGCGTTACACAAAGACACACACTTTCAACAAGCAGAGAATGGTCCGCATTGGGTACATTATGACTGTTTAGCTAGGAGTGGCTGGAATCGCGTTCGAGTACGTACAGTAAGTGCCCCGCGATCACGCACACCCTCTCTGAATGTCATGGGCAGTGATGGGAATAACGGCGTTACTAGTAACGGCGTTACTAACGCCGTTACTTTTTTCAGTAACGAGTAATCTAACTAATTACTTTGACAGTAACTATAACGCCGTTATCATTTCCGACATCCCGTTACTGCGCGTTACTCAAGACGCACAATGAACGTGTTGTCATGAGAGAAGGGAGGATGAGAAAACCTCTCAGCAATTATTGGCTGATGTAAATCATATTTCCTATACAATCTACATGTCTACAGTTGAGAGGATGGCTCATAAATTGTGTTTTTGAAACAAATATGGGTCTTAATCGCGCTCAACCACGGCTTGTATCACCGTGAGGTCAGCCTCAGAGGAGCGCATGTGAGCGCAGAAGTCGGCTGCATACAATTCCATCGATAAGCTCCTTGCTCTTCCTGGTTTATCTGCTAAGGACAGCAACAGGTTTGGCTAACATACATATAACACATTTTTACATAATCTAAAATGCACATAGGGTAATTTTTCAATTACTATAGGAATGATAAGAAAGAGAGGTGAAGTGTAAGACGGTTGATTTTAGAAATTGGATGCAGCCGGCTGCAGCAAAACAGAGGAGTTTACGGAGGACACACGCGTTTTGTTTTACTTTTTAAAACTCATTGGACTCATTTCCAAATGGAGGATTACATATCTACGCTCAAACCATTCACTGGATTTAAACAAGGAACTGGTCTGAACCGAAGTGGACTGTGCAGGTCATTTATAAGGTATAGCTATAAGGTAAGACCCATAACTCATAGTTTTGCGTTTTGTATGAACACACAATGCGGGCATAAAACATATTTTGCTGTAGCCAAACAAATTGTCCACTTGATTTATATGATGTATATGTTCATCTGATTGGGCTGAAGTCAGTGCTTCACCAGCCTCACCGCTCGTCACCGGTGTTTCCACATTCACAGTGTCGGGTGTTGGTGTTTAGTGCTTACAGCACAGTGAGAGATGAAGAGTGAACAGGACTTCAGCAGCAAAACAGCCTTTTCTAGATGGAAATATTGGCACTGTTAAAGGTAAAAATGCGCACGTCGGGTGCACATTATGTTCCAGAACAAAACGAAAAAGTAACGCAATAGTTACTTTTACTGGTAACTAGTTACTTTTATAGTGGAGTAACTCCGTTAGTAACTCAGTTACTTTTTGGGAGAAGTAACTAGTAACTATAACTAATTACTTTTTCAAAGTAACGTGCCCAACACTGGTCATGGGTTACTTAGAAATAAAACAGGAGAGCTCAGATTCCAGTGCTTAGGTGGGTTTAGTTTCTGTACTGGTGAAAGCAGTGCAGAGCGTATTTACAGTGAAATTAGCAAAAAAAAAAGTCAAGTCACCTCCTCTGTAATTTGGCGCATTTAACCCACCAGGAAATAGTGCCTTGGTTCGATCACGCGCACAGACCCAGAATGCAGTTTGTGTGTGTGTGTGTGTGTGTGAGTGGCGCGTGCCGCTTGAAAGTCAGCCTTCAGTATAAAACTATATTCACGTACTGTAGCTACAGACTGACCCGCTCGGTTACACTGGCACTGCACCACGCTCCCCTCGGGAGGAGCACCCCACTCTTTGTGAAGGACTGGTCTATGGTAGAGGTGAAGTACACAAAGGCGGTTACTAACTCAAGTGATGGTAGCGTTTCTGATTTTTGTCGTGCATTTGTATCTGCGTACCACTTATGTGCACCCCTGCTTATGATTCCCTACTTAGAGGAACCAGCCAGGCCCCTAGTGTAGGTTTACACAGCTACAGAGGGTGGAGGTGATTAAGTTTAAGAGATCCTTTATTCGTCCCACTGTTGGGAAATGTCAGTGTTGCATCACTGGTTACAGAACAGGGAGATAAGGTGGAAGACACACATCACACATGAAGCCGGCAGGTGTCTGTCCTTTGAGGTGCAGTCTCACGGGCAAAGTCCAGATTAATCTATGTTCTGGCTAAAGTAAAATAATTATATACATATCTTGATTTTCTTTTTCTAATTTTTCTTGGATAACCTTTTGGTATTAACATTCTTTTAACGCTAGTGCAAAGTTAACAAGTTCTATTCCCACCAACACATGCCCTTTGATACTGAACCTCTGTATTGTGTTGTTTCAGGAGTTCTTACAGCTGGATGAGATTTGCCAAATCAACTCAGTTCCACACAAAAATCATGAGAAAAACCTTTCGTCGGTGGATATTAAAGAACTAGAGTGTTACTGGGACAAGGTCAGTTTTATTTTTAGAATAGTTATATATATATTTACCAAGATGGCGCCTCGTACGGTCGACATGGCTCTTTGCTGCTCTCTTTTTCTTTTGTTTTTACTTTTTAACTGTGCATCTGGCTGTTCCTACACCCGTGAGGAACTTATGAACATCCGACCCACCGTTCCCATGGACCTATTGCCTGTTTTCTTGGCATCTGCGGCTGATTTAGTTCATGTTCTAGCCAAAAAAGTGTGGGCCCGTAAAAGGGGAAAGCGCGGAGGCCTGCTGGTGCGTCTTAGGAGGAGAGGAGCGCGCACGGCTCTCCCCGGCATTTTTCTCTCCAACGTACGCTCACTGGGCAATAAGATGGACGAACTCAGCCTGCTCATGAGAAGAAACAAGGACTTCGCCACATCCTGTGTCCTCTGCTTCACTGAGACCTGGCTAAATGAGCGGATCCCGGACTGTGCTCTGGAGCTGCAGGGCTTTGGGCTGTTCCGCGCGGATCGCCATTGTGCGCTCTCAGGGAAGAGCAGAGGCGGAGGGCTGTGTTTCTACGTCAATACAAACTGGTGTAACGATGTGACAGTGATCTCCAAGCACTGCTCTCCTGCTCTGGAATATCTTTTCATTCATTGTAAACCATATTACTCCCCGCGGGAAATTGTTTCATTCATTCTTGCCTCTGTTTACATACCGCCATGCGCGGACGCGCGCGAGGCTCAGCGCGCACTCGCAGAGCAAGTACTGTGTATGGAACGTTTATACCCGGACTCTCTGATTATTATCCTGGGGGATTTTAATAAGGGAAACTTGAGCCAGGAATTACCCAAATACAGACAGTTTATCAAATGCCCGACCAGAGAGGAGAACACTCTGGATCACTGTTACACCACCGTGCGCGGAGCTTTTCGCGCTGTTCCCAAGCCAGCCCTCGGCTTCTCAGATCACTCCATGATACATCTGGTTCCTGCTTACAGACAGAGACTAAAGCTCTCGAAACCTGCAGTGAGGAGCTCCAAAGTGTGGTCTGATGAAGCTGTGGAAGAGCTGCGCGCATGCATGGAATCTACAGACTGGGACCTTTTCAGAGCTGCCACAGACAGTTTGGATGAATATACGGACACTGTGACGTCATACATTCACTTCTGTGAGGATAGCATCATTCCAACAAGGACCAGGGTCATCTACAACAATGACAAACCCTGGTTCACTGCTAAACTCCGGCAGCTCAGGAAAGCAAAGGAGTCTGCTTTCAGGGAGGGGGACCGCAGCGGCTACAAAGCAGCTAAATATCAGTTCAGGAAAGAACTGAAAGCAGCCAAGTCCCGGCACAGAGAACGACTACAGGAGCAGTTTGGTAACAAACGATACTGCTTCTGTCTGGAGGGGCCTACGGGAGATCACCAACTACAAACCCAAAGCCCCCCCCTGTGCTGATGACCACAAGCTAGCTGACGAACTGAACTTATTTTTCAGTCGCTTTGATGCTGCCCCTGACACCTCTCCCTCCCCCACCCCCCACTACTCTAACGACCCACCCATCAGCCCTGCCCCCAGCCTAACAATAGCCTCTAAAGAGATTAAACAACTCTTCCTGAGGCTGCACCCCCGCAAAGCTCCTGGCCCGGACCACGTGTCTCCGGCCACTCTGAGACACTGCGCCAGTGAGCTTACTCCTGTGTTCACGGACATTTTCAACACCTCTCTGCAGTCCTGCCATGTCCCGGCCTGCTTCAAATCCTCCATCATTGTCCCCGTCCCGAAGAAGCCCAGGATCACAGGACTCAATGACTACAGACCTGTAGCACTTACGTCTGTCGTCATGAAGTCATTTGAACGCCTGGTTCTCTCCCATCTCAAGTCCTTCACCTCCCCCCTCCTGGACCCCCTGCAGTTCGCCTACAGAGCCAACAGATCTGTAGACGACGCCATTAACCTGGCCCTCCACCACATCCTACAGCACCTGGACTCCCCGGGGACCTACGCCAGGGTCCTGTTCGTGGACTTCAGCTCTGCCTTCAACACAATCCTGCCATCCCTGCTCCAGGACAAGCTTTCCCAGCTCAACGTGCCCGTTTCCACCTGCAGGTGGATCACTGACTTCCTGACGGACAGGAAGCAGCGAGTGCGTCTGGGGAAGAATGTCTCGGACTCTCGGATTATAAATACAGGAGCCCCACAGGGCTGTGTTCTTTCTCCCCTGCTCTTCTCCCTGTACACCAACCACTGCACCTCCAGCCACGACTCCGTGAAGCTGATCAAGTTCGCGGACGACACCACCCTCATTGGACTCATCTCCAACAACGATGAGTCCGCCTACAGGAGGGAGGTGGACCGGCTGGTGTCCTGGTGCAGTGGTAACAACCTGGAGCTGAACGCCCAGAAGACAGTGGAGATGATTGTGGACTTCAGGAAGAGCACTGTCCCCCCGCCCCCACCCTCCCTGATGGACTCCCCCATCACCTCTGTGGAGTCCTTCCGTTTCCTGGGCACCACCATCACCCAGGACCTCAAGTGGGAGCCGACCATCAGCTCCCTCATCAAGAAGGCCCAGCAGAGGATGTACTTCCTGCGGCAGCTCAGGAAAGCCAAGCTGCCTGCACAGATGTTGGTGCAGTTCTACACGGCCATCATCGAGTCCATCCTCACCTCCTCCATCACCGTGTGGTTCGCTGGAGCCACAGTCAGGGACAAACAGAGACTACAGCGCATTGTGCGCTCTGCAGAGGAAGTGATCGGCCGCAGCCTTCCATCGCTGCAGGACCTGTACGTTGCCCGAGCTCGAGGCCGGGCTGGTCGTATCACAGCCGACCCCTCTCACCCTGCACATGGACTATTCCAACCACTCCCCTCAGGCAGGAGGCTGCGGTCCATCAGGACTAGAACCTCCCGCCACAAGAACAGTTTCTTCCCCTCTGCTGTTGGACTCTTGAACACTTTGTAACCTGTCCCCCCGCCCTTTATAAAGTCACTTTACTGCCCATCATACGTCACTTTACTTCACTGTACTGCTGTCACCTTACATTGTGTGCACCATGTGCACTTGTATATTGTAAATAGTAACTGTAACTCTATTTTAAATTTAAATTTATTCTTTAGAAGTGTTTTTTATTCTTATTTTTATTATATCTTTTTGACTGTTGCACTGAGCCAAAGCAATTTCCAAGTCTGTGACCTCCTGTTACTTACGTTGGCAATAAAAATGATTCTGATTCTGATTCTGATTATTGCCAGTGTTGCAGAGTACCTCATTCAGTATTAGTCGATAGTCAAAATTCAGGCGGGTCCATACATTTAGATCCACTTAGAACTGTAGCTGTCGCTTGATGTTTGCAACATTCAGGAGACCTCAGCTACGTCTTTGTTCTGTTTGGCACATGGATAATTTACATACGGCTCTCTTCAAGTGCTGCTTGTAAATAATAAGAAAATATTTGCTGATTAGACATAGATATTATTACTGGCAACAATACATTATATTATCTAATTTAAAATGTGTATTTTATTCTTATATTATAGTAATTGTAGGACATTTGAGACTCCAACATTTCCTTTGAGGCTTTCAGGGCGTCTGATGGTATAATTGCAATGGTTGGACCCCCCCGTATTTCCCCTTATGGTTATTGCCAATCTTCTTCTAATAAGTATCACGCTAGAACATATTTGTATCAACATGAAGGTTCCCTATAAAAGAAGCAGTTGGTTTACAGGATAATGTGACATCGTTTTTAGTTATTCAAAGCAAAAGACCCCAGACTCATGGCACAGACAGTCATTTAGTATAACATATATATATATAATACACACTGGTGTAACACAACCCAAATATGTCTGTTATATTCAGGGGGTGGGAGTCTACAAGCTCTTACTTCTTTCCCACTCCATTTCAACCTGACAAATTGTAAATAGAAATACATTTGTGAATATCTTTTATAAATATTCCTACACATGTTGCACATACACTGTTGCTTGATTGTATATTCATATTTTTATGTACATTTGTATGTGTTTACTGTAAGTGCAGTAGGCAACATAACAGTGTAAAATGTTCTTCATAAACTAAGGAAAGTAAATATAAATGTATCATTTAAAATAACAATAAATGAATCAATAAAAACCCAGGGCCTGTTTACCAGGAGGTGTGAGAGCAGGAGTTTGTTCTATACTATTTTGCTCATGCTTAGACGTAGGATGTATAGTTTATAATTTACTTGAACGCATTTGTAATTGTTCTTCTAGACTTTGGACGTTCCTACTCTTCAAAACGTGTCCTTGTCTCTGAACTCTAATCAACTATTGGCTGTGATTGGACCAGTGGGAGCAGGGAAAGTGAGCGCCTCACTTTACACACAACTGCTTTTATAAACTTCCTGCTAACATTTGTTTTATGTCTTTAGTCTTCGCTGCTGAGCTCTATTTTAGGGGAATTGCCTCGACACAAGGGGGTAATGAAGGTGGAAGGTCAGCTGACGTACGCCTCGCAGCAGCCCTGGGTCTTTCCAGGAACCATACGCAGTAACATCCTGTTTGGTAAAGAGCTGATCCCACAGAAGTACGAGAGGGTCCTGCGTGCGTGTGCCCTCAAGAAGGTGAGACATCAACAACGGAAGCCTTGTCTACAAAGCAATCTGCACCGTTCTGCTGTGGAGCCTTTTGTTTACAGCAGAGTCACATAATCTTTATAAACATGGCACATGCAGCTGGTGAAAGCAGTCGCTCTAAAACGCAGACCATAAAAGAGATAAGGCCTACTACGACAGCTTGTTCTCAAACGCACACTATAGGCATGAGAGTTTGTTACTGTTCTTAGACAGTTCATACCCTAGAAATATCAAAACACAAAACGGCACAATTTAGGATGATATTACACAGATAATAGACACAAACACCAGTTTGGTTTCCTGGAGAACATCCTGGTGGACTGTAATGTATTTGTAACAGTGCTTGTTACTTTTTACTTACAAATCTTCTATCAACTTCAATTAAAACTATTTTCAAACCGGAAGTAGCCATCTCATCATTGCATGAGTTAGTGTAGCAAACAACAAATACTGATAGAATAACCATAAAGCAAATTAAAATACATTTAGAAAAGAAGTGTTTTTAATTTTTATTCTAAAAGATTCTTTTTCGGGTAGTTCTTTTGTATGACTGTGGTCCTCCATGGTTCCTACTTCAAACTTGTGAGGGCACAGTGGACGCATTAGTAGCACCTGTGAAACAAAAACGCAAACCCAGTCCAAGTCCATGACAACAATTCAAAGACTTGGTGGAGATAAATAAACAAAAAACTTGATTAAAAATAATAATACATTGAGTTTAAATGGCGTTTCTTTTTTGGATACTCAAAGACGCTTTACAAAACATACAAAAATAAACATCAATAACAAAATGGTGGTGAAAGGTGAAACGGGTGGATTTAGAGAAGGATTTAGGAGGTTGGATTCTGTGGGTATGAGGCAGCGGGTGGGACAGTCATGATGGGGAGGATCAGTGAGGTATGAAGGGGCCAGGTTATGGAGGTACTTTGGTGGAGGAGTTTGTATTGGATGCGGTACAGAACAGGGAGCCAGTGGAGTTGTTTGAGGACAGGGGTGATGTGGTCTCTGGAGTGGGTGAGCAGGCAGGCTGCAGAGTTCTGGATCTATTGTAGTATTTGTTGCTATTATATAACTGCTTGCATCAAAAACACCAGTCATGCTGTACAGGGAACAGTAAAAACATTACTATAAATCACAATGATTCACTACTGCTTACAAAACATTGATTATGAAAGTGTTGCTGTATTGTTAACCTCAGAGTTAAGTTTGGTAAATGAGTTATGACGAAGTATCCAATATTTCACTATCATTGAACTATACCCCAACAAACCTCTGCTCTGGTCGAAAGAGTGTTGAGTCATGCTGCTCGTGCTGTGATCTTAAAAATGTGAAGCACACTGTCATTGCTGTGGTTCAGTCAAAAGTTCACAAAGTTCAGACTGGATTGCATCATGGGATGCCTTTGTGTAAATGCGCTCTTTATGGGTGACATGAAAAATATGGGTCTCTTAAATTAAGTGGATTGAAAATACTAATATAACTTATTATATAACTAAAATATTGTGTAACTCAAAACCACCTGCGTATGCACCTGCAGCAGAGGTCCCATGTGCTTGCTGGGGTCAAGGGTCATCAGATGTACAAGCTGTTTATGATTAATAGGCAGGTGACCAGTGTTACTACAGATAGACACGTGCAACGAATCCGTTTGGCAAGTTTTATGTTTTTAAAAATTCATTTTAGATTAAACCAAGAAAGGTTGCTCATCATCTGTACTTCAGCAGGTTTTTTTGACGTTTCGTTCTTCATCCAAAGAACATTTTCAAGGGAATAATTCTTTTTTTTTACTAATCCCTGTACATTTGAGATTAAATGATTGGTTCTATCTTTTATTCTATACTAGAACTTTAAACGTTTTTATAGTCTGTGCCATTTCTTGACTGTTCAACTTCTGAAATTGCTTTTTGAATTCATAATAAAACCATAAACAGAATAGCTGCCGTTATTGTGAGACATGATTTCTGAATGTGTGCTTGTGCAGGACATGGACCTGCTGCCAGAGGGAGACCTGACCCTCATCGGGGACAAAGGGGCCACTCTGAGCGGAGGTCAGAAGGCGCGTGTGAACTTGGCCAGGTATCAACACTCACCATCAGATATTTTCAGTGTCTGAGAATGTAAAGCTGAATAAAAGCTTGGCCCACCACAGGGCGGTGTATCAGGATGCCGATATCTACCTCTTGGATGATCCCTTAAGTGCTGTGGATGCGGAGGTCGGGAGGCACTTGTTTGAGCAGTAAGTTCTTGTTCTCCAAAGTATATCGAGTCAAAAGAAAGGACATGAGAATTCCTTCTAACGTTTATGATGTCACAGGTGCATTTGCGGGTTGCTGAAGAAGAAAATCCGTATTCTGGTCACTCACCAGCTTCAGTATCTGAAGGCAGTTGACCAAATTGTTGTTCTTAAAGAGGTTTGATTCAAAGCAAATACACGATTTATTATTATTTTAAGATGTGGAAACTCACAAATATGTATTGTCAAAATATGTAGTTTCAAGATATAAAATTCTCATTGTTATGCTGTTTGTTTGTTTGAACAGTAATACATTCTGCTCAAAAGGAGTGAACTGAAGCAAAAAGCAATAGAATTAAACTTTTCATATCACAATAAAAATAACACTAATGTCACAAGTGAAACCATTGTGACGTTTACAGCTGGAGTATATAAAAAGGTTACACCAGACTATTGTCACTGAAATGTGTTAATATAGTGTGATTGTAATTGTTCAGTGACGATTATCAACTGAGTTTCCTCATCATTGTTCTCCTTTTTTTTTTTTGTTTCTTTTTTTTTTAAGCGGAGCAAGCCACATCCACTTCCTTCCTCAGTTTAGAATCGACAGGAGGGAGTTATCTGGCTCGTCGGGTTACCTTAGTGTATTTAGAGCCACAAAAAACTTGCCACACAGTCTTATGTTTTGGGTTAAAAAATAAATTGACCAAAATTTTGAACCAAAGACGAGATGCACATGGATAAGATTAGATAAAGATATTTTATTGATCCCAGTTGGATAAATTCAGTTGTCCAGTAGCAGCAGAAACAAATAAATAGATAATTCTAAAACTATCTAACAATTGTATTAAAAGGTGGAACAAGTGTAAAGCACAAAACGACTGTTTCAGAGGTACTTAGGAATTACTTCAGATTCCAGCGCATTCAAAAAGTAAAACTTTAGAGCTCTCAGAATGAAGACTTCTCCATGTGTTCAATACTGGGTCATTAGTCAGACTTTATCCCCTGACCCTAAACCATACTGACCACAGTGCTTTTGTGCGACAGGGCCAGATGGTGGCGAAGGGCACGTACACGGAGCTGCAGCACTCTGGGGTGGACTTCACGTCTCTGCTGCAGCTGGAGGACGAGGACGAGCCCGTCGCCTCAGAGAACGCCATCCGCATCAGAACTCTGTCCCAGAACTCTGTGTGCACCGACGACGGCTCTAGAGACGGAGACCAGCTGCCTGTGAGTGGCACTAAAATCATAGAGAGTACATAGAAAACATATCATATAGATGCATTTAGTTATTTATATATTAGTATGGTTCAAAACCCTAAATTCTTGCGTTCTTGCTGATATAGTGAAAGTCCTTTTCTCCAGTGTAGATGAAATAACCAATGTCCACTGTGGAACATTCCTGGCAAAACATTTAGACACGAGGAAACAGTTGACGGTCTTCAATAGTTTAAAGATTCACTCTGTAACTTATGAAGCTGAGACTGACTGCCCATCTGTCATCTTCAACTCTGTCTTTGAAAGAATTATTATTTCTGAAACTGACATTTGTACTTAGTTCCATGTAGCTGCACTGTACCCTTTTTAAAATAACGAATTGAGCCACAATTGCTTTAACAACCACTACTTTCTCTGACCCACAGCTAAACTAAGCCACTATAAATATGTTGTATCTCACTTAAAAGCTTCACATGTTACACGTCTGTTCTTGTACATGTTAACGGCATCAAAGGCATAAGTTCACATCTTCAGCCATTGATTTTAAATGTATTTACTGAATTCTGCTTTATTTTAGAAATTTAAAGAATAGATTATACCTGAAGAGAAAACAAAGCCATTGATTTTAAATGTATTTACTGAATTCTGCTTTATTTTAGAAATGTAAAGAATAGATTATACCTGAAGAGAAAGCAAAGGCATTGTTTAAACTTTCTGACATGTTTGTGCTGCTGCTTCAGGCTGAGGCCGTTCAGACTGTGGTGGAGGAGAGCCGCGCACAGGGCACAATCAAAGTGGGACTCTACGTGAAATACATGAAAGCTGGGGCCAATGTGCTGCTGGTGGTCTTCATGCTCTTCATCAACCTCCTGGCCCAGGTACCTGATGCTAAAACAGATTTATTTTCTATTCATGGCCATTGCTGCATGTGAAAGCCAGATCCCGTCAGACCTCTGAAGCTTAGCAGGGTTTGGCCCGGTTAGTGCTGTTATAGGAGACGTCTGGGAACAGCAGGTGCCACAGTGGGGCGGCTGTAAAGTGCCAAACTGTGGATGTGTCTTTAGGCAGGTTTTATTATTTATGATTATTCACCACAACATCCCGTCTTTATTTTAGAGAACCAATTCAACAACATGAACCTGTGTATTGCCCTGAATCACAACAGCAGTTATCCCAAAGGACTGCACAAAACCGTTGATTTGCCAAAAAAGATCAGAGAATCAGTTCAAAGAAATGCAATGATAAGCCAAGAACTAGTGACATGGATTTTGTTACATGGTTTTAAAGTTAGTTACTCCAGCTTTAAACGTCACAAAGGGTTTTACTTGTGTCATTTGTATTATTTCTATCGTGATATTAAAAGTTTCATTGTATATGCACGAAAGATTTTTGATTCATCCCACTCCTATTGGGAATTTATTACTGTTAAAACAAACATTAAAATAATAAACAAATGAATAGAGGTGCTATGTGTACTAGGTGCAGCTCTGACTGCCATCCCCCGACCCAGAAATGGATTAAGGGGAAGAAAATGGATGGATGAATAGCATACCAATAAGATTATAACGTGTGTGTGTGTATGTGTGTGTGTGTGTGTGTGTGTTCGCAGGTGACCTACATCATGAATGACTGGTGGCTGGCGTACTGGTAAGAATGCAGTGGATAAATGTTTCACACATTCTGTCTGCTCGTGTTGATCTGTGAACTGTTGACGCTCAGGGCTGAAAAACAAGATGAAGTGAACAATCAGAATATCACTATAACCAACGGGACCCAAAAGCTGGACCGAGACTTCTACCTGGGCACTTATGGAGGTAACAGAATTAGACTGGACAGAGTTTCTGGTCTTGATCAAGCATCATATGATCGACACTTAACACTCAGACTGGGCAGCACGGTGGCACTCTCGCTTCTCAGCAAGAAGGTCCTGGGTTTGAAGCCCGGTCGGAACAGGGCCTTTCTGAGTGGCGTTTGCATGTTCTTCCCATGTCTGCGTAGGGTTCCTCTGGGTGCTCTGGTTTGTTAGTTACTTAATTAGAAACCTTTAGCATTATGTACTTTGCATTATGTGTTTGCATGGATGGATGTGGACCCCTGAATTTCTCCTACGGGGATCAATAAAGTGTCAGTCTGTCTAAATAGTTTGTAGCCTGGTTGTACCACACCATAGTACAAATTTCATTTCATACTAAGGTCTGGATTTGTTCCATTGAGCTCCGTTAACAGGTGGGAGGGGTTAACTCCTTTTGCAGATTGAAACAATTGGATCTGAGTTTACCGTGACGTATGTAGTGAGCCCGAGTGTGTTGTTAGCATTTAGCCTAGCTTTAGCCATCTCCTTTGCCGCTAACGAAGCCCGTGGGGAGTAGCGCCACAATTTTTTCTAGCGATTACATTTGCTCAACATTCCTCTTGCTCCGACTTCAATTTCTTCATAGAACCAGACTGGATTACTTTACTATCGCATTCTTCGCCACTGCCAAACCACAACCTGCCCGTTCGGCGCAAACTCTTGACGTCACCGGCACCGACCTACAACGCACTCTCGGAGTAGCCGGTCGATATTCAACCGATTGTAATCGCTAACACAAGGACCAGACCCAGACGTTACAGTGAAATGATGATTGAGCGGAGTGTACGGATGGATAAGGCCAGGGTAAATAGTTTGATGTTGGCAGTAAGGAGCTGCTGCTTGTGTTGTTCTCACAGGTCTCACTGCTGCCACCATCTTTCTGGGCTTCTTCAGGAACATCCTCATGTTTCATATCTTTGTGAGAAGTGCTCAGACTCTGCACAATCACATGTTTAACTCTATTCTCAAGACCCCAGTGCGCTTCTTTGACACTAACCCCATTGGTAAGTGCTTCACATACAACTTCTATCTTAGATTTTTGGTCAAATTGTCCTAATGCTAACATCCAAGTTGTGGTCTTTTCAGGACGAGTTCTGAACAGGTTTTCTAAAGACATCGGGCTGCTGGATAATAACTTACCGGTGACATTTATAGACTTTCTTCAGGTAATGCTTCTGACGTTTATTTTCCTGTTTGTGTGACGGGACAGGTTAAGAATGATCTATTCCAAAAGTTTCCAAAACCCTGAGGCCTCATTTGTGTGTGTGTGTGTCTCTCTCTGTCTCTGTGTGTGTGTGTTTCTCTGTGTACATATGTGTGTGTGTGTGTCTCTCTCTGTGTGTGGGTGTTTTTGTGTGTATTTCTCTGTGTACATATGTGTGTGTGTCTCTCTCTGTCTCTGTGTGTATGTGTGGGTGTTTGTGTGTGTCTCTCTCTGTGTGTATGTGTGGGTGTTTGTATGTGTCTCTCTCTGTCTGTCTCTTTGTCTCTCTCTCTGTGTGTGTGTGTGGGTGTTTGTGTGCGTGTGTCTCTCTCTCTCTGTATTCGTGTGTCTCTCTCGCGCTCTGTGTGTGTGTGTGTCTCTCTCTCGCGCTCTCTGTGTGTGTGTGTCTCTCTCTGTATGTGTGTGTCTGTGTGTAGTTGTTCCTGATGATTCTGGGGGTGGTTGCCGTGGCGGCCTCAGTCATCCCTTGGATCCTCGTCCCAGTGTTGGTCCTGTTTCTGGTTTTCCTTTATGTCCGACGATATTTCCTCCAAACCTCGAGAAACATCAAGCGCCTGGAAGCGACAAGTGAGTGCGGCGCACTTTGTTCTGCCAGGATTTCACTGCAACATTCTAATTGTGAATAGTAACAGTATGTAAAGGTCTATGTCTGTCATCGACCTTTTCTACTTTGTTATGAAGCAAAGAAAATTTCCAAACTGATAATGATCCAACAAACACTCTCTCCTCATCCTTTCACACCTCCTCACAAACACACAAATCAAACAGGATAAACCGGATATTCTGGAAAATTCTGTACATTATAAAATGTTTCGTAAATTGTGAGAGGGAGAGAGTGGGGAGATGTCGGTGTTGAATAGAGACGAACAAGAGTGACCTGATTTCCTAGACTAAAAAATGATGTAATCAGACATGACTGCATCATTCTATAGTTTACTATGTTATATTGTATACTAGTACTTTATGGTTTACTGCAAATTCAACTACACTTAAAGGAGCAGTATGTAAAAGTCTTACCAAAAATGGTACTGTACTCTCCTTGACAAGGTGCCAGATATGCAGACGAATTCAGCTGGGACCATATTATCTGAATAAACAGTTTTGTCATGTCAACAACAAATCATTAATGATTTGTTGATGATATTTTAGCTCTGCGACAACATGTTACTTTACCAGTGATAAGTAGCTCGACTTGGTGAGTTCTGGCAACCCGGATCACGGACCTTCTGATTGGTGAAACGGTGGCGGGCGGGACATCAAAATGAAAACAGTAACAAGATTTAGGGGCTCTAAAACCTAATTTTGAAATCAATATCTCGACTGAACTCCTGTTATCAGTTAAAGAAGTATTTGAGAAGAGTTTGTTGGTTTATTTATGCCTTTTGACGGATTAGGGCCATTTAATGATGACTTGACTTTAAATATCACAATACCTTTTCAGCTCGCAGTCCAGTCTTCTCTCATCTCTCCTCTTCGCTCCATGGGTTGTGGACGATCCGAGCGTTCGGTGCCACTGAAAGATTCCAGAACATTTTTGACGCTCACCAGGACTTGCACTCAGGTATTTCCAAGATGGCAGCGGCTCTGTGTTTACAGTTTGAGATGCTCATTACACTTCTTGGCCTTAAACAGCGTCCTGGTTCTTGTTCCTGACCACGTCGCGCTGGTTTGCGGTGCGGCTCGACGGGCTTTGTGCTGTCTTTGTGACTGCCACCACTTTCGGTTGTCTGCTGCTGCGGAACCGTAAGGAATTCTACCGTTTTTTTGGTTAAAGCTGGAATACCTGCTTATAAATGTATACATGTTTTTGAGGGGTTTTGTAAGCAATTTTATTCAGAGGCACATTGTCATTCTCAATAGAAATATTAAATATAAGGGAGAGCCTTGTGAGTCACTTCAGCTCAGACCATACTTATGGCCACAGTTTAACATTCACCTGTTTGTTTGTGTGGTATAAAATAATAATATAACAAAGGCTGGAGTGTGTGTTTCAGAGCTGGATGCTGGATCAGTGGGTTTGGCTCTGAGTTATGCAGTCACTCTGATGGGCATGTTCCAGTGGGGTGTTCGGCAGAGCGCAGAGGTGGAGAACATGGTAATGCCATCGTCCCGTCACTCGTTAGTGTGCTGATAGCCAATTATAAAAGTAACAATGATGATGATGTATGATGGAGCGTTTTTTGGGCTCTCGAGTGGAACGGTGGAAAAGTACTGAACTGTTGCTTTGTCATTAGGCAAGATGACACACTGTCCTTTCCATGTTTTGTCTTTGGATAACTTTGATCATTTGAGATGATCTGTTTTTGAAGGTGACATGCGATTCACTATTTTCTGGTTGATTTTTTTCATAAACAAATGTACATTTGGTTGTTTTCCTGAGAAACTAGATGATGTATAACAGGCCTTGGTGGCCCATAAGCATCAATGCTGCAAGTTAATTATAAGAATAATAGAATAACATTTTAAGAAAATGCCTGCTCTAATAGTTTTGTGTCGTTCAGATGACCTCAGTGGAGCGAGTGGTGGAGTACACAGAGCTGGAGAGTGAAGCGCCCTGGGAAACAAAGCTGAAGCCGCCTCCTGATTGGCCGAGCAGAGGCCTTGTGACCTTTGATGGGGTCAGTTTCTCGTACAGTCCTGAAGGCCCCACGGTTCTGCACAAGCTGAGAGCCACCTTCCGACCCAGAGAGAAGGTACGCCACAAGCCCCAGGTCTAAAATGTCGCTCCCTGGAGGATTGTAACGCTATGTTGTCAGGTGGGCATCGTGGGTAGGACGGGGGCCGGGAAGAGCTCCCTGGTGTCAGCTCTGTTTCGTCTCTCGGAGCCAAACGGAAAAATTTACATCGACGGAATCCTGACGTCAGAACTCGGCCTCCACGACCTGCGCCAGAAGATGTCCATCATCCCCCAGGTCTGAACATCCAGGCTTTTTGTTTGACATAATGTTTAGGGTCAAATAGAAAGGGCTCTAAGCCAGGGATTAAAGAGTTCCGTCTAGGTAACGGATTTCCGTCAAACGAAATTGGTCTGGAAAAAAAAAAAATATATATATATATATATATAATGATAATAATACACACAATGAAATGATTGATTATAAAAATAATATATAGTAATACATATACGTGTGAATCTGTTTATATATATATATATATATATATATATATATATATATGCTTGCTATGGCAGACCGTGTCTGTGGCTTTATCGCAGAAAATAACGTTCAGAATATCACTACCGCTGGTAGATTTATTTAAATCATTTGCAGTTGATCGAAGTGCACTGTGCACTCAAACTTGATAGGGAAACCTTTTTCTTAAATATTGACGTGTCCACAAACAAAAGTGGACAGAATTTTATCGTCCTTTTGCAATATTTTGACGAGGACAGAGCCAAAGTGTTGACGCTCCATATCGCCTCAAGTAAAGCTACTCTCACTAATATTCTGTCAAAAAGTTTACTCGTTGCTTGATCCACTTATATTTCATATCAAAATACACTGTATATCTTTGAAGAATTCATTTGAGCTGTATTCAATATACAATCTATTATACAAGAATATATTGTAATTACAAATATAACTTGGTCCTGCATATTACTGTGATTTACATGTGATAAATTTCCATGCAAAAATTTTCAGTCAAATCTTCTTTTTTTTTGCTTTAACCCCTGATCTAAGCTCTGACACCACAGACAGTAAGTAGACCCACCCATCTTAATGGGGAAGTGCTCATGGGTGAAGTTCTCACCCTTGCCCTAGATTTTGCGGATGCCCGCGAGGGTTGTAGGGTGTCCCAATACTTAAGGAGAAGAGGCGAGGGACCTCAAACCCATAAAAACCACCCTCAAGCCCAAGTGAGGTAATGCATCATGGGATCACCCTCTGCACTTGCGTGGAAGGGTGATCCCATGATGCATTACGACAAAGCCGCGCCACAATTAAAAAACATACATGGAACACCCACGCGCAAATTTGTGCAGAACGTGAGGAAGCTTTGAAGCGTGTGCGAGTCATTCAGAGGGGATTTTTTTAAAGCGTGTGTTGGTGCCGTGTGTGGTGACTTTCGCTCCCGAAGCGGCCGCAGCGTGAGGCGGCCGCAGCGTGTGGCGGCCGCAGCGTGTGGCGGCCGCAGCGTGTGGCGGCCGCAGCGTGTGGCGTTCACTGCGGCTTCAGAGACGTGGATCCATGTTATTATTATAGATCCATAGTTCAGAGACTGCATCGCTTTGACAGGAGCTTTGTGATCCGCGGCTGTACTCGCCTGTCTCTGTGCCCGTATGTGTGTGCGTGTGCGTCTGTCTCTGTGTGCCGTGTATGTACGTGTGTGTCTGTCTCTGTGTGCCGTGTATGTACGTGTGTGTCTGTCTCTGTGTGCCGTGTATGTACGTGTGCGTCTGTCTCTGTGTGCCGTGTATGTACGTGTGTGTCTGTCTCTGTGTGCCGTGTATGTACGTGTGTGTCTGTCTCTGTGTGCCGTGTATGTACGTGTGCGTCTGTCTCTGTGTGCCGTGTATGTACGTGTGCGTCTGTCTCTGTGTACGTGTGTGTCTGTCTCTGTGTGCCGTGTATGTACGTGTGCGTCTGTCTCTGTGTACGTGTGTGTCTGTCTCTGTGTGCCGTGTATGTACGTGTGTGTCTGTACGTGTGTGTCTGTCTCTGTGTGCCGTGTATGTACATGTGTGTCTGTCTCTGTGTGCCGTGTATGTACGTGTGTGTGCGTCTGTCTCTGTGTACGTGTGTGTCTGTCTCTGTGTGCCGTGTATGTACGTGTGCGTCTGTCTCTGTGTACGTGTGTGTCTGTCTCTGTGTGCCGTGTATGTACGTGTGTGTCTGTACGTGTGTGTCTGTCTCTGTGTGCCGTGTATGTACATGTGTGTCTGTCTCTGTGTGCCGTGTATGTACGTGTGTGTACGTGTGTGTCTGTCTCTGTGTGCCGTGTATGTACGTGTGTGTCTGTCTCTGTGTGCCGTGTATGTACGTGTGTGTCTGTCTCTGTGTGCCGTGTATGTACGTGTGTGTCTGTCTCCTGTGTGCCGTGTATGTACATGTGTGTCTGTCTCTGTGTGCCGTGTATGTACGTGTGTGTACGTGTGTGTCTGTCTCTGTGTGCCGTGTATGTACGTGTGTGTCTGTCTCTGTGTGCCGTGTATGTACGTGTGTGTCTGTCTCTGTGTGCCGTGTATGTACGTGTGTGTCTGTCTCTGTGTGCCGTGTATGTACGTGTGTGTGTGTCTGTCTCTCTCTGTGTGTTCGTGAGAGAGATATGGAGCGGTCCTGTACCTAATTATGGCTAATTTTCTTCATATGAAATACAATTTAAAAACGTCTCACTTTAATACTTTCATAAAGTCATCTGTGTCAAATCTGTCTGTGGTGAGATCAGACACATTGATAATGTGTGTGACGTGGAATGTGTTTGCTGCGTCGATTTGCATATTGTCCCCTAGATCCAAGGGTGTCCCATTTCTTTGGGAGAATATCCTGCGAGTGCACTCCCCTGTGGGAGGACACTCTTCTCTCAGAATTGGGACGGGGCCTAACTTTCATTAAAACATAAACTCTTCTTGCTCTGTGAACATTTAAATTCACTTCTGTAGAGCTCAAAAGCACAACAGAAGTTATCTTGAAGGACTGTTGGTGTCTCTTTCTGAACTATAAAATTTAGAGTCTAATTTGTAATTTCAGAATCAGAATAATTTTTATTGCCACGTAAGTAACAGGAAGTCACAGACTTGGAAATTGCTTTGGCTCAGTGCAACAGTCAGAAAGAGAAGTGTTTTTTATTCTTTATTTTTAAGGAATACATTTAAAATAGAGTTACGGTTACTATTTACAATATACAAGTGCACATGGAGCACACAATGTAAGGTGACAGCAGTACAGTAAAGTAAAGTGATGCATTGATGCAGAGATCTTGTAAAAGTTTACTAAAGTGTTTGTGTGTAGGACCCAGTGCTGTTCACTGGGACCATGAGGAAGAACCTGGACCCCTTTACCCAGCACTCAGACGAGCAGCTGTGGACGGCGCTGGAGGAGGTGAGGCACAACATGTATATGATCACATGCCAACCAAGTGCCAGCAGCGGTGACAAAGACATTTTGTTCTGGGTCCTAGTTAAAAAATACACATAGTTGAATGGGGGCCACAACCTTTTGGGAAAGTTGTCCATAATTTTTTGTGGGAAGTTTAACGCTGTTTTGTAGAAGGACCTAGGTTCAATTCCATCTCTAGACACTTAGCCCAATCAGGTCTATCACCACGAGTCTGAAACAATTTTCTTTTAGATTTTTCTGAACACAGTCAGTTCATGCAGATACATGTGTTTGACATGTGTGTGTCATCATTGGCATAATAACATACCAGGTTAACTCCAAGCCCCGGCGATCCAAGATGGCGCCCTATTCAAATGAATGGTTGTGCTCAGTGGCGCTTTGTGACGGCATGGGGACTGAAAGATTAGCGGAAGTTGCCTGGAACTCTCAAAGATCTATGGGAAACTCGCCTGTATTTGGGCCTCGTCTGGTCCTCCCGGTTCTGCGCAGTGGTTGATCTCCCATAATGCGTTGCGCCAAACACGCGTGTGTGGGTCTCACACCGGGTCTCACGCACGTGCACAGAGGGGCTCGGCCGCGCTCTGACCAATCAGAGCAGTTCATCAGAGCGGGAGTTAGAGCAAGAGCCAGAGGATCAGAGTTTGTGGCACTAAAGTGTGGATTTAAACAAAACCGAAGGATTTAAGAAGAAAAAAAGTTCAGGATGACAAGGGACACTAAAATCCCCACAAAATCTGATCTTTATTAAAGCTGTAGGTTCTCTGTCAGCTGAGGTTGAGTTGTTTTAATATGCATTGAGTTCTATGGGGAAAATGTCTGGGTAGCCCACGTGAATTTAGTCTGGTTCAGTCTGGTTCAGTCTGCAGTACCGCGAGAATCCCCTGAGCACATGAGTTATTCAGCTACAAGCTAGTAATACCCTATCCAGTTAATATAATAGATCCATGGTTAACTCACATGCTATTAACCAGCATCAATTGACGTCAACATACAGTCTGGGGTTTGGCTGTAGACAGTATTTTAATAAGCCAGCAGGTGGCAGCAGAGCTCTGTGGGTGTCTTGGTCAAAGATCACTCTGAGCACTCTGAGCAGAGAGACAGAGGTGAAGCAGGCATGGAGTAATATAGTCAGGGTCAGGCTACATTTGGAGGAAGTTTGAGCAGTAAATGTGTCTCCAGAGCAGCAGACCATGTGGAGGGTCAGGGCAGCAGACCATGTGGAGGATCAGGGCAGCAGACCATGTGGAGGATCAGAGCAGCAGACCATGTGAAGGGTCAGGGCAGCAGACCAGCGGTGTACCCCAAAAAAGCCACAGAAAAGTGGACTATTGCTAAAACTATCACTGAGTCAACACCAGGAGCCAGGAGAGTCCAGTTGTGGTCACAGCGCTCGGACTAAACAGAAGCTCTGTAGATGTAACCACACAAACACACACATA
This sequence comes from Knipowitschia caucasica, assembly GCA_964034765.1. Lineage (NCBI taxonomy): Eukaryota > Metazoa > Chordata > Actinopteri > Gobiiformes > Gobiidae > Knipowitschia > Knipowitschia caucasica. The sequence continues at coordinate 11,837,671 of OZ035844.1, forward strand.
CATGCGCACCCAAACACACAAAGACACACAGTATTCTATTGCACTTATAGTATAAGTATATTGTGTGTTCACTTTGATTTATTGTCATTTATAGTGTTTATCATTGTAATGTTGCTTATCTGATTTACTGTTATTGACATAAATGTAGCGCCACCTAATGGATGAACACTGGCGATAGTTTCTGGAACAGTCACTTTTGGGGCAGAGTAAGGCTGGGCACTGGTGTTTAGTTTAAGTTGCCACTGAAAATATTTTGGACCATGTGTTGTTCCAGTGAAATACCTACATGAAGTAACATGATTGTTAACAGCAAGTACAAACTTTAATTGTAAAGTTTGCCAGTGGTGTCTGCTTCTTTATAAACCTAGACATAAAGAGATTCACTGTGTCCCGTGTGCAGGTGCAGCTGAAGGCGGTGGTGGAGGAGCTCCCTGGGCGCCTGGACACTCTTCTGGCAGAGTCTGGCTCTAACTTCAGTGTGGGCCAGCGGCAGCTCGTGTGTTTGGCTCGTGCTGTTCTGAGGAAGAACCGCATCCTGGTCATAGACGAAGCCACTGCTAACGTCGACCCCAGGTATCTGGGTTAGAATCCATTCTTAAAGGCCCCACAAATTAATGCTGTAATCACTTTCTGGTACAGAAAAAAACCTTTTTACGCAGAGCAGCAGTATCATTCATAAGAATGCAATGATTGAATCTGACATGGCTCACTCTGCGGTTTCTACTGCCGGATGTTCACCCACACTTTTTTTCCAGTTTGTCCAGTGAAGGAGGCACTACTTTGAACACGATTCCTCCACACTCGTACTAATGTTCTAACTATAGTTATACAAACAAACTGGGCGTTAACTATATCCCTCTCTCGCCATTTGTCCATTCAAAGCTTCCAACATGTGCTGTATGTAACAATTATGTCCCGAAAGGTCAATAAATTTTTTTGAAAGGCGTTTATTTTTCTTGAAATGAAATGAGGTACAAACATTTTATTGCCGCTTGAAGTAAGATTGTTGCATTTGTCACTTGCGTTTAGAGTGGGCCACACTTCACATTCTCCTGGTGTAGCTACCTGCAGTGGTATAAGTCTGAGCACACAATAATACAGTATGATGACTAATACATCTTCAAAGTATATATTTATGAACATTTTGTCCAGTTGGATTTACACATGATTTTACAGCTGTGCATCTTTTGTAGGACGGATGAACTGATCCAGCAGACGATCAGAGACAAGTTTAAAGATTGTACGGTCATCACCATCGCTCACCGCCTCAACACCATCATCGACAGCGACCGCATCCTGGTGAGTCCAACTAAACTGGCACATGTTACTAATATTATAGAACATATCAATACACAACTTTAAATCCTATTTACACTAACAAAAGGAACAAACACTATAAAAGACTTTACCCATGGTCACAATATAAAGTAATGCAGTCATAATCTACCTGTTGGGGCAGATAAGTCACATTTAAGAGGTATTGGATTTTCTTTATTAAAGCACATCTGGCTCATGCAGCATTGACATCTCTTCTGGTCAGCTCTGAAACACAGATGTTTGTATCATGATTATTTTTCTTTCAGGTTCTCGACGCTGGTAGAATCAGTGCATACGACGAGCCATACACCCTGTTGCAGGACAAACAGGGCATTTTCTACAAAATGGTTCAGCAGACGGGGAAACAAGAAGCAGTTTCTCTGCTAGAATCAGCTAAAAAGGTGAGTTTAAATCTCTTCTGCTTTACAGTATTATAAATGTTTAGAGGAGCTCTACCTGATCTCGCAAGCTTTAAATGTTTGGCACAACTTCTCGTAAGCTTTACAACAATCTCAAAGCGCTGCTAACAAAATCAATGACCTAGAATGACTGCCAAATGTACCTTCAAGCCTGTATTCATTCAAAAGCTGAATTAAGCTTAGGTTTTTAATGCATGTTGTAACTTGTATTTTTATGAACTTATTAATACTGCCTTTGACGAAATCTCATAATGTAGATTTTCTGATCAACTTTTTCACATTCCAGGCCTACAACAACAGGAGTCGTTCGAATACTTCAAACGGCCATCTAGAGAACGAGTGTGAGAAGAGCCTCATCATCTGTGAAACTGCTCTGTAGTCCACGCTGCCGCCGTCAGGACTGTTTTTTTAGGACACTATTTATTTTTTAATTGGAAAAGGCTTTTTGCACGTACTGTAATAACCGGCCAGTGCCTTTTGTGGAAATGTGCCTTGTTTGCTTTTACATTGGAAAGTGTTCAGAGGTAAAGGTTAATATTAAAACTAATTTTAAAGCTCCACAAATGCACTTCATAGAAACTTATTGAGTCGATCATGAGTAATAGCACTTTTTCACACCAAAGTAATGATTTCAGGCTCAAGATACCAGGTTTTCATTCCAAGCTGAAGCACTTCAATCACAACTTAATTCTGCTTGGAATAAAACACTTTCATGTTAAAAAGAGCCTTATCCAGAGTTCCATTGAGAAATAAAGTGTTAAAGACCTGCGTTGCTGCCTGGATCAGGGCTGAAGCCTCCGCTGGACCCAGCTGCTGCACCATCTTGGAGAAGAGTCCCTCTGGGTTTTGCAGCAGAGCAGAGGGACTGTCCAACTCCTGGATTACACCGTTGTGCAGCACCTTCAACAAACATTTAGACCTGTTATGTATGAACTGTTATGCTCAAATTAAAGAGTTCACTCTTCGTGTTCAGTGTATGAACTACTCACTAATATTCTGTCACTGTCAATGATGGTGTTGAGGCGGTGGGCGATGGTCACCACGGTACAATCACTAAACTTTTTTCGGATTGTTTTCTGGATCAACTCGTCTGTCCTGAAAGAAAGCATGTTCAATATTTATAGTCTATGGTCAAGTATAATACATTCCCTAAAGCTAGTTTAGTCCTAACCTCAGGTCAAAAGCTAAATAATTGAAAAAAAAAAAATTGTTTGGGTATTTTTTTCCAAGGTGAATCCTGATTATTTTTCCTACCAACCAGGCCTGTGCCTTCGATGAATTGGAAACTACTTTAAATGTGGAAGGAAAAACTAATTATCTTTGACAGATAAATTAGCAGCTTAAGGGGGTATCAGAGCGAGTCGAGATGACCCTGCTTGTTTGATGAAAGATTGATACCTGGGGTCGACGTTAGCAGTGGCTTCGTCTATGACCAGGATGCGGTTCTTCCTCAGAACAGCACGAGCCAAACACACGAGCTGCCGCTGGCCCACACTGAAGTTAGAGCCAGACTCTGCCAGAAGAGTGTCCAGGCGCCCAGGGAGCTCCTCCACCACCGCCTTCAGCTGCACCTGCACACGGGACACAGGCCTTTCACTCATACCAATTAGAATTGACATGGGTTTGTAAATGTCAGTTTTGACGGCTCACATGAGGTACCTCTGAGAATGACAAATGAACCTTAGTCATTCTTTACCAGGTCACAGTAATCATTATTTTGCTGCTACCTTGTAATGCAAATAGATGATTATTATAATTGGCTATACCTGGATTCTAAATATGGAAACTCAAAACAGTTCAGTGACAGTCAAGATTTACTACAACCGAACACACACCTCTTCAAGAGCGTTCCACAGGTCCTCATCAGAATTTTGACAAAAAGGATCCAGGTTCTTTCTCACAGTGTCACTGAACAGCACAGGATCCTGGAAACACGTTTGTTTATCAGTGCAGAAGACGGGGAAAACAAAGAACACTTGAACTACCTTCGTATTTATTCAACTGCAGCTCATGGTCCAAATGGAATCTAATTCATGTCTTGCTTATTAGTATTGTAAAAGTAATATGCGATTGGATCTTGGGTAGAAAATAGTAAAATACAGACCTCACTGAAACGCCCCCTGGTGGTGAAAGTAAAGAATTACAATGTGCTATATACACACACACACACACACACTATATGGTTTACTCAACAATATTCAACCAATTTATTTTAATCAAACTTCATATAACAGGACACTTAATTTGGATTAAAAAAAGAAATTTGTAACTTAATGCCTGTACAGTTTCATGTTTGTCGATTTGTTAATTTAAAATGAGTGTACAGTAAAAGTGTTAACATTTTGAATGATACTAATGATCACTTCTACTCACTGAACCCTGCACAAGAATTAAACTATTTCTCTGTTTGTGCACAATCTAACAACTTTGAGATCAGCGCAAAAGGTGGAAGGACAAGTTTGTGCAAGAATTCCAGCGGGGGTTTTTTGGAGAATGTTCAGACCTGAGGGATGATGGACATCTTCTGGCGCAGGTCGTGGAGGCCGAGTTCTGACGTCAAGATTCCGTCAATGTAAATTTTCCCCTTTGGCTCCGAGAGACGAAACAGAGCTGACACCAGGGAGCTTTTCCCGGCCCCCGTCCTGCCCACCACCCCCACCTGTAAAACAATTATTCACCTTCAGTCCAAAGCTCACAGTCAGCCAGTGGTTCTACATTATCATCTCGAAGTACACGTGTAAACATCATGCAGCAAAAAATATCAAAGAAAGCTAATTGTAGATCAATCTGAAACAAATAACTTATTGGAAAAGTTTCCTACCAGCCACCTGCTGCACCAAAATACATAAACAGTATTTTGGTGACACACTGGTAAGTAAAGTTAGCCTTAGGGAAATAAGCACTCAAAGCACATGAGCAATATACAACGCTGGCGATGGGAAAAATGAAAACATCTCAACGTTGTTTTAAGTAATGGTATCTAATGTATTATATGAGTTACGACACTGTGTCTTATACATGTGGGTGATTCTTGTCTCAACGTCTCACCTTCTCACTGGGCCGCAGGCTGAAGCTCAGGTCTTTCAACACCAGAGGCCCGTCTTCGCTGTAGCTGAAGTTCACGTTGTTGAATGTGACCGAGCCTCTGCTCGGCCAATCAGGAGGAGGCTTCTTCTCAGTTTCCCATGATGCCTCACTCTCCAGCTTTGCGTATTCCACCACTCGCTCCACCGACGTCATCTGGGCATTCACACAGACACACATTCAGCTTCATCATTACTGCGAGAGTCTGTTGAAATAAAAAAAATGTCGTCTTCAGACCATGTTCTCCACTTCGGCGCTCTGTCGGACCGTCCACTGGAAGTTTCCCACCAGAGTCATCGCGTAGGTCAACACCAGACCCACCTCTCCCGCTCGCAGACCTGTCATACGACCCAGTTCACAATCAGGCACATTCTGAATAAAGCCATTGTCCACTGAAACTATGCAGGAGGGTCTGAGCACTGCAAAGAATGATCAAATATATAAGGTAATTGCATGAAATGAGTACTTAAGATAAATAAACAGTTTGATTCTCTGATCTGTGTTGAAAAAAAAAAGGTAACTAATGTTGGGATTTAGAGCAAAAGGCTACAACTGGAGTCATTGAGAAAAGTACTGGAAAATGATTTGGAAAATATATGTTGTACCATTGCTTTGCCCTGGGACGCTCCACAGAATGAAAACGATTAAATACGGATGTTTGTATTGCTCAGATAATGATCGAAGACAAAAAGGCGAGTTTCCTCTGGAGACGTGCTCACCGTCTCTGAGCAGCAGGCAGCCAAAGGCAGTCACCGTGATGAATATTGAGCAAATGCCGTCGAGTCGAAGAGCGAACCAACGAGACGTCATCAAGTACAGGAACCACGTCCCTAGGCAAGGCAAGGCAAGTTTATTTGTATAGCACAATTCATACACAAGGCAATTCAAAGTGCTGAACAAGAAAGCATTAAAATCATAAATAATCACAGAACATTAAAAAGAAAGATAAAACATAAAATCCCTCAGTTGTATGCACAGCTAAACAGAACTGTTTTTAACCTGGTTTTAAACATTGTCAGAGGAGGCCTGTCTCACATCTTCAGGAAGATTGTTCCAGATTTTAGCAGCATGAATCTGAAAAGCAGCCTCCCCATGTTTAGTTCTGACTCTGGGCACTAACAGGAGTCCAGTCCCTGTGCTCCTCAGAGTCCGGGCTGGTTCATATGGGACTAACATGTCACTAATATATTTTGGTGCGAGACCATGGAGAGACTTGTACTCAAGCAGAGCTGTTTTAAAGTCTATTCTCTGAGCCACAGGAAGCCAGTGCAGAGACCTGAGGACCGGACTAATGTGGTCGTACTTCCTGGTTCTAGTCAGGACTCGAGCTGCTGCATTTTGAATGTACTGCAGCTGTTTTACAGCCTGTTTGGACAGACCTGTGAGCAGGCCATTGCAGTAGTCTAACCTACTGGAGACAAATGCATGGATAAGAATCTCCAGGTCTGCTTTAGACACTATGTTTTTGATCCTGGCAATGTTTTTTAGATGGTAAAAAGCTGCTGATGTTACTGATTTGATGTGGCTATTAAAATTTAAGTCTGAGTCCAGTATTACCCCTAGATTTCTGACCTTGTTTGAAGGTTTTAGGGAGAGAGACTGTAGATGACAGATGACGCTCTCCCTTTGTTTCTGGGGACCAAAGACAATCATTTCAGTTTTGTCTGCGTTTAGCTGAAGGAAGTTGTTTTGCATCCACTCACTGATCTGTTGGATACAGTGAAGGAGTGAGTCCACTGGTCCATGTTCTCCTGCAGTCAGTGAGACATACAGTGCCTGACGAAAGTATTCGGCCCCCTTTAACCTTTCAACATTTCAGGCTTCAAACATAAAGATATAAAATTTTAATTTTTTGTCATGAATCAACAACAAGTGGGACACAATCGTGAAGTGGAATGAAATGTGTTGGATAATTTAAACTTTTTTAACAAATAAAAAACTGAAAAGTGGGGCGTGCAATATTATTCGGCCCCTTTACTTTCAGTGCAGCAAACTCAGTCCAGAAGTTCAGTGAGGATCTTTGAATGATCCAATGTTGTCCTAAATGACTGATGATGATAAATAGAATGCACCTGTGTGTAATCAAGTCTCCGTATAAATGCACCTGCTCTTTGATAGTCTCAGGGTTCTGTTTAAAGCGCAGAGAGAACCATGAAGACAAAGGAACACACCAGGCAGGTCCGAGATACTGTTGTGGAGAAGTTCAAAGCCGGATTTGGATACAAAAAGATTTCCCAAGCTTTAAACATCTCAAGGAGCACTGTGCAAGAAATTATATTGAAATGGAAGGAGTATCAGACCACTGCAAATTTACCAAGACCCGGCCATCCCTCCAAACTTTTATCTCAAACAAGGAGAAGACTGATCAGAGATGCAGCCAAGAGGCCCATGATCACTCTGGATGAACTGCAGATAACTACAGCTGAGGTGGGGATGGTGTGTTCAGGGTGATGAGCTGTGTTGATTTTACGCCAAACATATCGTTTTGCATTGTGGCCAAAAAGTTTGATTTTGGTTTCATCTGACCAGAGCACCTTCTTCCACATGTTTGGTGTGTCTCCCAGGTGGCTTGTGGCAAACTTTAAGAGACTTTTATTGGATATCTTTGAGAAATGGCCACTCTTCCATAAAGGCCAGATTTGTGCAGTGCACGACTGATTGTTGTCCTATGGACAGACTCTCTCAGCTGTAGTTATCTGCAGTTCATCCAGAGTGATCATGGGCCTCTTGGCTGCATCTCTGATCAGTCTTCTCCTTGTTTGAGATGAAAGTTTGGAGGGACGGCCGGGTCTTGGTAGATTTGCAGTGGTTTGATACTCCTTCCATTTCAATATAACTGCTTGCACAGTACTCCTTGAGATGTTTAAAGCTTGGGAAATCTTTTTGTATCCAAATCCGGCTTTAAACTTCTCCACAACAGTATCTCGGACCTGCCTGGTGTGTTCCTTTGTCTTCATGGTTCTCTCTGCGCTTTAAACAGAACCCTGAGACTATCAAAGAGCAGGTGCATTTATACGGAGACTTGATCACACACGGGTGCATTCTATTTATCATCATCAGTCATTTAGGACAACATTGGATCATTCAAAGATCCTCACTGAACTTCTGGACTGAGTTTGCTGCACTGGAAGTAAAGGGGCCGAATAATATTGCACGCCCCACTTTTCAGTTTTTTATTTTTTTTTTAAGTTTAAATTATCCAATAAATTTTGTTCCACTTCACGATTGTGTCCCACTTGTTGATTCATGACAAAAAATTTAAATTTTATATCTTTATGTTTGAAGACTGAAATGTGGCAAAATGTTGAAAGGTTCAATGGGGCCGAATACTTTCGCAAGGCACTGTAGATCTGAGTGTCGTCTGCATAGTTGTGATAGGACACTTTGTTTCTGCGTATTAACTGACCTAACGGCAGCATGTAGAGATTGAACAGAAGAGGTCCCAGGATCGACCCCTGTGGGACTCCACAGGTCAGGGCCATATGATCTGAGACACAGTTTCCTATCTCCACAAAGTACTTCCTGTCTTCAAGGTAAGACCTAAACCAACTTAGGGTCGTGCCAGCGATGCCAACCCAGTCCTCTAGTCTCTGTAAAAGGATCTCATGGTCGACGGTGTCAAAGGCAGCACTTAGATCTAACAGGATTAGGATTGAGACTTTGCCTGCGTCAGTGTTCAGCCGGATATCGTTTGTAACCTTAACGAGAGCAGTCTCAGTGCTGTGGTGGGGTCTAAAGCCGGACTGAAACATATCAAATGAGTTGTTGATTATAAGAAATCTAGTAAGCTGTAGGTAGACAACTTTTTCAAGGACTTTCCCCATAAATGGAAGATTTGAGATGGGACGATAGTTGTTAAGTACCGTAGCATCCAGACTGCTCTTTTTTAGCAGGGGCCTGATGACTGCCGTTTTCAGGGCCTTTGGGAATATTCCAGAATTAAGGGACATGTTTACTATCTGTGTGAGTGAAGGTAACAGACTGCTCAGAACAGACTTCAGAAATCTAGTGGGTAGTACATCCAGGCTGCATGTGGAGGAGCTCAAACTGGAGATTATCTCTTGGACATTTTTATCTTCTACCAGGTGCAAAGTGAGTTAGCTCAAAGAGCCTTTCAGGCTGTTGGATGGTTATCTGTGGATTGGAGACAATGGCGTTTTTGATGCCTTGAACCTTGTCATTGAAAAAGTGTGCAAACTCATTGTATTTACGTTTGGAAGTTAGCTCTAATGGCATTTGAACAGGGGGGTTTGTTAATCTATTAACTGTTGAAAACAGAACACGCAGATTGTTACAGCAGCCTTCAATCATTTCAGAAAAATACCTTTCTCTCGTACTACGTAGCACCCGGTTAAACTCACACAACTTATCCTTGAATATCTTGTAATCAACCTGGAGGTTGGACTTGCGCCACTTCCGCTCGGCCCTCCGGCACTTTCTCTTCAGTGCCCTGACCGAGTCTGCTTTAGCCCACGGCGCCTTCTGCTTATTTTTCACTATTTTAACCTTCACAGGAGTGATGGTGTCCAGAACATTCAAAACACTAGAGGTGACAGAGAACAGTTCATCCACAGTAGAATACGATGCATTTTCAAAGTTTATCATTCCCATAAATAGTTCACTCGTATTTTCATTTATGTGTCTTCTTCGAACAGTTGCAGAGTCCACTGGTGGTTTGTTAGTGAAAACATGTCAAAAAAATACACAGAAATGATCCGAAAGCGCAACATCGTACCACGTTTACATTTGAAATATTCACCCCTTTGTAACTAACTAGAGTGCCTCTGGTGGGGGCCACTCACATGCTGAGTGAGACCAAAGGTATCAAGTAAAGAACTCAGCTCTTTTGCATTTCTGTCATTAACATTATCCACATGAATATTAAAATCACCTGTAATAACTAAACTATCAAAATCTGTGCATACAACTGAAAGCAGCTTGGTAAAATTATCACTAAAACTGACATGACTGCGGTGGCTTGTATAGGACAACGAAAAGTATTGGAGGAGATTGTTTTTGTTGTATTTTAAAAGACACATATTCAAATGACAAAAACTTCCCAAGAGACATGCTATGGGAGACAAAGTGGTCTCTAAAAATAGCAGCTAAGCCTCCTTTTTTGTTTCCCCGTATTTCAGATTCAAATTTGAAATTTGGTGGTGATGCTTCTATTGAAACTGCATTTTCTGTATTTTGGTCAAGCCAAGTTTCAGCCATGAACATAAGATCAAGATTATGAGAACAAATAAAATTATTGATTAAAAAAGACTTGTTACAAAGAGATCTGACATTTAGCGTAGCAAGTTTCAAGGATTCAGTGTCAGCGGTTGTGGTCGGCTGATTTTTACACGGAAGAATTAGATTTTCCAGATTAGATTGACTAACTTCAGGTGTTTTTCTGTTATGTATTCTTTGTGTTATCACTAAGGGAATGGCACAGGTGGCTTCATGACAGGGCCCCAGCCGGGTCTCTTCTCTACCTAGACTGCCAGTGGCTGCGAAGCAGAGACCCTGTGCATCCTAGGGAGAGGAGGGAGGAGGATGGAGAGGTGGGTGGTTCTTGGGTGTTGGAGGTGGATGGGTGTTAGGGGAGGGGCAGGAGTTGGGAGATGGACGAGGGGGGAGTGGAGGTGGAGGGGTTCTTTGTGATGGTTTAGGGAGGAGGTTGGCTAAACGAGGGGGGGGTGGGGCTGGAATGGTTTTGGGGTTAGGGGAGGGACCGGTGGATTTTGCGGGTGAATTTGAGTTGGACGCCCTAGGTGACTTTGGTATGGGGAGTAGTTATGAATGTTAGATAGGACTCTTGATCTGGCTACAGTGGGTGTGAGAGGAATAGTCTTCATCGCCGATCTTATCATGCCTGCAGAGTGCTCCGGTAAATCCAATAGTGATGGACAACACAGGGAAAGGTCGTCCTCATGTTCCTTAGATGGAGTGGATGTGGCGGGGGGGGACCCAAACGGGTCCATGGAAGGTGATGAGGGAGTCTTTGGTGGAGACGGAGGTGGTTGAGAGGCCCCCAGTGCAGGCCTGTCTGTAGCCTGGAGCAATGGGAGGGGCCTCACGGGAGCTGTAGGTGGGGAAGGTGCTGCTGAAGATGATGCAGCAGCCACAGCTGGTGCTGGTGGTGCTGATGCTGAAGGCGCTGATGACGCTGTGGCAGCCACTGCTGCTGCTGGTGCTGGATCCGCTGCTGATGATGATGCTGGTGGACGTGTTGAGTTCTTTTGAGGCGGTGGAGGTGGAGAGACCTCTGGGTTCCGTGGAGAGGGTCTCGCCCTTTGTATCCTCCTCTCTTTCAACGGCTGAACGAGCTGCGCAGGCTCAGGTCTTAAAGGAAGATGCAAAGTTATCCATCAACACTTTTACTCCGTATTTGTTCAGATGTGGGCCTTTCCCTTCAAAGAGCTCGAGCCTATTCCAGAACAGATTGAAGTTTTCAATGAATCCAAGTCCTCTGCGTGAACACTCATTGTGTAGAAATGTATTTAACTGGTACAGACGGCTAAACTTCTCGATTTTTCCATCTGCATTTGGAATGGGTCCACTGATTAGCACCCTTAACTCTATTTTTTTAAGGTCATCCAGCAGCAGAGAAAAATTTCTCAACTTCTCGGTGGATTTCTCATGAATGTCTACTGCCCCTGTGTGTATCAGCAATGTACTTACACCCTTGGTCTGAGATAAAACTTTTGGCACCAGAGTTCTTATCTCAGACACTTTGGCCGAGTGCACAGAATGAGTCTGTACAAAGTTCAAAGATACATTCCGAATGACAGAATCTCCAAGCAGAAAACACCGTGGCCTTGACGGAAGGGGAGAAACAGACTGTGGCTTTGCTTCTTCAAACAGAGCAGCATAACGATTTGAAGTTTTCCAAACATTTCGTGGCAGAATTCCACTCCCATTGTCATTCTTAGCTTTGTCAACTTTGGGTTTAGCGCCGCATTTATTCCAATAGTTCTCTTTGTTGATTTTGGGAAAAGTAATTACGTCATCATAACTTACATTTCCAGTCTGTCCATTCATTCCATTTTCACACATTGGAAGAGTCGGGTTAAGTCCCATTTCTGTTTCCAAAATATCCATCCGTTTTTGAAGAAATTTCAGCTGATTTTCCAGAGTGCAGCACCCATCGCAGATAATTCTTTGTTTCTTCCGTCCGGACATGATTAATGTTGACACATTTCACAAAGCTGAAGTCTGCAGAATGAGTAATCCGTGTTTTGTAGAATAAAAATGTAAATAAAGCGATTAAAAAGAGATTACAAAGCGAAGCAAGCAGCGGAGCGGCAGGGAACACGTCTACACACTCCAAGCAGGAAGTCACCTCAGTCCCTAAAGATACGGACAAACCTTTAGAGTCTAACCCAGAGGAGCCAGGGCATGGGTCAGCCCCAAACCCAGGGTCAGCCCCAAACCCAGGGTCAGCCCCAAACCCAGGGGAAGCCACGCTCAAAATCAGAATAAAATCAATCAATCAATCTTTATTTTTATACTCAAGGATAAACATTTTTAGGCTTTGTTTATGGCTCATCTTTTGCATTTAATTTGTAATGCCTTCTAACGTTATGTCAGAATTGCAGCACAATGGCTGAGTGGTTAGCACGCTCGCTTCTCAGCAAGAAGGTCATGGGTTCAAATCCCGGTCGGAACAGGGCCTTTCCGAGTGGAGTTTGCATGTTCTCCCTGTGTCTGCGTATGTTTCCTCCAGGTGCTCCGGTTTCTCCTACCACTAAAAACATGCACAGTAGGTCTGAATGTAAATGAGAGAGTGAATGGATGGTGTTGGAGCTGATGGTCCAGTGTGTTCTGGACTCGCTTCTGTCATCACTGTGTGTGGAAGGATTGGAACAATATCTGACTCTGAACATTGTAAAGAGCTTTGGGTCTGACCTTGGTCTGTAAAATGCACTACATAAATAAACATTACTTACTACTACTTTTGATGTTTGCTTTTATTTCAAATCCACTATTGAATATTGGATTTTGGCCAGGGGTACACAGGTACGCATGCGTGACAAATATCAGAAATGCGTACTATCACTTGAGTTAGAAAGCGCTTTTGCGTACTTCACATGGACCAGTCCTTCTCAAATAGTGGGGCGCGGTGCAATAACATCCTCCGTTCTGACCCCGGGAGAAACTGTGAGAGCCCTGTGAGTCATTATTTGACTTTTTTAGGCAGAGAGTGGATTTTTTTTCAATATTTTTTTCCACATAGTTAGTGCCACTTAATTGCCAAACTCTTTTTGACTTATTGTTTTGAGAAATATGTGTTAGTCTCACATTATTATTGGTTGTTTTATTACCTTTCCTGTGTGGAAGTTGTATATTTTTATTATTCTACTGAAGGATTATAATAATTCACATGTTTCTATCTGCAAGAGGCCAAGATATCAATCATTCTGTAGACGTTGAATTTCAGCATTAAAAAGAAGCATGTATAAAATCTCGATTAAGAACCGCGTGATAAATGAGTACCAAACACCACGTCCTGGTCCTCATCTGAAAACCTCACTGAAAAAGTTATGTGCACCCCTGATTATGGAGAACGCTCTGACGCGGTTCTGTGTCTTTCGTGTTTATGTTGAGTTTGTTTCATAAAACGCAGAGACAGAGAGAGACAAAAAAGAGACAGAGAGAGACAGAGAGAGACAGAGAGAGACAGAGAGAGAGACAGAGACAGAGAGAGAGAGAGAGAGAGAGAGAGAGAGAGAGAATGCCAAACCTGTGTGAACATCTTGGTAAGAATCAAACTGCCTCTGTAATCTGTCGGTGGCTTTGAAGGCGCGGATCGTCCACAGGCCATGAAGAGACGAGGACAGGTGCGAGAACACTGGGCTACGGGCTACACACACACACAGTTATTCAGGCGGTTGTGACACGCCTACAACAATAACGACTTGGTGGAACGCACTGGTGGCCTCGAGGCGTTTAATGTCCCGCGAGGTCTGGAGGTAGAAACGTCTCAAATACAAAAACAGTAGAAGAAGAAGCACGACTGGGACCAGGATGAGAGGGATGACGGACGCAGCCACGGCGACCACTCCAGCATTCTGCAGACATAACTGAGCACAAAAGACAAAACGCTCAAGACTGAATGTATCTTTATGTGGATTACTTAGTCAAAAAGAAAGTGTTGTGGTGGATGGAGTAGCCCTAGAATAATGCAAAAGTCAAACAATTTGTACAAAAGATTAACCCAACTATAAGTATCCTTTAAATGGACAGCTTTGAATAGACACCAGTGTTTTCTCCACAAAGGTCACAAGTTAAGTCTCAAGAGAAATCTATTTCAGAGACAGAATCAACAGTATGGTTCGAGGCACTCACAGAGGAGCTTTATTTAAACAGTCCTGAAGTTCAGAACTGCTGTGTGCGGAGAATTATTTTTAGTTTATGCCAAAATGTTCTGTGGCGATACAACACATTGACAGTTGCAGAGAAATAAGGAATTATATTAAAAAAATATAATAATCGATGTACCTGATAAAAATCCACAAAAGTTATGGGCAACGTGGAGTCCATTTGTCCGATGTCTTTGGAAAATCTGTTGAGAATCCTTCCTGAAATACGAGAACGCCGTGTGTTACGTGTGTTTCTGCTCAAAGTCGTGTCTACAGCAGTGGAACAGACCGGGAACGAACCAATGGGGTTGACGTCGAAGAATCGCACCGGACACCGCAGCACCACACTGAACATGCTGTTGTGGAGGCTCTGTGAGGACCGCACCAAACCATGGAACAGCACTAAACTCCGGGCGTATCCGAAGAACACGGCAGCGACGGTCAAACCTGCGAGCGGAACACAAGGACTTTTTTATAGTTCAGAAGAATATTAGTATATGTTATGTTATTGACCCCGTGCATGTGACGTCCCGGCCACGCCCACTCTCCATGACAGACGGCGGAAGTCTAACTGCGAGCCTACGGAAACCTGATCAAAACCAATTACAGCCAAACCTGTGATATTGTGCAGTGCGGAAAGCCAAATGTGTTTTTATCTGACACCTGCTCGTCATGAAGACTGAAGACGACGATGGCGACAATCAACCAAAAGGACTGAGCCATCCAAGTACTCCCTAATCTGCAGTGAACACTTTTTACAAAATAAAATCACAAGTTTGTATTTATTTTATTTCCATTCATTTGGAGGACAATGACACAAGTGAAACGTGTCTCTTACTACTGTCCTGTCTGTGCGCTGCAACATTGACATTTCCCCACTGTGCCACGATTAAAGGATCTCTTATTTTAGACGTAAGTTGCGTTTTTCACTATTTTCCTCCCCGTCAGTACGTATCATGTTTGGCTGTAGACAGAAAAGCCACAGAAAAGTGGACTATTGCTAATGCGCTAATGCTAGCAGCAAAATGTACATATAAATCTGCTCCAGTGTGAGGGGATGCATTGTTAACGACATAATGGTAAAGATCATGTAGGGTGAATTCGGGCAAAATTGGACATTTCATTTAATGGATAAAATTGACTGTGGGAGAAGGTACGGGTCAACATCCAGTTCACCGATCACCGATCCTTCACTTCTCCAAATACAGCTCTTTGTGAGCCCTGACCTGATGTCCTACTTCCACTAATAACGTCGTCAAACATGTGCTTGAAGCAGCCACTTCTCGTTTTAGGAGAGAAAGCTCCGTTTTTAAGAGTTGTGTCCGGTTTGCTCTCGCTGCAATGTTAATGCTAATGCTAGTTTCTACTACTTCCGGCGTACGCTCATGCACGATCACGTGACTGGATGACGTCGATGCATCTGGTCAACAGTGGATGCGTCTGAGAGGATACATCACCTGAGTACACGCCCAGGTAGAAATTCAGATCTTTTTCTTGATGTGGCGCCGTGTGGTTGCTCATTTTTGAAATGCGCTCGGTCGTGTTCTTCTCATGCCCGTTAGACCTGTGCAATGACAACACATGGAGCCTGCATCTTAGTGTGTCAATACATCCAGAGTGTAGGAACCTTTTCAGCACCACTACACTTTTCCTCCATAGCTCCATTCTCATTGTTCTGTTTGCATTAGTCCTACTTAGAGAAAGTGTACTGATCAGCCAATAGTGTGTTAGCCTTGAATTTCAATGAAAATACAGGCAAAAAAACCAGGACCAAAAAAACTAGCGAAGAGCCTTTGTGAAAGATTATACTGGAACACATATTCCTAAATGGTATGATCATAACTGCAAAACATGTGTGCTGACGTTGCTCACCTTTAGTCACATGGTTTATGTAAGAAAAGCAGCAGAAGGACTCACCAGTTGGCCAGCCACCAGTCCTGCAGGATGTACGCAGCCTGTGGAGACACACGGACACGACAGATGGAAGGAGGAGGCGCCAAGGACCCAAGTATTTCACATTAGTTACATTATCACAGCATTTACGTTATGTTAAAATGGGTTAGATATAAACGTCTGTAAAGTTAGGCCTAAAGAAATGAAATAACAAACACCTGGCTAATTGTCCCAACAAGTGTTTTTAATTCCCTTAAAATCCAATGTTATAACTCTAATTTGTCTCTCATTAAGGTAACATCAACGCTCTCATAACTTACAGAACAGACCAAAAGTTTGGACACACTTTCTTATTCAATGAGTGTCTTTTCTTTTCATGACTATTGACTGTAGACCCGCACCAGGCTGTGTAAGGGCGGTTTGTCCAATAAGGAGAGGGATGGTGCTGGGACAGATGACCCAGCCTCCAGTCACCGGACCTGAACCCAGTCCAGACGGTTTTGGACCTGAACCCAATCCAGATGGTTTTGGACCTGAACCCAGTCCAGATGGTTTTGGACCTGAACCCAATCCAGATGGTTTTGGGGCTGGACCACAGGGTGAAGGCGAAAGGGCCAACAAGTGCTAAGCATCTGTGGGGAAATAAAATGGAGATGACGCTGCACGCTTCGTCAGACACCAGTCATGTCTGATGAAGAGTAGTGACACGAAACGTCTCCTCTCTTTGGGAGCAAAAGCTGTGCAGTCATTTTCACTGATCTATTTTCGACTTTTTTGCACGCAACTTAGAATTGGATGTGCGCGTCAATCTCACTCTTGCTCTACAAGAAAAGCATCTGTGGGAACTCGGCCCATTTCAGGTCCTCTTGAAGCTCGTCCAGAGAATGCCAAGAGTGAAGCAGTATCAGAGCAAAAGGAGCGACTTTGAAGAACCAGAATATAAGACATTTGTGCACTGTATTGTATATAGTAATTGTAACTCTATTTTCTCTGACTGTTGCACACAAAAAATCATTCTGATATTTTCAGTTGTTTCAGACTTTTTTTTAGTACGTACATAATTCCACATGAGTTAATTCATATTTCTGATGCCTTCAGTGTCAATCTACAATTTTCATAAACATGAACCTAATAAACTCTTTGAATAAGAAGGTGTGTCCAAACTTTTGGTATGTACTGTATGCACTTTCCTTCAGAATCAAAGACTGTTGTGCAATGGCCAAATCCATCCCACAACCTGAAAGCTATGGAGCGGCATTTGAAACAGACAGAACATTCCTCGTGAACAAGCAGGAACTGAACACTAGTAACAGAGGGACGGCCGCAGCAGGATGGAACTGGTCTGAGCCGGTGGGACTTCAGGCTGGAATCGACACGCAAACTGTTTTACACCAGCGAACGTTTGACACATTTGTTGGTTTACGGAAAAAAGTCAAAACTATGAGAATTGTGTCACTATCTCAATATTCACGTGCGTGTTTCACCTGCAATGCTCCAACTTCACTCGTGAGTTTTAAACCAGGTTAAAGTCAGCTCTGCATTGTGTTATGGAAATTCTATTGCCTCAAATGAATGAAACCGAGAGGAAACAAACTTGTCCTTTGGTGCAGTTTTATTCACAGAAGTGATGAGTACAAAAATGACATTTTCTGCGCAGAAAAGAGTCAAACAGAAGCGGGACCTGGAGCGATGCCGCGTCTGTCTGTTCCCCCCAACAAACATGTCTTATGATCTTATACTGGAGGTGTGTCAGACAAAACAATGGACCATCGTCACAAGAGAGATGAGTCATACGCAGCTGCAGACGGGAAAGTTGGAGAGAGATACATTAAGCGCAGAAAAGGACCTTCGAATTTGATAAGAAGGAACACGCTGTAAGAACATTTGAGATAGGCCCATGCAGATGGTGGCGAAGGTTATGGGAAAGAGGACCGTGGACAAGCAGCCTTTGTCTTAATGTTTCAAACAGTGATGGGGAGCGGGTTTCAGACGCATGGGAAAGAAGACGCATGTATCGACCTAAATGATTAGAATATCTTGTGCCGGGAATCTGGCCATGACAATCCACCCTTTGATTATCTTAAATCAATCACACACATGCTATTAAGTACTAAAAATATATCAAGTACTAAAAATATAAGTAAAATATAAGTAAAATATAAGTAAATGAAATATATCAAGTAAAATATAAGTAAAATATAAGTAAAATATAAGAAATAAAATATATCAAGTAAAATATAAGTAAAATATAAGTAAAATATAAGTAAAATATAATAAACCCCGGAACATCAAAACTTTCACACCTAGTAGGTTTAAGAAAATCCGTCATAAAATGGGTTAGACATACAAACCAATTTACTCAAAATCATCAAGTAACATCTCACTAAATGGATCACTGTCCTCATCAAGACAGTCAACATGCAGGTTAAGAGAAGTGTGTTGAACGAGTGTCGACGAGATCATACGTCGGATCAATGAACGGATCAAAGGAATGACACAACATGACAGCACTATTAGCAGTACTAATATTACTCCAAGTCCAGTACCTATTTGAACCAACCACGCTCGCCAGTCTGAAAACCATGAAGCATCTAGAACAAAATCACGGTTAACCGCATCGCGCAAAGTGGTTAGATTTCGAATACCCTGTGCAATGATCCCATCATCGGCACTGTTATCAGGAATATAAGTACAACAAGCGGTCTGATTAAGTAAAACACAAACACCTCCACTTGAGGCAACCAAATGATCCAAAACAATCCTGTTTTGTAAAGCAACGGCACGCAACGCATTTACTTCTACTCTGTTGGCCTCTAGAATAGTTACAGTTGAATTCACAAAACTTGAAAACCGATAATTCAAGGTTTCCATTCTAAGCATAACCTTCCCTACACCGACCTGGGGGAACAAGGAGAGAAGTACTTTTGTTGGCTTGGTCCACAGTTTGTGATCATCTGGAACGTCTGTCCCCCAAACTGCATCATGAGCAGCAAAATCGCGCTTACCTCGCGATCTAGGAATGGCAGAGATGATGTAAGAGTGATCTGAAGCTGTCATCAGAGCACAACGACCTATCCAATTAAATGGTAGCTTCACATAGACATTGAAGCCACACAGCCACAAAACACCCTTCAGAGGATTAGTCCCTGTTGAGTCAGGAACCGTGAAGTAATGAGTGATTCCAGTGTTTTTAATTACCCAATTACGTTTTGTGTTGCCCAGTATTGGAGAAATACAATCCATATTTATTTGTAGAGCCCCTTTCCATGTGAGATCAATAAAGTGTATCTTGTGTTTATTGTCGAGCAAAAACACACTTTAACAGTTTGCACTTGTGTTATACCAGTAAGAGGAAAATCTGCAAATATTTTCTCCAGCTAAAGCAAAGCAGCTTAAGGGACGTGATAATCAGTGACCGAACTGCTTTAGCCTTTCCAAACTCCGGTGATTCAGAATTCTCCTTTTTCCACCTCTGAATGGGCCTCACCTCAGCTGCGACACTGAGCAGAACGATGACCAGGAGAACCAGGCAGCTGCAGCCGGCAGTGAAGTAGCGCACATACACCTCGCTGCTGACATTTCCCTCCACTCGGGTTTCCTCTGTCATGGTGTGAACCGTTTCAACCTGGGGAGAGGCAAAAGAAAATGTTATCGCTGAGCAAACGCTACCAAAGCATATCAGGTTACTAAGTTTTTCTCTTGGAGTCGTTGGGTACATTTAACTGGATGTGTTTAAAACTGTGATATCAGTGAGAAAGGTTTTGTTTTGAGTAATCCAACGCCCTGAGGAAAGAAATGAATTCACTAAACTCTCTACTACTCTAAAATGCACTAAATGAGACGGAGGTAGCAGCGATCACACCTGGACGTTTATTTCTTAAGCTCTTCCAGACAGAACAAAAGACGACTAAGAGAAGCCTTTTTTATGAATGTGCATCAGAACAGAGACATCAATCCTCCAGTTATTAATGACAGATATTTAAGATATTGATTCCAGAAGCAACGACGGTCAGAACAATAATACTTAGTCCAGGCAATAACCAAGGTGTCCATAGCCTTAAATTCTTTGCTTCTAATTCTTTAACCTGCATGTTTTGAATTTCTGAAGAATAATCAGATTATACAGAGGCACTACACTTGTACTTAAATTTGTAAATAACAGATTCCAAATGAATTCTTGGCAAAAGATTCTAAGTACAGTTTAAAGTTCAAAGATGTATATTCTTAAAGTGTGCATTGGAAAGACTAAAATGCCTTTGCTGTGAGACATAATAACAGCTCTTACATATATAACAGGTGGTTTTTTTGTGCAGAGGACAGTTACAAAACTCCAAACCCAACAGCCCGAGGACAACTATTGGCACAAAAACACTTTATGAAATGACACCTACTGGGAGCGCATTGCTGTCTTGCTGCAGGAGGCTGCTGTGAGAGTTGTTGGAGTGGTTTGTGGTTCGACTCTTGATAGAATGCTTGTCTGGCTCAACGGCACGAGACAACAGGTCCTCGTTGCTCTTCAGGAGAGACACCACGTTAAACCCGGATCGATTCAGGCCCGTGTACGTGCCCTGGGCCATTATGATACCCTGCCACACACACAGACACTTACTCTCACAGACTGCTTCGATCCTTGCACTTCACTTACATTGACATTGACAGGTTCTGTGCCCACACCTCCTTAAGAACAACGATGTGGTCTGCTCCTTTCAGATACTGCAGCTGGTGAGTGACCAGGATGCGGCACTTGTGCTTCAGTAATCCTTTGATGCAGCTGCCCAGGAATATGGGAGCAACATTATTCGCGGTGTATTTTTGTGACATTAAACTGAGGAGTGATTGTGAACTCACTGATCAAAGAGAAACTTTCCAACCTCTGCATCAACGGCGCTTAACGGGTCGTCCAAGAGGTAGATGTCGGCATCCTGATACACGGCTCTAAAAACACATACTACTTTAACGATGTGCACCTGGAGTAATAAAACAAGCTAAAAGCACAGGAACAATTGTCACTGTGCCATTGAAATCGTTTGTGTTGATCAATTTCACAGAGACAATTCTTTACTGGACTTTTTTAGCTTGTTTTCTTTATGTTTATGTTATTTTCATTCCAATCTTGGCATGAAGCAGGGATATACTTGTGTAGATTTAAATCCATCCATTTGCTTAATATCTGGGAACACAGGTTAATGTTTTTTGACTAGTGATCATTCTGATTCTGATAAAGTGTTGTTACTCCACATCTGATCATACGACTTGAAATGACAGCGCTGCAGGCTGAATTCTATGCACAACGTACAATATTGAAGTGGTCAAATACCTGGCCAGGTTGACCCGTGCCTTCTGCCCTCCGCTCAGAGTGGCTCCTCTGTCTCCAATTAAAGTCAAGTCTCCATCAGGGAGCAGTTCCATGTCCTACCCACACAGCACACACATGTAAACAAGAACTTCTACACAGAGATAAGAAGTGAAGTAGTGTTCGGCCTGACCCTCTTTAGCGCACAGGCTTTGATGACCCTCTCGTACTTCTGAAGGTTCAGCTCTTTCCCAAACAAGATGTTGCTGCGGATTGTTCCTGGAAAGACCCAGGGCTGCTGAGAGGCGTATGCCAGTGTTCCTCTGACTGTCAGCTCTCCGGCATCACCAGGAAGTTCCCCCATGATGGCACTGAGCAGAGAGGACTGCGGAGAGACAGAGACACTGAGGTTAAAGGGCCATAAGACCCAGACAAATTCTGGACAGGTGGTTTCAGGTTACATAACAGTCTAGCTCATCCAGATGATGGAGTTAGGGCTGTTTTCAGAGACAAACTACTTACACTTTAATCTTAGTATATTCATTTACCTTTCCGCCTCCCACTGGTCCAATGACAGCCAGAAGCTGCTGCGGCTTCACAGAGATGGAGACATTCTGCAGCGACGGCGCGTCCACAGTCTGCACGGGGAATATTAACACACAAACAGTCCTCATGGTCATCAAAGCAGCAAAGAAACTAGTTTAGCTGCAGCCACTGACCTTATCCCAGTAGCATGTGACGTTGTCAAGTTCAACAAGGAAATCTTTCTCTCCTGGAGATAAAACGGCAAGTCTCTCAACCTCTTCCAGCAGCAGGTAATTCTGTATTAGCACAACACAATTAGTCAGTTTCAGATGTTCATTTTAAGTATGATATCTCATTTCATACCATTTCAACAGTGGTAGAAATTATTCTTTAGCCCAAAGCACATAAAAACACCAAGCAGCGATTACAGACATTCAAGAGTTAAATTCAGCTCTAATAAAAGATTACAAGATTCTTATTTCGTGCCAGAGGGGAAATGTCGGCGTTGCCTCACGAGTTACAGAACAATAGGACTGAGGCGCACATAGCCCAAGATCAGTGAACAATAACTATACTAAAATAAAATCTTTAACTCTAGAATGATAAAGAAGCAAAAATTAAGTTTAAAATCTATCTATGACTTTAGCACAATAGAGATGCAATTCTAAAATACTGTATATTCTAGTGCAAGAAGTAGTTGTATGTATACATCTGTACATCGGGACAAACTGTAAGGTGACCAAAATAGTATTCATAAAGTGCAGGTTTTTAGTGATCCAACTCCAGATTGGATAAATGATATTCGAAACAGACTTTGTGGCGATCAAAGTAACCAACCAGCAGCTTTCTGAAACCAAATATATAGATAAGAACAAAGCCAAAGGAGCTCACCCTGATCCTGGAGATGCTGACGCGAGTTTCAGAGACCTTCTCTACAGCCAGAGGAAAGAACAGCGTCACGGTGAGTTTGATGGTCCCATACAGCGACACGGTGACGAAGACGCTGCTGGCTGTGATGGCGTTCCCCAAAAGAGAGTAAGTCATGAATGTGAAGAAGACAATGATCTTGCTGCTGGCAAAGAAGGAGGCCATGTTGAGACCGCGGAGGTAGGAGCTCTTCATGATTTCACCAATTTCCTTTCTGTAAAACACACAATCGTTTTTTTATACTTTAGTAGAAGCTCAGCAAACCAGACTTCTAACCCATCCATTTCCTTCGATGACCGGTTTGACCCCTGCACCAATAATAACTGGTTTTATATAGTACTTTATATGCTTTACGGACACTCAAAGGCCCTTTACGTGTCACTATTCCTTACCCGTTAGAGTCATTTCAGAGAATACACTTTTTCCAACAATGTCAATCTGTCACATAGAGCCCTATGTCCTCGAACCAGAATCAGACCCTAATTATTTAGTTCACAGTGAGTTAGTGACACTGTACTTCCAAGCCGAGGCTCCCTCTTAGCGTCTTATGTTGGAAAAACACCATGTTTTCAGATCAGTTTTTGAGTAGGTCCCGTTTCAAGGTAACTGTAGTTCTGGAACAGTTTTTGGTGCCGTTGCATTCACTTGCAAAAAAGTGAGTTTGGTTGTGGATTTCAGACTCTCAGATTCGAGGCAGATCCCAGTGAACAAAGTCCTCATTCTCTGTCTTCGGGCCAAATAGTCTCGACACATATTTACACCAAAAACACATTTTCTCCAAGTTGACATGAAACTAACAGAAAAAAAATCAGACATGTATTTAGGATGCACTGATTCAATAGTTCAGTTTCTCCCAACTGTCAATCACCTCTGGGAGGCGGACTTTTCACGTCACTGATGCATGTTACATTTTGAAACAACTCATTTCTGTGCCTCGAGAATGAAAGAGAAAGATTGACCTCTATCTAAAGCTTGAGGGAATCAATGGAAAAACTACTCTGGGCATGTGTATGAAGGCCAAATAGCGAAATATTATGCCAAAAAGCGTAATATGGGTGCTTAAGAAAATGTATCATGACAGGAGATTAGATAATCATTGTAGCATGACTCACTTTCTAACATCGGTGAGGAGAGCAGAGAACGGCATCTCCCAGGCGTACATCTTTATGATCCTGATGCCAGTCACAACCTCGTTCATTATCCGGATTCGATGGTCTGTTAAGATCACAGATTTGCTCCTGAAAAGACGACAACGGTTACGTTTGACTGAGGACGACACAAGCCTAGAGGGTTTTAGTCATATCTACCTGAAGAGGCCAAAGAGCTTCCCAAACCAGGTCTGTACAGGCAGCATGAGCAGCACGATGACGACTCCAGCGAGACAGGACAGACCGATCTCATACCACAACAACACCAGGATGACCACAGCCTGAAGAGGGCCGAGCCACAGGTAGTGCAGGTTCAGAGTGATCTGAGGACACACGAGTTCCCAAGTCATGCTGAGCATGCATCACACAAATCCAAGTGCCCTCATAAAGCTGTGACGCGGGTTTTGAGAGTGTCAAAAATCTGTTTATGAGCTTGTTCACCTCCTCTGTCCATTAGTAGTAGCTAGAAGATAATCAATGAAGATGCACCAATAATTACAGTCCGCTGTAGGCTCTGGAAGAAACCAGGCCTTTTTTATTTCTTTTGTTCTTTCTTCTTTGTCTTGTACTGTTTGTAAGTGTCTTTTGTGTTTGATCTTCGTTCTTTTTAATGTTAATGGCAAAGTCATTTGTTTTTATTTGTTGTCCTTAATGATATACACTTTTACCCAGACCATCTGTTTTACACGCACAAACTCTGGATCACCAGTGAAATTTCAAAGTATTCTACCCAGCCCTGCATGTAGGTCACATGTGGCTCAGGTGAAGGAGGTTATAAAGCTACAAAGTTACACTTTGGTGCAGAATGTTCAGGGACCATACTTAGCATAATGACAGAGTAACAAGCATGAAGCTCCTGTAGGTTAAAACGTTTCCAACTGTTGTCCCAAGGTAATAAGTTATTAAAATGTAGAAAAGACCTATAGAAGCAGCAAATGGGATCTGCATTTGGGCGATAGTCAAAATCAAATCAACAAACCCTGATAGGGACAGTAAAATAATGAGATGTACGGACCTCATCGAACCGGTTCACGTCATTCGAGAGCAGGTTCACGATTTGGCCAGTTGTGGTTCTTCCAACGGATTCGCTGCTGAGTCGAAGAGCCTGAGTAGAAACAGGTTTAACTAAACACAACGTGCACTTGTTTAGTGAATTATAACTGTAGTCACATAAACTTGGGTTTATACAGCAGCCAAAGTCATTGTTATGAAATAACCTCACGACATGTCAACCATAAGTGACTATGCCAGCTTTTTCAAGCCCTCAGATATGGTCTCTAACAGACTGTTTCACCAGGGTCCATAGGCATGACCCTTCAGCCACATTGTTCTAGTTCTAGTGTCAATAATTGACAAAATTGTTAAACAGGAAGAATGTATAAAAGAGAAGCTGCTGCAGTACCTTCTTGAAGATCATGTGACACAAAGCCACTCTGATCCTCATCCCAATCCTCTGGGTGTGGTAGTAGTACAGATGCTGAAGGATCGTCAGGCCAAACGTGGACAGAGAGATGGCAGCTGTATATGCGTATGCCAGCGACAGGCTGTGCTCGTCTCTGGGGTCATAATTCTCAAAGAATTCAATTATTTTCCCCAACAAAAGAGGCTGGATGACTTTGATACATTCCTGAATGAAAATAAAGAAAACATTTAATCATAAATGAAGATTGTAGGAACAGAAGGACAGACCTACCAAAGACAAGACAAAGAGTCCAGCCTTAGAAAAGGACGCCCCGTAGCACCGCACAATCACAGAGGTCAGACTGGGCTCACAGAGTTGTTTCTTAGATCTTCTGACTTCACAGTCCCATAAACTGCAGAGAGAAATGAATGATGTGCATGTAAAATAAGTCTGCACGACATGTCATGTCATGATAAGATGTACTTTTGGAGCTCTTTTCCCAGAGTTTCAGAGGAATCCTCTTGAAGAACACTGTACATGTCGTTCTCCTCCAAACGCTGCTTTTTTCCCAGTCCCAGTAACGGAGACAACCAGCTGCAACAGTTAATGATGATAGTTGAAAGATTAGAGGGTCGAACAAAGGTTCATCTTATCTTTGGAAGTCTTTTGTACTTTTTTAGAGCGATAACCAGTCATGGTGCAATTTTACTGGTGACGTGTCCTGCGTGCAGAATGTTCCTGTTGTGTTCCAGTTACATGTATCACTGCTCAAATACATATCAGAACATATATCATGTTCCATGAGTGTTTATAATGTGACATGGAGGTTTCTTTGTATATACAAATGTCAGACATCCAGGTCAATAAGACAATGTAGTCAATCAGTCACAATGCGATGCAAACTATGAACCAGCTCCAACGAGTTATTTGCAAAATTGTATAAAAATGTGCACGAGTAATGGCCATAGCAGCAACATTTCCATGGAAACGAGCAGGACAAATCAGGTTAGGGAAGGTGCAAGTAGGGTCGTAAGTGTGCATGTTTATATACTTGTGTAATCAGAGGCGTCCCGTGCCAACAGGCAGGGCAGGCAGCTGCCTGGGGCCCCCAAACCGGAAGGGGGCCCCCGAGGGCCGACTGATTTGACACAAGCGTTCGACTTGTACAAGCTACAACAGCTACCTGCAGTGGAGAGTTGGCGGATAAAAACTTTTCTTCTGATGCGAAACTTGCCACGTTCTTTAATAACAATTAAAAAGCCTTTCTGGGGCGGTCTGTATGCGTGCAAAGGTGGCCTAGTGGTTAAAATGCAACACTTGCAACGCCCAGGTTCAAATCCGGGTAGGAGCAGTATTTTGGATTAGACTTTACATTATGTTCTATGACAGATTGCTCAAGAACGGTAATTATAACATGAGTGTAGTGAACTAGCTTATATGCAAAATTATTTCTCATTGCTTTGCGTCATGATGTTCTATGTCAGACTGTACAGTGTGCCAGGCTGGCCCCAGGCTTATACATTTATTCTATTTAATTTATATTAATGTAGATATGGCTTAACCCCACTTTGCCTGAAACTCCCACTGAAAGATATCAGCTCCTGTGGACTCACCACCTGCAGGAGGATCAGTGAGGGGCTGGTGCTCTGTGTACTGGGCTCTGGCCACCCCCCCGACCCAGAAATGGATTAAGGGGAAGAAAATGGATGGATGGATGGAAGTCAAAGATATTGCATATTACCTTATTATTAAATATATATTTATACCTACTGTAGTATAAACCCTTTTATGTGGTTATGTGGTCGGTATCGGGGCCCCCAAGGACTCTTGCTTGGGGCCCCGGGGTACCGTTGGAACGCCCCTGTGTGTAATAACTTTCATAAACGCCAACAACGTAATGCAGCAGCATATTTACCTGCAACGTTTAAATAACAGAAGGGCAATAAAAAAATACATCAGATGTTTCGGTTTGAGAATAAACAGACAGGTACAAGACTCCAAAGTGAAACAAAGCGTGAATTCCCGGCTCAGGATTGGACGAGCAGTGCCATGCATCGGGATCATTGAGTTCTATTTAGTGTTGAGCAGAGTGAAGTTACCAGAGGAAGAGTCTGGAGAGGCAGCCTGCGTGCGCCAGCGGAGAGCCCTGTCCACTGGTCATGGTGTCCTGGTCCCCGGACTGACGCCTTCATTCACGGGTAAAGGAAGAGCCGCATCGTGGAGCTGCAGACGCGGCCCCGCCTCCTGCGCTGTCACGGACACAAATAAACTGTTCCGAACAACGACAACTTATACTCGTCCAGGCAAATGTATTATCATTGCAGGTATTTGTAACCGAGTAACACCCACAATGGTAAACTTTAAACGTATATATGTATATTTTCACAAATCCGCCTCAACACTATCATACCATTAAAACAAGCAAACACGCAGACGCAGCATTATGAAAGTGGAAAACCCCATGTTTCAATCACGTTGTGGTTTCAGTCGGTTAAATAACTAATATATTGCTTTCCACTATTTAATCAGTTAATAAAACACCAAGGCCGCAGTATAAAACCCATATATACTGTAAACAGGTAATGCCAAAGTACTGAGCAAAGCACTCAACGCCGGTTATTAATCATTAGCTTTTCCCCACATTAAAACCGTAAACGCAGCACGTCTTCAAGACTCATGTAGTTATGTTTTAACCTGCCTGACCTGCACTGAGAGAAGATTATAAAAGAAATCAGCCACGTGCTCGTTACTAAAGCACATCTCCTCACAGGTTCTGTTTGGTTCCTAAGGCCAAAAAGAGACGGTGCAGTACAAGATCAAGGCATAATGGATATAAAATGATAATAAACAGACTGTAAATACTAAGAGTAATAGTTAGAAAATAGAGAAACATGTGGGTGATTCTTACTGTAACCTATAGGTGGTAGCAGCTACCCTCTTACCTCCACTATTTAATTTTTTTTTTTTTTAGAATTATTATCACTCAATCAAAAACCATTTCACCTTTTAAATCCCACATTTGAAAATTAATTTGCACAATATATTACATTGAAGTAGCTGTGTAGTAATTACCACAAGAGACGGCATCTCTTAAAATAAACTATTTCACAATGATTAAATCCAGTAATAAAAACGACTGCAGCGCAAATGTTCACCCTTTAGAAGAAATGTTTTTTTTTTCATTTATTTCTTTTAACCTTGGGTCAAAATAACCCAACAGTGATTTAAAGGTAGAAGAAAAACACCTTAAATTAGGGTCTAAAAGGGTCAGAAAGGCTGGAATAAACCCATGTGTAAGCACAAGGGTTAAATCTGGTGTGAAACAAAAATGTGGAGCTCTGGAATGTTATAAGAGATAAGAGGACAGCAAAAACCAATAAACATAAAAGAACAAGCAAAACAAACTTAGAGCAATGTTAGAGGGAAGCCAGGGATAGAAAGTGTTTTAAATGGAGTCAGTTCTGTTAAGAGAAGGACCTTTTCAGGTCAGTTCTGGGTGCAATAAATGACTGAGAACAATGTGGTTTTTAAGAAACATTTTGGCTCCACACGTCGACATCATACCTGATCATTGATTTGTCCGGAGCCATCTCTGCGCCTGACGTCACTGTGGTTATAAACCCAGCCACAGCTGCTGCTGTGTCACATCTTGTTTACACCAGGGGCCCCTGTGTCTGTCTGACCTAGTTTCTGAAAAGCCCGAGAGGTAAACTCATGACAGAAAAACCAACACGTTCAGCAATAGTAACATACAGTTTAACTGAGGTGAGCTGATGAGCAACAATCAACGCAAGAATATTTTATTAAAATAAAGAATCTTTGATTTCAGTTTAAAATGATAAAAGATGATAGTTCAGTTTCCATCATAAAACAAAAACAATGTTGGACAAATGGATACAACTTGAAGAAAATCAACTTACTCTAAACACAAGTTTAGCAGTCCATGGATACTTAACTCACAAAACTCTATCCTGCCAAATACATTGAACCTCAGTTGACTCCACACAGTCCTGCAATGGCCTCTTCCTGGACCTGGAGAGTCCATGTGGCTCGGCACGGTGGCTGAGTGGATAGCACTCTCGCCTCTCAGCAAGAAGGTCCTGGGTTCGAATCCCGGTCGGACCAGGGCCTTTCTGAGTGGAGTTTGCATGTTCTCCCCGTGTCTGCGTAGGTTTCCTCCGGGTACTCCGGTTTCCCCTACCACTAAAAATATGTCCAATAGTTCTAGCATGCTCCTCCTGTACTGGCGACCCCGCTCCCATCTCTGTGTGGAGTGAGAGACAAATGCCCAAAAATTAACAATTGTAAACCGCTTTGAGACTCAGATCTGCAGTGAAAAGGCGGTATATAAATAAAAGATTACTTACTTACTTACATGTAAATACTGAAGAGAAATATATTTATCACATCAGATGTAATACCCACTGTGTCCATAAGAGGACCACGTGTTACATTAATCTAGTAGTTCAGAAAAGTGACTTTCAGCTGTGTGAAGTCCCATTTTCCAGCAAACTAACAGTATCATTAGATGAAGGGGTGTTTGGGGCTGAACTGAGCAGCTCCTCTATCCTCTGCAGGTCTTTGGTCGTTTCAAGAACGTTTGATGTTTCTTTAAGATCTCCTATGAGGTCATCAGTCAGACGCAGCCGTGCCTCCCTGAAAAATTGGATAAAAATGGTTACTCAAGAATAAATGATGATTAAGAACCTTGTGTAAAAATTCAAGTGCATATATGTAATGAATACTCTTACCATTCTGAAAGTTTTAATTGGTACAGTTCTCTGTGCTCTCTTTGTCTCCTCTCACGAGCTGTTTCTCCAGACAGAGACTGCATGCTGATAATCATCAAACCAGCAGGGATCCTGATAAGTAATTACTGTTAACTTCAATAAAGCAGTTGACATGACTCTGATAAAAGTTTTGATATGTGAACAGTTGAGTGTGACAAAAATACCCTCTACAGTCCTACTCTATGTCCTAATGTATGAAAACTCCAGCCCAGATGAGGAGGGGATTTTGGGCTGAGATCTAGAGCATGATGTGTTTTCCGATTAGTTGCCCACTCTGATTGCGTTCCTGTCTGCCCCCTGACTGCACCTGGCAGAATGGGGCAGTTTGCACACATCAAAAGCTCCAGGTGGCTGGTCAGTCAGGCAGACACAAGAGGAAGAGGCCTAATCTGAGAATGAGGCCAACATGAGGAGAGGACTCGGGCTAAGCCAACAACAAGCTGATGATCACAAACAGTCCAAACCAGGCCCTGGAGTCCGGTACACTCTCCACACGCATTAGCCCAGCATGCACTGGGCTGGAAGAGGCCACAGGGACAGAAGGGACACAGGACTGAGAGGGTGGGAACATTGAAGTAACTTTAAGCCTCTGCAGGTCGTGGCCATGAGCAGCAACACTCAGACACGGGTGAAACAGAGAAGACAGCTGCTGCTCTGGCAGATCTGTCTCTCATATCCACCGCCGCCTTCTGCGCTGCACATGAGCCCTCTGGCTCCCCCTGCTCTGCTGGAGGTGGAGGGCAGGAGGGGTTCAGCTGGCCCACAGAGGGGCGCTGGGAGGGCCACAGCTGCCTACCAGAGGCATACAGGCAAAACCGCACACGCACAAGCATGAGCGAACAACTAATGCACATCACTGCTTAAGTCGTTCAAATGATGTGTTTTAAATGTGCAGTTACACATTTGTGATCAAACTCAAATATCTTAATTGAATAAGTTGTGTTTTATGTAGTTTGGTGTAGCTTCAGCAATGAGGGCAGCCTTACCCCAGGACAGTGCCAATGAGTGATCCAGCCAGCAGCCCCCCCAGACCCAAGTTCAGTCTGAACAAGCCTCCTGTCACAGCTGCAAGGGACAACAACAATTGTACTGAGTAATGAGCAAGAATATCATGTCATAAGAGTTAAGCATCTATAAACTGTCACTAAATACGCAACTTATAAAATGTATAGTGCAATAAATGTTGACCACTCACCTCCAGCTGCTGCGTAGTGGCTGAGTGTTGACTTGTCTCTGTAAACTGATAGGCCAGTGCTCACAGTGCTAGGAATAATGTTTAATGTTAAAATATTAGTGATTGTTTACACACAGTGGTCTTCAAAACCTACTTAACGATCAAAGCCGTTCAAATACTCACTTAAACAAAGTCACAAAAGCAGTGACTCTCCAGCTCCACCTCCAGCCATACCTCACAAAGCCTCTGATGGCCGCGTTGTGAGCAGATCGCTGAATAGAACAAACACATAAAAACCAAAGCCACAGTTTGACATCAGTCCTGCTCCACTCACCACTGCATCCACACGGCCCGTGTACATCTCAGCCTGGCTCACTTGGATGTAGCGCTTCCTGGCTTCTCTGGCTGCTGGCAAACCTCCGTAAAAGAGACCGGCAACAGCTGCAACCGCACCACTTTTAACTATGTTGGTTATTTCCTCTGGATACTTCTGTGTGGGGCTGTGGAGACAAAACAACAAGGACAAAAGCAAAAGGGGTTATCCTAACTTTACAATATTCTGGTTATATATAATTATATTCTGTCGTCTATTTCTTTACATTTCCCCTTTGTGATTTTCAATTGTCCTTTCAGGTTGAATAACATGTATGATGGTCTTTTTTGACCAGTAGTTTGATTTTTTTTTTTGAATTGTTGCATTTTATCTCATTGGCACAGCCCAAAATCACATAATTTTACTAAAAGCATAAAACACTGACTGCCGTTCAAAGAGGTCCTTGATGCGGTCCCACCCGGTGTCTGGAAACTCAGGCTTCCCCATGATGGCTGGCAGGGTCCTGGGTGCAGAGCTGGGAGCCTGGACAGCCTCTCCTTCAGCCGCATGCAGCATGGGGAAAAGGGAGGAGACTGGACTCCTCATCATGTCCTGTATTAAACCGGTGTGGCGTGAGTCCCCGGGGCCTGAGTCTGCTGCTGTCTCTAGGGTCCACAGCGCATCATGCTTCAGCTGGCATCAGACTGTGGCAGAGGCAGAACACATGGCCCTTGGTTAGGAGGACTTTCCAAACTCCTAACCATAAAACTAATTGCCAGAAGTTGGGGAAATCTGGCAGTCTTCCTCCTAAATAGCAGATGTTTGTTTGGGGTGCACTGCCACACCATATGGAACTGTAAGCAAGTTTGCATCTGCAGAAGTCATGTATGCAATTCATATTATTAGAACATTTAAAGTTGTAAGTTGGTTAATAATAAATAATCAGTTTTATATAGTACTTCTTTGAACACACAAAGACGTTTCAAATGTCATTATTCAGTCACTCCACACATGACGATAGACAACTACTGCAGCCAAAGTTGCCATGGGGCACACTGGCTGAATCGGCCCCTCTGACCACCACCAACCACTCACACACACACCAGACTCATTCTAAGGTGGGGGAAGTGTCTTGCCTAAGGACACATTGACACTGGGCCTCTTTTGCAGGATGAAAATACATGAGAACCGAAAAAGTGAAACTGTCCTTGTGCACGAGTCTACACCATATATTTGTAAATAAAACAATGTCAAACTAATAATTACAGTCTGTGGTCCAATCCAGTGACGCACGTGCGCTGATTACAGGCTGCAGGGAATGAACTGTTGTAGCTCTGTAGCGTAATAAACAAAATATTAAATTAAAAAATATTACAACTCTGACAATGTAAGCAACATAATACATTCTTATGACGCTAATGTGACATAATAATTGAAAATGGCAAAAAAATGAGAGTCTCACCGCAGCCTCGTCGAGAGAGAATGCAGTGGTGTGACGTCACAGGGAAAATGAGAAAAACAGCAGAAAATTTACATATTTCAGTTTAGAGCACAGACTCTAAACATCTTATTGATCCATGATAAACATAGACAGACGTCCTCTTCACGGACTGTGTCTCTTCTGTCACCGGCGACCTCCACGGGACGCGCTAAGCTCAACTGCGCCCCGTGCGGCCGGAGGACCTAACTGCATCTGAATGTATGATCTGAATACACCTTCCATCGATGCCTTTTCAGATAATATAAACCTATTATCATATCGACTGAGGCAGGGGTAGCTCCAAGTACTTGTAACACACCATGGTTAACAAATTCTATCTAACTTCAATCGTTAAACCACACAAAGGGGAGAGAAGGAAGAACAAGGGAAGAGACTAGGAGCTTTTCATCATCCATCCATCCATCCATTTTCTTCCCCTTAATCCAGGGGTGTCAAACTCATTTTGGTCCGGGGGCCACATACAACCTAATCTGATCTCAAGTGGGCCGGACCAGGAGATGCTCTACAAAAATATCCAAAAACGGTACAAAGTCCAACTTTTTGTGCACATAAACACATTTATTTAAAACTTCCTTTAAAACACTGTCCTTTAATACTCAGTTTTCTGTTACAAACTTAAATGTAACAGTGAGTTTTCCATAGTACAAATAATGTAATGTATTTACAATATTACATTGAAAATGGTATTTCACAATATGTATATATTAATATTTGTATGTTAGCTTTGTTTTAAGGCTCATTACAGAGAAAACCTGCTCACAAAGGTAAAGTAGGTAGATAGAAAAAAGCACTTAAACACAGCACCTCAGCTTAACCATCTTCAGTGTGGTACGGTCCATGGTTATGTTATTATCACATTAACCATCTTCAGTGTGTAAGGTCCATGGTTATGTTATTATCACATTAACCATCTTCAGTGTGTAAGGTCCATGGTTATGTTATTATCACAATAACCATCTTCAGTGTGGTAAGGTCCATGGTTATGTTATTATCACATTAACCATCTTCAGTGTGGTAAGGTCCATGGTTATGTTATTATCACATTAACCATCTTCAGTGTGGTAAGGTCCATGGTTATGTTATTATCACATTAACCATCTTCAGTGTGGTCAGGTCCATGGTTATGTTATTATCACATTAACCATCTTCAGTGTGGTAAGGTCCATGGTTATGTTATTATCACATTAACCATCTTCAGTGTGTAAGGTCCATGGTTATGTTATTATCACATTAACCATCTTCAGTGTGGTAAGGTCCATGGTTATGTTATTATCACATTAACCATCTTCAGTGTGTAAGGTCCATGGTTATGTTATTATCACATTAACCATCTTCAGTGTGGTAAGGTCCATGGTTATGTTATTATCACATTAACCATCTTCAGTGTGGTAAGGTCCATGGTTATGTTATTATCACATTAACCATCTTCAGTGTGGTAAGGTCCATGGTTATGTTATTATCACATTAACCATCTTCAGTGTGGTAAGGTCCATGGTTATGTTATTATCACATTAACCATCTTCAGTGTGGTACGGTCCATGGTTATGTTATTATCACATTAACCATCTTCAGTGTGGTACGGTCCATGGTTATGTTATTATCACATTAACCATCTTCAGTGTGGTAAGGTCCATGGTTATGTTATTATCACATTAACCATCTTCAGTGTGGTAAGGTCCATGGTTATGTTATTATCACATTAACCATCTTCAGTGTGGTCAGGTCCATGGTTATGTTATTATCACATTAACCATCTTCAGTGTGGTAAGGTCCATGGTTATGTTATTATCACATTAACCATCTTCAGTGTGTAAGGTCCATGGTTATGTTATTATCATATTAACCATCTTCAGTGTGGTAAGGTCCATGGTTATGTTATTATCACATTAACCATCTTCAGTGTGTAAGGTCCATGGTTATGTTATTATCACATTAACCATCTTCAGTGTGGTAAGGTCCATGGTTATGTTATTATCACATTAACCATCTTCAGTGTGTAAGGTCCATGGTTATGTTATTATCACATTAACCATCTTCAGTGTGGTAAGGTCCATGGTTATGTTATTATCACATTAACCATCTTCAGTGTGTAAGGTCCATGGTTATGTTATTATCACATTAACCATCTTCAGTGTGGTAAGGTCCATGGTTATGTTATTATCACATTAACCATCTTCAGTGTGGTAAGGTCCATGGTTATGTTATTATCACATTAACCATCTTCAGTGTGGTAAGGTCCATGGTTATGTTATTATCACATTAACCATCTTCAGTGTGGTAAGGTCCATGGTTATGTTATTATCACATTAACCATCTTCAGTGTGGTACGGTCCATGGTTATGTTATTATCACATTAACCATCTTCAGTGTGGTACGGTCCATGGTTATGTTATTATCACATTAACCATCTTCAGTGTGGTAAGGTCCATGGTTATGTTATTATCACATTAACCATCTTCAGTGTGGTAAGGTCCATGGTTATGTTATTATCACATTAACCATCTTCAGTGTGGTAAGGTCCATGGTTATGTTATTATCACATTAACCATCTTCAGTGTGGTACGGTCCATGGTTATGTTATTATCACATTAACCATCTTCAGTGTGTAAGGTCCATGGTTATGTTATTATCACATTAACCATCTTCAGTGTGGTACGGTCCATGGTTATGTTATTATCACATTAACCATCTTCTGTATGTAAGTAAGTAAGTTAGTAAGTTATTATTTATATACCGCCTTTTCACTGCAGATCTGAGTCTCAAAGCGGTTTACAATTGTTAATTTTGGGCATTAGTCTCTCACTCCACACAGAGATGGGAGCGGGGCCAGTACAGGAAGCGCATGCCAGAACTATTGGACATATTTTTAGTGGTAGGGGAAACCGGAGTACCCGGAGGAAACCTACGCAGACACGGGGAGAACATGCAAACTCCACTCAGAAAGGCCCTGGTCCGGCCGGGATTCGAACCCAGGACCTTCTTGCTGAGAGGCGAGAGTGCTATCCACTCAGCCACCGTGCCGCCCATGTATGGTAAGGTCCATGGTTATGTTATTATCACAGAGAAAGCATCAAACTGACCATGATTCACTTGAAATGAATAAAACAACTTCCATAACGTGATCTATTCTTAACGACTGCAGCAGTGTCTTTGTGTAAAATACAGTCAAATGTCCAAAAATCATCACCTCCATTTGCAGCTTTGTCACTACACCTGTTTTTACCATCGGTACCAGTCCACACTGTCCAACACACCAGCAACAACAGCAGAACCAGCAGCAGTACCAGCAGCAGCGCTCAAAACTCCTCTGATAGTTTCAGTAACACCACAAATGAATATGTGACATCAGTAACATCAGTCTCTTATCAATGGCAACATGTTGGTAAAAGCGAGTGGTTTCTCAGACCATGTCTGCAGCCTGTGAGAGTTTTAACAAACTCTCTCTCACTGTGCGGCTGCGATGCTAATGCTAATGTTGTTAGCACAGGTAGCTTCCCTTTACAGCAGCAGAACTAACCTCTCGCTCTGGGCACAAACAGACTGCTGTGGCTTCAGGGCCAGACAGGTTTATCTTCTGTTTTCTCAATTCTTCGCTCAAAGTGCCGTATTTTTCGCCGAGTCTTGTAGTTTAAGATGTTATTCCTTCAGCACCGCTCTGGTGGAGCCACTACAGACGCACTGGACTCACCCCTGAGCGCGGCGCTGCGGCGTCGCGGCGCCTCGCGGCGCGGAGCCTCGCGTCGCGGAGCGGCTTTTTAAAATGTAACTTTATTATATTTTTACATAAATGAGCCACGGGCCGTGTCAAATCTCTTGGCGGGCCGGTTCCGGCCCGCGGGCCGTATGAATGACACCCCTGCCTTAATCCATTTCTGGGTCGGGGGGGGGGCGGCAGTCAGAGCTGCACCCAGTCCACAGAGCACCAGCCCCTCACTAATCCTCCTGCAGGTGGTGAGTCCACAGGAGCTGAGATCTTTCAGTTGGGGCTTTGGGCAAAGTAGGGTTAAGTGTCTTGCCCAAGGACACAACGACAGCAGTCATCAGTGGGAGTCGTGAAGTAGGTCTTACGGTGGGCTCGAACCCACGACCTTCAGGCCCAAAGGCCAATACTCTACCAACTGAGCTACTGTCACCCTGCTTTTCATCATAATAACAATAATAATCTTTTTTTGTATAGCACTTTTAAAAACAATGTTTACAAAGTGCTGCACAGTCAGCATTGTCATAATGCAAAGTCAAAATAATTGGATACAATAGATACAGGAAAACCAAGCAGACAGCAAAACAGAAGAGAGACACAACAAAGACAAAGCAGACATTAAAATACAGCATGAAGTCTAAAACTAACAGTTAAAAGCTGTTTGATAAAAGTGGGTTTGAAGAAGTGATTTAAAAGAGGATACTGATGGAGCTAGCCTCATCTCCTTGGGCAGGTGGTTCCAAAGTCGAGGAGCCCGGACAGAGAAGGCTCGGTCACCTTTCGTCCGGAGCCTCGACCTTGGAACAGTCACAGGGACCTGCCCGAGGATCTAAGGCTGCGGGGGGGCTCGTAGGGGGTAAAAAGTTCATAGATATAGCTTGGTGCCAGACCTAAACGAGCTTTAAAAGTAATCAGTAAGATCTTAAAATCAATTCTAAAACGCACAGGGAGCCAGTGGAGGGACGCTAAGACAGGGGTGATGTGCTCCCTTCTGTTAAAACCAGTGAGAAGTCTGGCTGCTGCGTCTGGACCAGTTGGAGGCAGGAGAGGGATTTAGCGTCGAGACACAGGCCCATCGGTCTCGTAATCAATTGAATAAAACACATTAGTATTCCAGAACGTCTTTATTCTTTCAAAACACAAACTTAAAGCTTTGTCTTGAACCTTTTATAAAAAAAATAATTAAAAAAAACATCACAGCATTTTGGTCGATGAATCAAACATGGCACAATGTGAATATTACAACATATTCACATACTTGAAGTGTTCATGTTCTTACATGTTCTTATAATTATACATCATTTGGTTCGTGTGTGTTTTATGTATTCATTATTTTATACATGCTGAAAATAAAAAAAGTTTCCCAAAAAGCACCTTTCCCACTCAAACTGAAATAATGGAAAAATGTTTAGTCAAGAAAAAATAAGAAATATTGTTCAATCAGTTCCTCCCCCTTTGACACTTGGCTTCACCTAAAATCGTTTACATATTGAATAGTATTAAAAATTATAGATAGCTTACAAGCCCACAACTACCTGCAATTTTGTTATGTAATATGTTCTTAAATGGTTAAAATGTTGAATATTGGTTTATTTTAGGACAGGATTTGCAAGTCAATGCATAGATGAGGCGGCAAAATGAGTGAATGAGTGTAGAAGGCACTAAAAAACAAGCAGTTCTCCCTTTCGTTAATCAGTGGCACTGCAAAACCTGGGCCTGATGCAAATAGATAAACAAAACTCGGACACTGCTGCTTGAGAACAAACAATGTAAAACTGATTCTGTCCTCTTAAAACGGAAAACACAGCCGTATCTCACCTCACTGCTCAAATTAGTTTAAGCAGACCTTTTGTCCAGCCTTGTGATTTTGATAAGAATCAGATGTTATGACCATTTCCTTAGTGTTCACGGATTTATTTATTTTAACCGTATGTTGTGTGCTTCTGTCTCCACTATTTTTATCGCAATTTCTTAAGATAATATCACGTCTTGTTCCCTGCTAATGCCTTTCAATCGGATCATTTTCAAAGTTCTATTCTTCTAGATTTGTTGAGGACCTGACTGTAGCCATTTCTCCGTTTTGGCTTGTATGTGAGGAGCTTGCTGTACTCTGTGAGAAGCTCTTTCCAGTAGCACGAGACGTCTTCCATTTTGAGGTGGTCAAGGATGAACTGCCTCCCTCTACAATAACAAAGCCAGTCTCATCACGTAACACCAATTAAAACAAGTCACTCAGTTAAACAGTATTCCTACCGCAAAGCAATATCTTGTACAATTGCGTCATTCTCTTTAGCGAAGTGAAGAAGAACCCTGGAAACAAAATTGGGTTACAGAAGTCGGCCCAAATTACATCTTAATCTTATAGTGGTATAGGTTATTACTTGACATCCGATAAGTCTTGTTTGACTGGTATATAGTGCACCCATGGTTTTAGTTGTGGGTAGAAAAACTCCTGCCATTCATCCCCAACATGGAACACCAGGGAGCCACAGAGAAAGAGGTGTTTGAACCGAAAACTGGCTGCTACGCCCCTGAAGTTGAACAAATACCTGAAATACAAACATTATTAAAACATAAAAGTGAAATGCAGATTTAACGTTGGAGCTAGTGATCCTTACTTGTATTTGCAATGATCAACAAGTGGAATTTCCTTAGCAGGAGGTTTACCCAATGTGTCCTAAAAAATAAATAGCAATCATCTTTCTATAAATAGTCATATTTAGAGTGATATTTCACCTTTTCTGACTTCCAGGCCTGATTTTTAGTGTACTCCGCATCCACTAGCTCCGGGGATTCTCGCGATAACAAGATGAGAGGGTCACGCTCTGGGCTAGTTCTGAGAAAATGGTGATGAAGGATTGTTTATGGTTACTTTTTAGATGTAGTAAATACAAATCACTTTGAAAAGAGTTTATTTAATGACCTAGAGCCTCTGAAGAAACCTCTCGACTCTTTCTTCTCCCATGGCCATTGTGAGGCAGATCTAAAAAAGAAATAAAAAAGACCTAGTATCAATGCTCACTCATTAATGGTACATAAACATAGATATTTTTAAACTTTACTTTTTGAGTTCATCTATCATTAAATCCCACCGGCCCAAACCAGTGGGGTATATGGGCCAAACAGCTGGTCCACCTTCCCAAAACGTCCATGCCGGATACATAATGTCTTGGTAGTCAGAGGTCTGAGCAGACAAAATGACATGTTTTAATTGAGTTTCAACTATTTGGGACTAGTCTTGCAGGCAAACCTAACCTTACTGAAAGAGAAGACTGGGAGGGTCGGTTGTACCCAGTTAGGCACTTGGGGATAATCTCGGACATTAACAACCATCTCTAAATCCGGCAGTGTGTCAATCACCTCCAGAATAAAATGCTCCACTCCACTACATCTAAATGAGAAAGACATGTTAGATGACCAATATAAATTAAATGATTGCATATGGGTATTTCTTCTTACCGGGCAGGAAACATACAGTTGTGTTCTCTGTACAATGTGTGGTCAATTATCTGGTAATGTGTGCCCACTCCTCTTTTGACAGTAGACGCCATGAAATCTTCAGAAATTCCACCTCTAAATGGTCGCAAGTCATCCTGGAGAACACTGCAATTTCACAAAAACATATACAAATATTACTGACTGCAGCCTGTATTGTTGGAGCCATAACTGTGATTACTAACCTTACATGACAACCACATTTATCTGAGTTGCATGGTATGTATGCTCTGATGGCGTGCGCAATGTTATCTAGAATCTCTTTCCATCTATTGTCTAAAGAAAGCAAAAACACACATTTTAGTCTTATTTGCAGTCATTCATTATACGAAATATGTGGGATTGTCTTGTATAAAACTATCAGTGTGTTGTGTATTTTTTTTTTTGGTAAATAAGACAAATATACATATACAAGGAAAACATAGAGTAACGAAAACAAAGACACACAATATTTACATTATATACAGAAACAAATGGTATGGTAAGAAAAAGGAATTATATAGGATTTTATGACTTTAATGACTGTTATTAGAGATCAAGAAAGTAAATATTGAAAATTAGAATATATGGGGCATTAATGGGAGTTTTTATAGTTG
This sequence comes from Knipowitschia caucasica, assembly GCA_964034765.1. Lineage (NCBI taxonomy): Eukaryota > Metazoa > Chordata > Actinopteri > Gobiiformes > Gobiidae > Knipowitschia > Knipowitschia caucasica. The sequence goes on from OZ035844.1 coordinate 11,878,598, forward strand.
ATGTATTAAGGTTTCGAATAATTTGACTGTGGAGTTGTTGTTTTTTTTTTGCTGTTTATAAGGGTTATAGATTTAATTTTGGAGTTTACTGCTTGGAAGGATGGTTTGGTTTTGTTGTATTTGCTTCTATGTATGTAGTGTTTGCCAAATATGAATATGTTGGCAATTCTTTCGATTTTATTGCTTTGGTGGGAAAAATGATAACGTTTCTGTCAGATAGTTATGGCGGTATTTAGTTTTTGGGATAGAAATTGACTTATAGCCTGCCAGAAAAGTGTGATGAGTGGGCATGAGTAGAATACATGTTGAATAAGTTCTATATAATAAGATCTATATTCATGAATTTTGATACTTCCGCATTTGTGGGATATATATTGTGTAGGATTTTGAGATGAGATTCTCGTATTTTGTTATTGATGGGGAATGGAAACGGTAATGCCATTGTAGAGTCCAGTTGAATGTGTAGTTGAAGCCAGAACTGATGATTACGTTTCTTCGTCTGATGTTGCGCGAGCCACTTAACTTCCGGTTGAGACAGGAAGTGTCAAAATAAAACATTTTCTATTAATAATAAAACATCCTTTACAGCCATGTTTTATGCCAGTTTATATTGCAGAAGGTGGAGGTCTAAAAAACAAAACTTTCCTCTGGGTTGAATGCGTTTTGTGTTTTAGAAGGATTGTCGAGTATGTTTATTGTTGCATTTGGGGTTTATGAAGTCCAGTCCATTGAGAAGAAGCTTTGTGGTCATCAGTGTGTTACAATGTTGCCATAATATCACGCTAACTTGTCAGACCAGTTTGATGACCGATGACACACCTGCAGCACTTTTATCAGCTATTTTTAAGGCTTAAATATAAATGCAAAGACTGGAAGATCATCTTGTTGAGCCAGCATGCATGCACAAAGCCCGTCAAGTTATGAATGAATAAAAGTTAGCCTGTTTGTTTTAGCATCTAGCCTTGAAAAACTTCCATCGTGAGGTTTTTCACTTACTTGAGGCGCCAATGAGTCCGAAACAAAGAATGTTCAGCTGCAGTAAAACACACAGAGACCGAAGTGGCTTCATTTTAGGTCGAAATACATTTGCTAGTTTGGTCTGAGCTAAAAACAACGAGCGCTGCGGTCTCCTGCTCAGACTCCAGCCTGTACCGTAATGCGCCTGGTCACGTGCATAAGGAATCTGATTACCGTAAATCTGATAGACAAGGCTCAACGAAAGAGAGAGATAGACCAGAGAGAGAGAGAGAGAGAGACCAGAGAGAGACCAGAGAGAGAGAGAGACCAGAGAGAGAGACACCAGAGAGAGAGAGAGAGAGAGAGAGAGAGAGACCAGAGAGAGACAGAGATCAAATAGAGAGAGAGACCAGAGAGAGAGAGAGAGCGCAAGATAAAAGAGAGAGACCAGAGAGAGACCAAATAGAGAGAGAGAGAGACCAGAGAGACCAGAGAGAGAGAGAGCAAAAGCGAGAGCGAGAGAGACCAGAGAGAGAGAGATAAAATAGAGAGAGAGAGACCAGAGAGAGAGAGACCAGAGAGAGAGAGAGACCAGAGAGAGAGAGAGACCAAATAGAGATAAGGAGAGAGACCTGAGAGAGAGAGACCAGAGAGAAAGCAAGACCGCAGAGAGAGGCAGAGAGAGAGTGGGAGAAAGAAAGACCAGAAAGAGACAAGAGAGAGCAGCCAGAGAGAAAATGATCTATTAGTATTTGCTAGTGTTTGTTGGAAGGTATAATATGGCCTTATGACTCTCCTGCTTATGGTGCGAGCTGAGATCCTTCAATCCTTTGATTTAAGAATGCATTTCAAGCGTGAATGCATGTCCTCCTTTATCATTCTATCACAGAGATTGTCACAACCAGGAAGTGAAATGGAGGAGCAAAATGGGCCCCCTGGAGACCTAGAGCTCCCTGGAAGAGAGAGAGAAAAGCTGAGATTGAAGGCAGGTTGCAAGGACACAGCAGGGGAGCCAGGCGAGAGACGTGAAGGGCACAAGAAAAGAAACATATTGGTTGTGTCATATCAGGAATCATAAAGTGGATGACTTCTGTTTGATCTTCTGTATCTCAATAGCCTCTTTGATTTCCCCTTCTCACTGCAATCAAAGAGCCATGCTGCATTTGTGGTTTTCCCTTCTATCCGGGCTATACTGCTTTGTTGGACATGTGCGTTTTTGCCGAGCAGAAGAGGGTCTGGAGTTCCCGAACTTTGATGGCAAAGACCGAGTGCTGGATATCAATGAACGCAACTACAAGAAGGCTCTGAGACGGTTTGATCTGCTGTGCCTCTTCTACCACGAGCCCGTACCCAACCACAAGGGCCTACAGAAGCGCTTTCAGATGACAGAGCTGGTCCTGGAGGTAAGACGAATACAGTTATAGTAAGTACTGTGTGAATAGAATAGTAAGTAAGTAAGTAATCATTTCTACACCGCCTTCCACAGACCAGAGTCACAAAGCGGTTTGTTATTTTTTGGGCATTTGTCTCTCACTCCACAGTCTCGCCAGTACAGGAGGCGCATGCCAGACCTATTGTGCATGTTTTTAGTGGTAGGTCGAAACCGGAGCACTTGGAGGAAACCGGAGCAGAGAGAGAGAGACCAGAGAGAGAGAGAGATCAAATAGAGAGAGAGACCAGAGAGATATCACTGAGAGAGAGACCAGAGAGAGAGACCAGAGAGAGAGAGAGCGAGAGATCAAATAGAGAGAGAGAGAGAGCGAGAGATCAAATAGAGAGAGAGAGAGAGCGAGAGATCAAATGGAGAGCGAGAGACAGAGAGCGAGAGATCAAATAGAGAGAGAGAGACCAGAGAGAGAGAGAGAGAGAGAGAGAGAGCGAGAGATCAAATAGAGGGAGAGAGAGACCAGCGAGATCAGAGAGAGAGACACGGGGAGAACATGCAAACTCCACTCAGAAAGGCTCTGTTTCCATGCATCAAGAAGAAGGCTGTTGGTTAGCTTTGGTGATGGGCTAATTCAGAATCAACTTAAACTGTATAAAAGTGATTAAAAATAAGTCAAAATTGCTCACATCTGGCTTAATGTATCTTAATTTTGTTTAATTTTAACACTAACTTCTTTTACTCATCCATGCTGTGAATACATATGATAATAACGGCTTTTTAAACGAGCGCGAGGTTCAGAGAAATGTCAGACCGTGGCCTTTTTGTACAGGCCGAGCAAGCGAGGTTAATACAAGTTTTATTATATGACTCTTTTTAATTTATGCAAATATCGATCTCCGACTTGGTTTTCCTAATCGTGTTTTTACCTTTCTGATCTGTAACGAAGTTGTCAATCTCTTCTTTTTTTGCCGAGGAAAGATATCAAATCCGGACCGATTGTCATGGTAACGGTCCGAGATGGGAAAATATCAGACCAATCAGAGCGCGCGTACGATCCAAGTCATATAATAATATAATTTTACTTGTTTCAATATAACTTAACACGTGCTATTGTCATGATGCACTGGGAGATAACTTTGCTGCACAGTGAAATATCCAATCCATGTTATCCTTAATAACCTGCACTAATCCATTACTAATACAAGAAGTAGAAATGCTTTGGTTCATAAAGTTGGGTGGAAAAATTGGGACCTCTAAGCGCTTTTTTTTTTGATTCAATCACTATTCTGGCCAAACAAAGTCAAATTCCTTCTTCATTGGGGCAGAAAACAACAGACCATGTGTAAAAAGTGTAATTTTTTTTAAATAAAATGTATAAATCAATGCTATTGGTTGCATCTGAGTGGGACATGATGGGACTTAAAAGACTAATATTTGACAGATTTTTTACAATATCTAAAATAGTCCAATTCGTATCTGTCTTCACTGTTGAATTTCAGAAATACTCACAAAGCATCATGAACAGTCTTTCCCAATATTCATCTTGATGGTTTGAAGGCGGTCAGAGGAGGTTCTCGATAGTCTCACGCTCACAGGGTCAAAGCAGCGTCGTCAAACTCCTCGTGTGTGCTCCTTTGTGACTCAAGTATCAGTGGGATTGTTTCTAGGTCAGCCAATTAATTTGCTGAACCAATTTGGACTAAGCTTTGCCACCACAAACTTTGCAACATATTGGAACCGGCCTTGCACGTTTTTGGACACGTTTTTTCAAGTGCACTTTTCCAAAACACTGAACACACTTTTCAAGCTCAATCTAAGTTGTGAAGGCAAATATAGACGGTGCAAGTCTAAATACTTATAAAGATATGACGTTTAAATGGGTGTTTTTTTATGGCATTGTTTGGTTACGGTAAATGTGGAATACCATAGAACAAGGTGAGGCTATTTTTCCCGCAATCTACTTCTGTTTTAAAACTCTTTAGATGATGAACAAAATATTAAAAGAAGGGACGGAGCATTGAGTGGGGTTAAGTGTCTTGCCCAAGGACGACAGCAGTCATCAGTGGGAGTCATGAAGTAGGTCTTACGGTGGGCTCGAACCCACGACCTTCAGGCTCAAAGGCTAATGCTCTACCAACTGAGCCACTGCCGCCATTTTGGACAAATTGTTTTGTTATATGGACTTTGGTTTTATTTTGACATCTGCTCTCTGTGCTTTGGGTTTAGTTTGACTTCCTGTGCTATTTTACCCCTGTGTTGATGGTCTGCCCCGCCCATGGAGCTATGATAATAACGGCCCGGCCTGATGTGTTTCACCTGTGTCTGTGTCTATACGTACCATGTGATCCTCTCCTCTTGTTGCTGGTCCAGTGTATTGTCAACATCTGTTCCGTCCTGTTCCTAGTTTTTGTGTTCCTTTGGATTTTGAGCTTGTTTTCTCCTGCACTTTTGTTTTGGCTTTCCTGCAATTTTAGGTCCTCATTCACTTCACCACAGGACAGGTCTGAGGGCTGCATAGAAATGTGAACGGGACCACAGTTTACCCAGGTCGGCAATATCACATTTCCTTTAACATTGGACCAGCAAAAGGCAATGCTGGCAATAATGTATGCGTCACAGAGACACAGGACAATGCCAGGATGAAGAGATGTAATGTTTGGATAGGTGTTATCATGAAAATGTAATCGTTGTTGTACATACTAGGCCCAAACCAATAGATATAAAAGAGATACATACAGATATAACAGAATATATTAAAGTATTAGGCTGCGACATGTTGCATAGAGAGTTGACACCGACCAAGACCCCAAACTAGTCCATCCCAGCTCTCTGTATACTGGCTGTGAGGTTACTCTCAGGTTCCACTGGATTGTTCAGGGGGGGTCAGCCAGGAGCAAGCCAGAGTAGAGTCCACATTTACCTAGGAGCTTATTCATTCAAAGTTTAGTCCATGAATCAACCTACTCTTAAAATGTTTATATATACACTACACCATATGAGGTCCCACTTTAGCTACAATAGGATCCTGTTCGTGACGCCAGTAAAGTTCATATCTGCTGGTGTCTAGAACCAGGTGAACTTGTGTGTATTACAGATGGTGCGATTGTGTTATGTGTGTGTTTTACATTTATGGATGTTGGTCATCTGCCTCTTATGGACCAACGGCTCTACATTTTGCATTTCTCACGTTTGAACGGTTTGATTCTCTGATCTACGGTGGCAAATCAACAGTTGTGTTAAGTTCTCCGAGATAACTACTGTTGTGATTTAAGGCTATACACAAATAAATGGAATTGAATGAATGTTGACTGTACAATGTGCCCGCAGCTCACGGCTCAGGTCTTGGAAAACAAAGACATCGGTTTTGGGATGGTGGACGCTCAGAAGGATTTCAAAGTGGCACAGAGACTAGGTTCTGCTGCTGCTACGATTATTCACATTATTTCATGGTGTAGTAGCTCTCATTTGAATTGAATAAGGCTTGTTTTTTTTTTGTCAACAGGGCTGGGAGAAGTGGGCATATTGTACGTTTTCAAAGATGATCGGATTCTGGAGTTTGACGGGGAGCTCTCTGCGGATACCTTGGTGGAGTTTTTGTTAGATGTGAGTTTGATAATGACAGAGAAAGTGTTGAATAGTTTGATAAGCAAGATGATTATCTGGGTTTGTCCTTAAGGTGCTGGAGGACCCTGTGGAAATGATCAATAATGCCATGGAGATAAGAGCCTTCGAGAGAATGGAAGAAGATATCCGTCTAATTGGCTTTTTCAAGGGAGAGGACTCATGTACAGACACACATACTTAATATTAGAGGTTTACTGATGTTAATTTAATATATTTTAATTACTATTTGAGGGGAAAAAACTCCTCTAATACAAGTCACTATTCTAAATGGCTCAATAAATAGTTTAATAATGAATAAATAATAAAAAAATAATACATAAATAAATAATACAAAAAATGGAAACAAATAATAAATACATAAAAATAATAATAAAATATTAAGTTATAAATAAACAATAATAATAAAAATAAAATAAAATATGTTATTTATTATCATTATTTATTATTATTAAAATTAAAAACAAACCTTCAAATAGTTTTTGCGCATTAGTAATTGGTAATTAGTAATTTAATTGGGTCGTAAATTGGTTTCACCTAATTAGAATTTGAGACCATAGATTTCTTTAAAATGTTCCTTTAAGATTGGTTGGCCATGGCTTTATATGGGATTAGAGCAGCAGGCTTATCCATACGGCACAGATGTGTTGGGGCCACTGTCTAATGCAGTTTAAAAGCCCTTTTTCTGGTTCTCATCGCCTCCAAGTCCCCACCACCTTAATGGGGTCTGGTGGCTAATGGTCCCACATCACAGCCTGCTGAAAGGAAACCCGATTCTTCAAAACGGCCGAGTCAGTCAGCCTCTGGAGAGCCTTCAAATAGCTTCTCCTTCGGTAATAGGTCAAGCTGCAATTATGGTCCCGCTCCACACAAAAGAAGACGGTACAAGAGATGCAGGGAAGATGCGATTGTGGCGGAAAATGAGCGTGCATGGTTTTTCATCACGGACATGGTCATAGGATGGGCCTTGATCCTGACCCTGTTCTGATGAACGGCGCCGGTGTGTAAAATGCTTTAGACTTGGTTACAAGGCGGAAATTCAATAAAGCAAAATGAGAGATAATAAGTGTAAGGTTCCACTGTTCTTATCGCTCAGAGATTCAGAGATATGCTTGATAAGCTGTGGTAAATCCTCTCTTCTCTCCTGTCTCTTTTTCTTACACCCTCTTCTCCTCTCTTCTCTCTCCTGTCTCATCTGTTCTCCTCTCACGTGAATTCTCCTCTCTCTTCTCTTCTCTCCTGTTTTCAACCCTCCTCTCTCCCCTCTTCTCCTCTCTCCTGTCTCTTCTTTCCTCTCCTTTCATTTCTCCTCTCTCCCCCTTCTTATCTCTCCTCTCTCCTGTCTTGTCTCTCCTCCCCTCCCACTTCTCCTTTCCTCTCCTTTCCCCTCTTCTCCTCTCTCCACTCCTCTCTTGTCTCTTCTCTTGTCTCTTGTCCTCTCTCCCCGACCTCTCCTCTCCTCCTCTCTCCCCTACCTCTCTCCTCCCCTCTCCTGTCTCCCCTCTCCTCCCCTCTCTCCTCTCCTGTCTCCCCTCCCCTCCCCTCTCTCCTCTCCTCTCCTCCCCTCTCTCCTCCCCTCTCCTCCCCTCTCCTCCCCTCTCTCCTCTCCTGTCTCCCCTCCCCTCCCCTCTCTCCTCTCCTGTCTCCCCTCTCCTCCCCTCTCTCCTCTCCTGTCTCCCCTCCCCTCCCCTCTCTCCTCTCCTCTCCTCTCCTGTCTCCCCTCCCCTCCCCTCTCTCCTCCCCTCTCCTGTCTCCCCTCTCCTCCCCTCTCTCCTCTCCTGTCTCCCCTCCCCTCCCCTCTCTCCTCCCCTCTCCTGTCTCCCCTCTCCTCCCCTCTCTCCTCTCCTGTCTCCCCTCCCCTCCCCTCTCTCCTCCCCTCTCCTGTCTCCCCTCTCCTCCCCTCTCTCCTCTCCTGTCTCCCCTCCCCTCCCCTCTCTCCTCTCCTCTCCTGTCTCCCCTCTCCTCCCCCTCTCTCCTCTCCTGTCTCCCCTCCCCTCCCCTCTCTCCTCTCCTCTCCTGTCTCCCCTCTCCTCCCCTCTCTCCTCTCCTGTCTCCCCTCCCCTCCCCTCTCTCCTCTCCTCTCCTCTCCTGTCTCCCCTCCCCTCCCCTCCCCTCTCTCCTCTCCTGTCTCCCCTCCCCTCCCCTCTCTCCTCTCCTCTCCTGTCTCCCCTCCCCTCCCCTCTCTCCTCCCCTCTCCTCCCCTCTCTCCTCTCCTGTCTCCCCTCCCCTCCCCTCTCTCCTCTCCTCTCCTGTCTCCCCTCCCCTCCCCTCTCTCCTCTCCTCTCCTGTCTCCCCTCCCCTCCCCTCTCTCCTCTCCTCTCCTGTCTCTTCTCCCCTCCCCTCTCTCCATCTCCTCTCCTGTCTCCCCTCCCCTCCCCTCTCTCCTCTCCTCTCCTGTCTCTTCTCCCCTCCCCTCCCCTCTCTTCTCTCCTCCTGTATTTGATAGCATCCCATTTTGTGGAGAACGTAGCCAAAATGATTAGGCCAAGATCTTTAAAATTCTGAACCTGAAAAATATATATTACAGAATTATCCAAAAGAATACCTTTGACTGTTTCATTTCCAGATTTCAAAGCATTCAAAGAAGCCTCGGAGCGATTCCAACCCTACATCAAGTTCTTTGCGACTTTCGACAAATCTGTAAGCGCGGCTGTGGTCTCATTATCATCAGCTCATTAGGTGTTGACATAATGAAGTGTTCAGGTGGCCAAGCAGCTCTCCCTCAAGATGAACGAGGTGAATTTCTACGAGCCGTTTATGGAGGAACCCGCCATTCTGCCCGGACGCCCGCTCACAGAGATGGACATTGTGGAGTTTGTCAGTCAACACAGGAGGTCAGTGGAGGCAGGAGGTTTTAAAAGAGTCAAAAACATCAAAGAATTTCAGCCACAGTTCAATGTTTACTTCTTGAATGTAATGTGTAAGTTTTGAATAATAGGTCTATACCAGACATGTCCAAACTCAGGCCCGGGGTCCAATTGTGGCCCTACGTGTAAATTTATGTGGCCCTCTGCATTGCTCGCCCAAACTAGTCTTTGAGATCATTTACACAAGTTCACTCTGTCATCCATCCAACTTCAGCTCAGCCAATATAGACATGCTGTAACTCGTTCTTAAGCCTAGTGGGTCTATAATTCAGTCGTTGACTTGTGAGATGGTAAACATGTATCATCCAGCCAACTTCAACTCTGTTATAGATCATTTTAAAGCTCAGAACAGCCCGATGCCAGTCAAGACAGTTTTTCAGTCCGTGATGTCGGCCCCTGGACTCGTCTGGTGAAATAATGTGGCCCTCTTACTAAAATGTTTGGACACCCCTGGTCAAGACCAAATGGTTGAAATCCAGTTTGATATAAGTGTCAAAAACCAAGTGATAGAATGAGGTAGATGTTATGTCCAAGCTGTATACTGACTCAAAATGTGATCCACCAAATGTTTGAGGACACAACTAGAGTTAAAGGACAGATATTATGTAAAACTTGATGATTGTTTTGTTTTTTTCCATATCAAAAAGTTAGATGTTTCTAGCACTTATTCAATTTGACCGTGCAATGTTAGCTATATACCACTAGAGGGGGGTGTTCTACTTTTTAGTCACTGCTTATTTCATGTTTATCCATATATTTCCATGCAAACTATTTCACATTCATATGAAATTCCAAAGTCAGTATTCAGGGCCAGAATCACAAATATCGCACAGTGATTGTGTTATTATCTGGAATTGTGGGTGTGTCGAATACAGCACATGGAATCAATCCCCAAAGCTGCTCATTTTACCTCCAACTTTGTTATTAAAAGTCATGGATTATTTACTTTTGGTGGTCCTAAAGAAGGGTTTGGCTTGGTTTTATATGGTCAAATTATCAACATGACAAAGCAAAACTAACATGGAGGTTTTTAGGAGTTTAGGTTGGACAAAAGTCTTTAAAAATGGCAGAACAGAAACCCAAGAATATTTGCCTTTTGAGCAAAACCTAAAGTGTCTCTAAAGTGAAAGCTTACTGTAATCATTTACTTTTGTTCATGATTCCCACATCAGGGCGACCTTGAGGAAACTCCGGGCTGAGAATATGTTTGAGACTTGGGTATGTACCTGTATGTTCACGCAACCATAATATATACATAACTACAGCATTTTGAGTGTTTTATCGGCTTTAGGAGGATGACATGGACGGGATTCATATAGTTGCCTTTGCAGAAGAAGAGGATCCAGGTGAGCCTTTTGTTTTAATACTATTGTTAGTGACTTTTAGAATGATGTCTCCATTTGTTTGCATGGGTGGATGTGTCTCTGCTGCTGCCCCAAATTTCTCCAACGGAAAATATCTCTGTCTGTCTGTCGATCACATTATAAATACAGACATATGCTCCTTATTTTTGGCATCAAGGCGTGATTTGAAGTAGAAAACTAATGTAGAAAAGCCAATAGTGTAAATTGTTGTTAAAGCAATGATGTTTTTTTGCACAGTTAATTTCTAACGATAAAATTCAGATCATAAACGTTGTAGATGGGTATGAGTTTTTGGAGATTCTGAAGGACGTGGCCCGAGACAACACCAACAACCCAGATTTAAGCATCGTTTGGATCGACCCGGACGACTTCCCGCTGGTGAGATTTTACGTCAACATTCACAGAAGAATTATAACTAGATTTATACAATATTTGCTTCATGCAGCTGACCACTTACTGGGAGAAAACCTTCAACTTGGACCTCTTCAGACCGCAGATTGGAGTTGTCAACGTCACAGATGTAAGAAAAACACTTTTTACTTACTTTTACATACACAACTTTTCATCAACAATCCAAAAGTATTATTATATACTTTGGACACAGTTAGTCAGTGTCAAAATGGTTTGATCGTACTAGAATTTACCAGGCTGAAAATATAGATAGATAGATACTTCATTGATCCCCCAGAGAAATTCAGGTGTCCAGCAGCAGAAGACTCTTTTTTGTTGTTGTACAGTCAGTCAGGTTTGTTGTACAGTCTGACAGCCGAAGGAACAAAGGATCTGTTGAAACGTTCCGTTCGGCAGCGTAGTGATAGGAGCCTGTTGCTTCGATGACTCCTCTGAGCGGCCATAGTGTCATGCAGAGGGTGTCTGGAGTTACCCAGGATGCACTGTATTAGAGCCCCTTCTCCCCATCACAGAGTCCACACTTCTCCCCATCACAGAGTCCACACTTCTCTCCATCACAGAGTCCCTCTCCATCACAGAGTCCACACTTCTCTCCATCACAGAGTCCACACTTCTCCCCATCACAGAGTCCACACTTCTCCCCATCACAGAGTCCACACTTCTCCCCATCACAGAGTCCCTCTCCATCACAGAGTCCACACTTCTCTCCATCACAGAGTCCCTCTCCATCACAGAGTCCACACTTCTCTCCATCACAGAGTCCCTCTCCATCACAGAGTCCACACTTCTCTCCATCACAGAGTCCCTCTCCATCACAGAGTCCACACTTCTCTCCATCACAGAGTCCCTCTCCATCACAGAGTCCACACTTCTCTCCATCACAGAGTCCCTCTCCATCACAAAGTCCACACTTCTCTCCATCACAGAGTCCACACTTCTCCCCATCACAGAGTCCACACTTCTCTCCATCACAGAGTCCCTCTCCATCACAGAGTCCACACTTCTCCCCATCACAGAGTCCACACTTCTCTCCATCACAGAGCCCACACTTCTCTCCATCACAGAGCCCACACTTCTCTCCATCACAGAGTCCACACTTCTCTCCATCACAGAGCCCACACTTCTCTCCATCACAGAGCCCACACTTCTCTCCATCACAGAGTCCACACTTCTCCCCATCACAGAGTCCACACTTCTCCCCATCACAGAGTCCACACTTCTCTCCATCACAGAGTCCCTCTCCATCACAGAGTCCACACTTCTCTCCATCACAGAGTCCACACTTCTCCCCATCACAGAGTCCACACTTCTCCCCATCACAGAGTCCACACTTCTCTCCATCACACAGAGTCCCTCTCCATCACAGAGTCCACACTTCTCTCCATCACAGAGTCCCTCTCCATCACAGAGTCCACACTTCTCTCCATCACAGAGTCCCTCTCCATCACAGAGTCCACACTTCTCTCCATCACAGAGTCCCTCTCCATCACAGAGTCCACACTTCTCTCCATCACAGAGTCCCTCTCCATCACAGAGTCCACACTTCTCTCCATCACAGAGTCCCTCTCCATCACAAAGTCCACACTTCTCTCCATCACAGAGTCCACACTTCTCCCCATCACAGAGTCCACACTTCTCTCCATCACAGAGTCCCTCTCCATCACAGAGTCCACACTTCTCCCCATCACAGAGTCCACACTTCTCTCCATCACAGAGCCCACACTTCTCTCCATCACAGAGCCCACACTTCTCTCCATCACAGAGTCCACACTTCTCTCCATCACAGAGCCCACACTTCTCTCCATCACAGAGCCCACACTTCTCTCCATCACAGAGTCCACACTTCTCCCCATCACAGAGTCCACACTTCTCTTCATCACAGAGCCCACACTTCTCTTCATCACAGAGTCCACACTTCTCCCCATCACAGAGTCCACACTTCTCTCCATCACAGAGTCCACACTTCTCTCCATCACAGAGTCCACACTTCTCCCCATCACAGAGTCCACACTTCTCTCCATCACAGAGTCCACACTTCTCTCCATCACAGAGTCCACACTTCTCTCCATCACAGAGTCCACACTTCTCCCCATCACAGAGTCCACACTTCTCTCCATCACAGAGTCCACACTTCTCTCCATCACAGAGTCCACACTTCTCTCCATCACAGAGTCCCTCTCCATCACAGAGCCCACACTTAACCCCATCACAGAGTCCACACTTCTCCCCATCACAGAGTCCCTCTCCATCACAGAGTCCACACTTCTCCCCATCACAGAGTCCACACTTCTCCCCATCACAGAGTCCACACTTCTCTCCATCACAGAGTCCACACTTCTCTCCATCACAGAGTCCACACTTCTCTTCATCACAGAGTCCACACTTCTCCCCATCACAGAGTCCACACTTCTCTCCATCACAGAGTCCACACTTCTCTCCATCACAGAGTCCACACTTCTCCCCATCACAGAGTCCACACTTCTCTCCATCACAGAGTCCACACTTCTCTCCATCACAGAGTCCACACTTCTCTTCATCACAGAGTCCACACTTCTCCCCATCACAGAGTCCACACTTCTCTTCATCACAGAGTCCACACTTCTCTTCATCACAGAGTCCACACTTCTCCCCATCACAGAGTCCACACTTCTCTCCATCACAGAGTCCACACTTCTCTCCATCAGAGTCCACACTTCTCTCCATCACAGAGTCCACACTTCTCTCCATCACAGAGTCCACACTTCTCTTCATCACAGAGTCCACACTTCTCCCCATCACAGAGTCCCTCTCCATCACAGAGTCCACACTTCTCCCCATCACAGAGTCCACACTTCTCCCCATCACAGAGTCCACACTTCTCCCCATCACAGAGTCCCTCTCCATCACAGAGTCCACACTTCTCTCCATCACAGAGTCCACACTTCTCTCCATCACAGAGTCCACACTTCTCCCCATCACAGAGTCCACACTTCTCCCCATCACAGAGTCCACACTTCTCCCCATCACAGAGTCCACACTTCTCTCCATCACAGAGTCCACACTTCTCTCCATCACAGAGTCCACACTTCTCTTCATCACAGAGTCCACACTTCTCTCCATCACAGAGACACATTTCCTGTCGAGCCGGTTACTGTCTCTGAGGTCAGACTGCCGCCAACACGCAACCCTGAAGAACACGGCACTAGCAACCACAGACTGGTAAAATATGTACAACATTTGACTGCTCACACCAAAGGACCTCAGTCTACTCAGAAAGAAAAGTCTGCTCTGGCATTGGCCTGAGCTGACCAGTCCAGTCTGTGGTCCAGGTGGACTCCCAGTCCAGTCTGTGGTCCAGGTGGACTCCCAGTCCAGTCTGTGGTCCAGGTGGACTCCCAGTCCAGTCTGTGGTCCAGGTGGACTCCCGGATATTTATAGGAGCGAACCACTTCAATGTCCTGTCCATTTACTGTGAGCGGTCCATGGGAAGGGCTCCTGTGAAAGTTGATTATCATCTCCTTGTTAAATGATCATGTTAACTGATCTAGTATTTTAATTTTTAACTGACAATTTTAGTTTTGGTGGCTTTATCAAAAGTTTTTGTTTTGGATTTGTGCACTCCTGCAGATCATTGCTCAATGTAATTTAACAACTTGTATTGGAATAATCATAAAAGCTAGTATTGTTCAGTTACCACATGTTTCAGCTGTAAAAAAGTGAGTCCCAAGTGTCAGGTAATAAATGCTTAAATAAATAGTTGTTTTTTAATCTTAGATTGAGTACATTATGACTGTCAATGGCACGATTATTTTAAGAACTGTAAAAATGTGCTCAAAGTAAGATACACGTTGCCAAATTTGAGCACTTGTTGACGTATTTATCATCACTTTTACCCATTTCATTCTTAATCATAGAACTAACACGGTAATTAATGTGGAAACCAATTTCTCCCGATGCAAAACCTTGTCTTCCCCTTCACCTCTGCGCACAGGCGGACAGCGTGTGGTTGGACATGACCAGCGACGAGGAGCTCCCCACGGCGGAGCAGCTGGAGGACTGGATCGAGGACGTCCTGAGTGGGAGGGTGAACACTGAAGATGACGACAGCTTTGGAGACGACGAAGAGGAGGAGGAGCATCGAGGCCACGATACAGAGGACAGAGACGAGATGAGGAGGCCATACCAAGAAGATGAAGATGAAGATGAGATGGTATAGAAGCTGAAGTGGGAGAAAAACCACTGACCTGAAAGGCTTTGCAATTGTTTTGTGAAAATAAAAGCATCTTACTAGAAAACATTTGCAAAAATTTAAGAAAGAGCCCTGAGAGTCACTATTTGAAGCTATGGGCTGAGAGCTGATTGGCTGAGTGAGGGCGGTTGACGTGACAGAGGCTTTCAATACATGCAGGTCAAATCCAGTGAAAGAATTAAACTGATTTTAGAGCTAAGAACTAGATACATAGATTTCTTACATACACTGTAGAAAATGTCTGTAAAATTACAATGAAATTTCAACATTAAACAAGTGTTATTTTGAAGGACATTCTTTACAGTGTAGTTTTTGTGTAGTTTAAAAGTCAGGCACCCCTTTTAAGTTGCCACAGCTGTCATAATCTGTATATATGCAATTCCTTAACGAACACATTCAAGTCAAAGTAACATGCTCAGTTTGGTGAACCATAAATCCTTGTTGTAACTAAATAAATTACTGAAACGTGCACAGTCTGTACCACGGCTCCTCATTAACCCGCTCCACACACCTTCTTTGGGCGTGACAGATTTTCAATGGGCTGTTTACCTTGAATTATTCAGGCTGTGGTGAATAATTGAGCGGGGTTATCCTTGTTAATGGGAGGCCGGAGCTGGGGTGAGAGGCTTGGGGGGAGGTCAGTACTGTCCACTGGGGGTGAGGTCTAGACATAAATAAATAAACATGGGTCAAGAAAGAACAATTATACGAGCAAAAACAGGGAAAAAAAAAATGTAAAGTGAACGTGGCCCAAGTGGGAGATATCTTGTGAGTTTTCAAGTTTATAGCAATTAATTTAAACGTATTATTGTATAGCCCTAAAGTACAGCAGCAGGGATTTCGAAAGGATTTTATAAAGTTACACAGAATGAAACCGTTGGAACACAGCAGAGGAGACACCGTCCACAGAGAGCGGGATGACCACTAATAAATAATTAATAAATCTGCATAAATGTCCAGAATCATCGCTGTCCTTAGACCCTCCTGCATCTGCAATATACTACTCAAAAAACCCAACAGTAATTGTAATCTTGAGAGTAATAGTAATCTACAAACATCAGTGTAATGCCAATTCTCCCCAAGTCTATGCAGGCTTCCTTCAGGTGTTCTGGTTTCCTCCGGGTGCTACGGTTTCCCCTATACCTCTGAAAACATGTGTTCAGTGTCTTGCTTCTGTCATGTGTGTAGAGCAGGCGTCTCCAACCTTTTTCAATCAGAGAGCTACTTTTATACAAATGAAGAGGCAGAGAGCTACTCCATTTTGCAGTCGTAAAAAATCTATCTAATAATTACGACGGTGAACACATGTAAAATACACCATAATTCTGTATAACCCTATATTTACACTTAAAATAGATGTGCAATGGCTCAAAAAGGATTCATTCAAGATTATTTGTTAAATTCTAAATCCTTTGGCGAGCTACCTGAAAGGGGATGGCGAGCTACTGGTGGCTCCCGAGCTATAGGTTGGAGACCCCTGCCATAATGTATCTGTATTAGGCAAAGGCTCACGGTACTGTTCAGAACAAAGGAACCAGACACAGACAGAAGAGCAAAGCAGCAGGTAGGACGTCTCCCCGTGTCCACATCCACACATAACCAAGTCATTACCGGCAAATAGAGAGGAAGAGCCGATAGCAAGAAAAACTTTCCATTTAGATGCAAATTCTGCTCGCCCACCGCCTCCCCTTGTACCCCCCTTCGCTGTGCAGATTAAGCCCGGGACAGATGAGTTCCGACAGGCCGCACCTCGACATGGGATGAGGTTGTTCGTATCCAGGGCTGGACACTGACATTTATTTACCCACGAGCCCCAGTGGAGCGATGGTGACAGAAGCCGGCGGTGAAGCCAATTACCGGGCGTCTGTGACAACGAAGAAGCCGCAGAATAGGGTCTGGTTGAAGCAAGCAGTGGATGAGGAGAGGCCAGCTGTGGGTAATGGAGAGAGGAGAGTCCAGTGATGAGAGAGCACAGGTACAGTATCACAGGTAAGCATGGTCAAATGTATATCATGACTAATAAAATATATAATTTGACCAGTCTTTTCTACGTCCAAACAATGGTCAAATATTCTAAAGTAATTCCCACTACTAAGAATAAAAGTGTGTGTACCACTGGTTTGGAGGGACAATGTTATATATTTAAATAAAAAAATAAAAAACATTCTCAGTAGTGGCACAGATGAAGATTGATTGCAGCTTAATTCCAAAATCACATTATGGTGATGTTAACACAACAGTATAAGAGAAAAAAGAGAAATTAAAAGATAACATTTTACTATAAATATCTCCATGGAAACTGTAAGACAATAGGGATTTTTTGTGTCCAATAATATACCTGATATCAATCTACAAAGAAGGTCAATATCAGAGGCACCAAAAATACAATTTGACAAATATATAATTATTATCTTCAGAAATGGCTCAGTATCATTTAGAAACATGTATTTTTCGAATCTCGGTCCAAACAGGGCCTTTCTGAGTGGAGTTTGCATGTTCTCCCCGTGTCTACGCAGGTTTCCTCCGGGTGCTCCGGTTTCCCCTACCACTAAAAACATGTACAATAGGTCTGAATGTAAATGAGAGAGTGAATGGATGGTGTTGGAGCTGATGGTCCAGTGTGTTCTGGACTCGCTTCTGTCATCACCGTGTGTGGAATGATTGGAACAATATCTGACTCTGAACATTGGAAAGCGCTTTGGGTCTGTACCTCGGTCTGTGAAATGCGTTACATAAATAAACATTACTTACTTAATCTCATTAGAAAACCCAGCTCTGTGTGTCACTTCAGGCTGTGAGCTGATTGGTAGAGTGACAAAGGCCCAAACTACAGGCAAAATGTGAAAACCAGTGATCGAACCCAACTGTTTCAGAGCCAGGAACGATGGGCATTCGTTGTCGTTTGAAAGTTACGTACCCCAGCTTTAATTACTAATACAAAATCCATATGAAACACACAAACTGCATGGAGCAATTAGTAAAATAAGGCACCAATATAAAGCAAGGCACACACTCCACAGAGTCGTCAGATTTACAAATGTTCATACAAAATGGTTTATTCAGATTTTTTGTTTACAAACGAGGTCTTGCAAAAAAACCTCTATGTGTGAGATTGCAGTGTCACGTCCGCTCCCAACGCCGACTTGGCCCGACTGACGAAATGATGATGGTTACAGAAAGAGAGAGAGAGGGAATGGCATTGGAACGCACGCTCCCAGACGTACATGCACGTCCACATAAATAGATTACAGTGTCAAAAACAGGAGGCACGGCCACGTTGGGAGCTGCTGCAGTTCATACAAAGTTCAAGTGACGGCGGACGCGGCATAAATCACGTTCCTGTTAGAGAGATAGAGAGATCTGCGCAGGTTTAGGTCATTGGAAACACATTACAAAAGTCTAGGATGTCCTGAATATATGTGGAACAGTAAAAGTCATGTAGAAATTGTGCTGTGATTTCTAGGCAGTGGAGTTGTACCAAATCCAGCCGCCAGAGGGCAGTATGGGGCAGTCCATGTCCATGTCTCTTTACGCCTACTCCAACAAATATGGGTTTTTTTTGGGTTTTAAAATGAACTGAAATAAGCTAAAACAAATCATACAAGTCAAATGGAACTTGTGTCTTGTATAAATGTGCTTTTTTGATATTACTGATGCTATAATTGTTTGTAAAGACGCACAAATGGACTTCTGAATGAGGGAATTGACCTGCAGGAATTTGCTGTTTGCAGAAGGTGAGTCCAGGCCAATAAAGGACAAACCAGATGCTCCAGATATTTGCTCTTGTTTTGTTTGTGTCCAACCCCCCGCTGCTTTGGGAACAGTGAAAAGCTCCAGTGGACAAAAGGTATCAGGGAATAGTAGGGCTGAATTTAAGTTAAAACATTGATAATTGATAACGGCACAATGTTGTTACAGACATCTTGGTAACACAGAAGGCTTTAAAGACGCTTTTTATTTAAGGCAAACCCTGGGATGGGGTTTGATTGTGAGTCTCTTGGCATCACCGTAGTTTAATAACTATCTTTGCGAGTTGTTGATTATAACTGGTTTTATTTTTGAAGAATAAGTGTACTGTGATTGTGCTTTTACGTGAACGTTTTAATATCTACTTTCTTTTGTAAAGCAGAGATGTTCCACGTATGAATTGCGGAAGATTGCCTAGTGCCATTACCAAAATATTTATTGCAGTGCCTGTGTCCAGTATTTGCTGATACCACACAATAGTACGCCAAGTTGATTTATGAGTTACATGTTCATAAATATTCACGTTATTAATGGATAAAATTGGACGTTAACCCAGTAGCACCCTCGGTTATAAATATGCAACGGGAAGTTCAAAGGTTATGGAAAAATTTGGTTTAACGCATGAACTAATGTATGTAGCCAAGAACCCGAAAAAGCTAAGGCTAGAAGCTATGCTACACTGCCAAATTTGGTCATTGAAAGCTGCTTTACAAAAATAGCACCGAAAATTTTAAATAAACAAATATTTTTTAAAGAATCGTTGCGTGATTGGGAATACCTACAACCATATTTAGATTTTTTGTCTGCTGTCGTTGTGTCCTTAGGCAAGACACTTAACCCCACTTTGACTGAAGCCCCAGCTGAAAGATCTAGGCCATCCTCCTGTGGACTCAGCACCTGCAGGAGGATCAGTGAGGGGCTGGTGCTCTGAACTGGGTGGCATCTCTGGCCACCCCCCTGACCCAGAAATGGATTAAGGGGAAGAAAATGGATGCATGGATGGATATTATATTTGATTCGGAACTATTGGTTTATCACTGTCTCTAATATTAATTACTGTCTCATAGATTCAGATTGGTCTTCTCTCCATCTCACCAAGGCGCATGTTTTGGGTCTTGGAGCGCAGCCGTCAAATATTTACGGTTCATTTTGAGTTCATATAGATTTATGAACACACACACACACACACACACACACACTCAACAGTTGCGTGTGGGTTAGCTTCATTCACAACCACGATTGTGCAGCAGACTGTGACTTTGGCAGAGTCTCTGTAGATATGACGCTGTTTGTTTGGTTCGTGAAAAGTCTTGCTGGTAAAATAAACACATTTCTTTTGTTTACGTTCGTAGTGTGATCCACGGTTAAAACTCAGAAGTGGTTTTGTGCCAGGATTCAAAAAGGAGACTCGAGGAAATGTCTTTGTTCCCCTTCCTTCAACAATGACACACAATGGCACCTTTGCACGTCCATTCGCACACACGCATTCACCTCTGAGTAGTCCATACGTGTCATAAAAAAATCCCCGTCAAAATTCCTTGATGTTTGCTTTTTAACAATAGACCGATATATTAAAATGTGTGATAAGAGTCTTAGTTAAAATATAAAACCGACAAAAGTAACACATAGAAAAAGGCGTTAAACGGAGGTCTCGGACTGTAGCCTCAGGACAAACTTGTGGGACTTGGGGTCGATGTACTCCTCCGTCATGTGGATGTACGGCAGTTTCTTTGCGGTCACCACGAGGCTGAAGTCTGCGCACTTGAGCAGAAACACGGAGCCGTCTTTGAGGCCGCTGGTCACCGACGCTTCACTCACCAGAGTCCACTGTCGGGAGAGCCAGTGGTCCTTACTGTACTGCAGAGTGGGCCCCGCGCTCAGGTAGCTCTCTAGGAATGCCTGAAACACAGAAACATGAACGTTGTAATCATAACTTATTTTATGATTGTGCAACGTACGTTAATCAGAGTGAACATAGTGGTGAGTCTGAAGAACTACCCACGGCAGATCAATGAATATTATCTTTATGAAGCGTTAAATGGGTGAGGTTAAGGTAGCACTGCAGTCTCAGCTGACCTGGAGCTACATCATGGATCTATAATAATAACTGGATAGGGTATTACTAGCTTACAACTGTCCCACCCACGGGCACAGGGGGCGCTGTGGTACTGCAGACTGAATTCACGTGGGCTACCCAGAAAAAAGTCCCATAGAACACAATGTAAACTAAAACAGCTCGACCTCAGCTGACAGAGAACCTGACAGAGAACCTGACAGAGAACCTACAGAGAACCTGACAGAGAACCTGACAGAGAACCTGACAGAGAACCTGACAGAGAACCTACAGCTTTCATAAAGATCGGATTTTGTGGGGATTTTAGTGTTCCTTGTCATCCTGAACTTTTTTTCTTCTTAAATCCTTTGGTTTTCTTTAAATCCACACTTTACTGCCACAAACTCTGCTCCTTTCCTTCCCGCTCTGACTCCAATCTGCTGCTGCTCTGATCAGCTCTGATTGGTCGGAGTGTGGCCGAGCCCCTCTGTGCACGTGCATGAAAGCCACACACGTATTTGGCGCAAAGCATCATGGGAGCTCGTCCACCGCGTAAAACCGGGAGGACCCGACGATGCCCAAATATAGACAAGTTCTGCTAATCTCCTGGTCTCTGTGAAGTCCCATGCGCTACTGAGCACAAGCCATTCATTTGAATAGGGCGCCATCTTGGATCACCGGGGCTTGAGCTATACACCGTTTCAAATAAAGCTCTATTTAATTAGAATAAATACAATATAGCAAAATGATAGCACAATAAGACACTCAACCAGCAGCCATATTCCCGTAGACACACAGGGACCGGTGCTATTAGCATTAGCATTGCCATCCCCTCAGCCCAGAGATGGACTGATAAAGGGGACGTTAATGAATGAATGAAGAGAGGTGTTTTGTTTAGTTCCATGATCAAACAGCCGTTCATGGGTGTCAGTCGCCACACAGTTCATCGATCAAGTAAGCGCCACATTTCAAACACTGAGAAGGTCAGCGAGAAGTCCTTCAGCAAGACCCTGCACTGAACCTCCAAACAAGACCCTGGGGACAATAATGCACTTAGTTTGAGCAAAAGAAATATATGGAGAGCTTATATTCTTATACATCACATATGAAAATTCTTATTGATATTTTCAACACTTTTGAATAGGACCAATACAGATGCTGAATATTGGTGCTTGAGGAGTGACTCACATATAATGTTGTTCAGTGGGTATTTGGAGGATAAATACCAATAAAAATAGAATATTGTCAGTCCCTTCACTAGTTTTCAGTTTCAATATTAAGCATTGGTCGACACTGAAACCCAAAACATCACAGTCAGCAACGGAAATGAGCAAAGTTCAGACATACTGAAGGAGCAGATGTGTTTTTCATGTATGCCAGATTCAAAGGTTATCAATAATAATGTGTTTTAGACTTTGGGAGAACACAGTTAGACGTGTGTTGTTGTGTGTGTTTTAGACTTTGGGAGAACACAGTTAGACGTGTGTTGTTGTGTGTGTTTTAGACTTTGGGAGAACACAGTTAGACGTGTGTTGTTGTGTGTGTTTTAGACTTTGGGAGAACACAGTTAGACGTGTGTTGTTGTGTGTGTTTTAGACTTTGGGAGAACACAGTTAGACGTGTGTTGTTGTGTGTGTTTTTAGACTTTGGGAGAACACAGTTAGACGTGTGTTGTTGTGTGTGTTTTAGACTTTGGGAGAACACAGTTAGACGTGTGTGGTGTGTTGTTGTGTGTGTTTTGGACCTTGGGCGTCATGTTGTTGGTGACGCAGAAGGCCAGGTGCTGCTGTATGCTCTCCATGCTGTGGCAGTGCTGCTGCTTGGTGGTCCTCAGATACTTCTGCAGAGCACGGGCCATGGAGGGGAAGATGGCCTGCGCCGCCTCCCGAGGGTCCATCACGTCACCCGGGGATTTCTTCTGCTCCTCCTCCTGCAGCCGCTTGATGTGGGTGAAGGCCTCCTCTACTGCCACCACCAGGCTGGGTCAAACAGAAGCATGAGACAGACAGTCAGAGGAGTCATGAGTGTTACATTAAATAATTATGGAAATATGCTTCAGGGAGTTTTCAGCGCATGAAAGTCGCAGAAATCACATGTTATTAATAAAAGGCGTGAGCAAAACATCTAACTCAATAATGTGATATCAATGTCTTCAAAAGTATAACTGTGAAAACGATGTAGAAGTCATTGTCAAAGCTTAACTACATTATTAGAGACCGGATTTTTTTTTTTACTTTCACTTTTCGCAAATATTGAAAGTATTTTGGGATCTTCCAGAAAGGAGCCAGCGGTGGAGGCTCAAACATGTGTTTAGAAAGCCTTTAGGACACCTCCAGCACTGTTCTATCGAGAGGAGGCCCCAGGAAGACCCAGGAAGACCCAGGAAGACCCAGAAAGACCCAGGAAGACCCAGGAAGACCCAGAAAGACCCAGAAAGACCCAGAAAGACCCAGAAAGACCCAGAAAGACTCAGAAAGACTCAGAAAGACTCAGAAAGACTCAGAAAGACCCAGGAAGACTCAGGAAGACTCAGGAAGACTCAGGAAGACCCAGAAAGACCCAGAAAGACCCAGAAAGACCCAGAAAGACTCAGAAAGACTCAGAAAGACTCAGAAAGACCCAGAAAGACCCAGAAAGACTCAGAAAGACCCAGAAAGACCCAGAAAGACTCAGAAAGACTCAGAAAGACTCAGAAAGACTCAGAAAGACTCAGAAAGACCCAGAAAGACCCAGAAAGACTCAGAAAGACCCAGAAAGACCCAGAAAGTTCATGTTTGTATGACAAATGACCACAGAAAGAACAATACTATAATGGTATGAAGAAATATCAATGATTTTCCTTCATAAAACATTGTTCTATTTCATCCCTCCTGACTGCCCTCTGGCGGTGCATAACACTGAATGTTCCCTTTGCACATGTGCAGTGGAAATGTCCTTTAAATATGTCATATACAAGACAAACGCTGTGATGTCTCTGCTCAAAACCCGGACAAGAGAAAGTGAAGGAAAAAGGCGGGTTCTTTTACTGCAGTTTAGGAATATTTCTAAAATCTAACAGAGAACAGTGTAATGGCAGAGGTCTGTACCGTGCCCTCCGTTTGCGGACCCTCCTCTCGTGCTCCGCCTCCTCGTAGTACAGCTCGTTGTGGCTGGTGTCTCGGCGGCGAGCGGCGGCAGCGATCATGGCTCTGGACTGAGACTGAGCCAGGCCGGCTGCAGTGGCCGCGTTGTTCCCTGGTTCTGTTCACACACAGACAGAGAGGCAGGCTTAGAAAGAGTCCTCATTGCTCCAAACACTGCACAGACTACACAGGAAAGTGTACAAGTAACTCATTTTATCTTCATTTTGACTTTCATTAAAAAAACAATCGGCCAATAGAACGAGCAGATTTCTTTGTTTTACTTGATCTAAGACTACATCAAACAATTTCACACTGGAGAATGAGAAAACAATAATATCTGAGACTAAAGCTGCTTGTTCCATTGTAAAATATTGATTTAAATCATAATAATAAAAATGTTCTCAAAGCAGGACACAGACAAGATTCCTTCTTCAAGCAAATATAAACTTATTTCTATGGCGTGAACAGGTGAAGGACACGTGGTCATTCAGTGCCTTGTGAGGGCTTGTTAAAAATATGTTCTCTTTACAAAACTACACGGATTACGAGACAGCCGTATCAGAGCCAATAATAATAATAATAATAATAACAACAATGTGAGTTTTGACAAGAAGCTTACACATACACAGTCGTACTGAACTTCTGTTTGACACTACCCCGAGGATAAAAAACATGTTAAAATCAATGGTGGGTTTGATGTCAAAAGATGCATGCGTTTAAGTAAAATTATTCAAGCAAAATAGTTTCAACATTTACTTTTTAAAATGTATTTCAGTCTGTTGAAAAAAAGCGCTTCTGCAGACATACGTAGACACAAATGACTTTTTTCCAGCGGGGGTAATTTACGTCCCGGAGTGTCCACAGCGGAGGAAATATTATCGGAGCCAAATTGCCTGTCAAGTATCATAAAACCGCCCGGGTCCATTTGTAATTGAGTGTTATGGCTGAGGCGTTCCCAGGGATTCACCTCTGTTTAATCAAGCAGAGATTATTGTCGGCTGCAGAGTTGGACTTATTTACGCGGCAAAGAGGAAAAGCTGCCTCCCAGAGCCCCTTCACACGTGACAGATGCCTTTTAGATAAATATGTGAAAAAACCCATGAATTTCACTGTAAAATAACACAAGAAAGGTTTTCACTAATCATTTCAGTCGTTTATTTAGGAGATAAGCCGGCACCGAATAGAGTTGTTAGTAGTACTTCGAATACTTGAGAGTTTTTAAAGCCGAGAAACTTCTACAAAAGAAGAAGTTTTATAATTCTTATATACTAGTTTTACCACTGTGCAAGACACTTAACCTGTGCGAACACCTGATGCCACAGTGGGGCGGCTGTGGCTGTGTCCTTAGGCAAGACACTTCACCCCCATTGCCTAGAATGAGTCTGGTGTGTGTGTGAAAGGTTGGTGGTGGTGGGAGGGGCCGATGGCACATACTGGTTGCCTCGCTTCTGTCAGTGTGTCCCAGGGCAGCTGTGTCTACAGTAGTAGTTCATCACCACCGTGTTTGGAGAGAGAGAATAATGAATGACATGTGAAGCGTCTTTGAGTGTCCAGAAAAGCGCTAAATAAAACAGATGCATTATTATTATTATTAAATGTATCTGCACACTAATAAAAAAAACTAATACAAACTAAAACAGTGCATTTCAAAATAACAGGACAAAAGACTCTTCTTCAGACTCTTCCTTATATGTAGACATAGATTTCAACGCCACAATATTATTAGTCTAAGGTGATGCATGGACATGTGTAACCCAATGGCTCTGTTCTACAGGTTAACTTGTTTCCAAAAGTATCAATTGAATTTAGCATAGCCCCCTCTCTTGGCAAAAGCACCAACAATAATATTTAATGGAGAGGCACAGTTAGACCGATGAGGAGTTCATTTACATTCGTCCAATCAGAAAGCAGTGTCTAAATGGTGCTTGCGTTTGAAAATGTAGTAGCAACACTCACTATAAGTACATAACTCTCGTCTACTGCTTTAAATTGAGCTAAAAGACGCTTGACTGAGCGCTGTTTGCTCCCGTGTCAAGAGGCTATCCTTATCACAACAGAACTCACAATTAATAGGACGTCATAGCCCCTGCCAGCGTCTCGGTATTGTCCTGTGCGGCGCAGAATAGCTATTGATTTGTGCGACTGCTTGAGGAAGGAGAGGAAGGAGAGGAAGTGGAGATAAACGTCGCCTCGTGAAGTGACTGTGGCAGAGTTAGGACACTTAAAAAGACGCTGGAGGACCCTTATTGAGAGCGCACAGATACAACAGATGCTTTGTATTATTATTCCAGATGTGCAAAGAGCCACCGTGAACTTTCCATCGACTTGTGGCATGCGGACAAGCGTGCAGAGTCGTGATTTGGAGTGAAACTTAATAATTAAAGTGCTTTCATCATTCGCAAAGTACTTACTGTCCATGAGATAGGCTTTGAGTTTAGCTTTAAAGAGTTCTTGAGAGAAAACGAGAAGAAGAAACGAGCGTCACTTGAATGCAACACGAGTAGATTTATCACGGGACGTATCAAGCGCACTTTACAACAACTACAAATCACACATGGCTGAAGAGGATTTGGAAATTATACTTTTTTGCGGATCAATTTCTCGCTTCCAGGCGCTTTTCGGTGCATTCCGGAGCTACCTGCACAGGCTTGAGCCGCGATGATCATAAAGCATGTCATGAAGTCACATATCACAAGCAGGAGTTCAGAGAGAAAGCAAAAAGAGGTCCCACTCACCCTCGGCTTGAGCTGCAGGGAACTCACCATCCACGTTGTAGACTTTGAGCCCGGCCAAGTGTTTTGCCGCCCGCGACTTGGAGGCCGAGAGGAGAGCAGGGTTATGCACGGGGAAGTCGCAGTAGTAGTGTTCGATGATGGCCAGAGCGGCGCGCTGAATACTAGGGACAAAAACACAGTACTGTTTATTTATATCGCACATTGTACAGATCAAGGCACAGACCCAAAG
The DNA here is from genome assembly GCA_964034765.1 of Knipowitschia caucasica. Taxonomy (NCBI): domain Eukaryota; kingdom Metazoa; phylum Chordata; class Actinopteri; order Gobiiformes; family Gobiidae; genus Knipowitschia; species Knipowitschia caucasica. The sequence goes on from OZ035844.1 coordinate 11,905,319, forward strand.
CACTTTCCAATGTTCAGAGTCAGATATTGTTCCGATCCTTCCACACACGGTGATGACAGAAGCGAGTCCAGAACACACTGGACCATCAGCTCCAATCAACACCATCGATTCACTCTCTCATTTACATTCAGACCTATTGTACATGTTTTTAGTGGTAGGGGAAACCGGAGCACCCGGAGGAAACCTGCGCAGACACGGGGAGAACATGCAAACTCCACTCAGAAAGGCCCTGTTCCGACCGGGATTCGAACCCAGGTCCTTCTTGCTGAGAAGCGAGAGTGCTAACCACTCAGCCACCGTGCCGCACACAGGGAGAAATGTGTTTTAGAGAATTTCTAAACAAAAAACTAAATATGAGGTAATTAAAGAGTAGTTTTTATCTTAATTTGAGTACATTCTGAGCGTCTTCACACAAGCCATTTAGTCTTAATTCAAGAACTGTTGCAGGTTTTTTAATTCCAAGGGAGACATTTTTTATATCTTTTTAAAACAACCACTTTGCTTGTCCCATTGGCAAATCTTGTTTTAAGGCAGTCAAAATGTGCTCGGATAAAGATAGATTTTTCATCACTTTTTGCAGTGTATGACCAGAAGCTGCAAGCTCAACTGTGCTGAACTGTCTGCACATTTTATTTTTTCACTTATTCACTTATTAAGAGATGCTTTAGAGAGTCCCACAGTGGGGAAATGTCAGTGTTGCATCACCAGTTACAGAACAGTACAATGAGGAGCACACAGCACAAGATAAGCGAAAAATTAAATCTATAACTTTAGCATAAATAAATGATTATGCGAGTTCATACTGTGCAACAAGGAAGAAATGCATGTGTTTCAGTTGCCATAACTCAAATTCAACATAAAACTTTCATTAAAAACACAAACACAGACTTAATCTGTGGATTTTACATAAAAGGTTAAGTATTGTGTCAGCAGTCATTTGGACGAATGAAAAGAACTGTTATTAACAAATTCATTACTGCTTTAAAAACAGAACAAACATCAGACAGAAATACAAATAATATCTCAAAAGGAGTAGGCAGAAAGGTAATAAGTCTGTAACAATGAAAACAATGATTTTTATACCATGCAAACTTTCTATTGTGCTTTAAAAAGATCTGGTCGTATGTAGCAGGAAAATATATGAAGTCTATGTTTACAACATTTGCAACAACGTTCCCATTTGTCTGAAACCAAACGGAGAAATCAATCAGGGACATTCCTCCTTACGCAAAAGCAAAGAGTTCAAGAGTTCAACGGTACCGAGACAGTCTGGAAAATAGTTACTGACAAAGTGACACTTGGCAGCTCCAGTGGGCGTCTATTTTATCTCATGGACAACAACATTTCACTTCAAAGAGGACTAGGGAAATATAATAGTCTTGGCCGTATCATGGCAAGGCACGGCAAGGCAAGTTTATTTATATAGCACAATTCATACACAAGGCAACTCAAAGTGCTGAACAAAACAAGAAAGAATTAAAATCATAAATAATCACAGAACATTAAAACGAAAGATAAAAATATAAAATCCCTCAGTTGTAGCACAGCTAAACAGCACCGTTTTTAACTTGGTTTTAAACATTGTCAGAGAGGAGGCCTGTCTCACATCTTCAGGAAGACTGTTCCAGATTTTAGCAGCATGAATCTGAAAAGCAGCCTCCCCATGTTTAGTTCTGACTCTGGGCACTAACCCATGCCTGCTGGGTCTTGTCCATAGACTGTAAATATTAACGAACCTAGTCACGCTTATCTCCGCCGTTCTAACTAATGGACCAAACATTGGGCTTTCATGGAGTGATTCAAAATGGCTGCGGGGGCTGGAAAATGTGAAAAAACGTCAGCTGCACGAGCTCCATTCATTTAAACAAGTGACTTCTAAAGTCCACAGCGACTAAACTAGACTGGTCCAGAACACTCCCCTCAGCATTGACACACATGTGGAACGGAGCTTTGGGCCAAGAGACCACTTTTGGACCATTCTGTAAAGACGTTTTCCAGAGGTAAGAAGATGCTATATGTTAGCATTGGCTAATTCTTATTCCAGGTCCACCCCCACTAGCCAGGGGTGGTATTGCAGCATGTCAGCGCACGTCATTTTGACCACTTTTGAGCCGAGACCCGCCCACACTGGTCTTGTCCTATAAAATGCCATCAATATATGGTTCTTAAACGGGCTTATTTCACTCTCCACATAATGCATTCTGTCTCTAATACTCCAGTCAGCGGAGGTGTGGATGTATGAGCGGCTATCGACGTACAGTAAAGGTCTTTTTGAATGAAGCTTGAAACTAAAAAACAGCCTGAATGTCTTTTTCTTGAGACCAGACTCGCACCCGACTCAGAGTGAAAGAACCTGCTAAATAAAATAACAGCAATTCAAACAATACATCTGGCTGTCAGTGTCACGAAGAGCAATTTGTTCCAACATGAGACGGAATTGGATATTGATTTTTGCTGGGCATACAGTACATCGCCCTTACACACTGAAAAACTGAAAAGAATACAGCCACATCCTTAACACAAGCAGCAGACAGATCTATTCACACTCACAGAGAAGCTGAGTAAGCAGAGGCTAAATATTACCATCGCAAGAAATATTACAGAGAACATGATTCAGAATTAAGTTTTTTGGTTTAATTAAATTAAAAATTAAATTAAGAATTAAATTATTTTTGGTTAAATCTATAAAATTGTTTATTTTTACATCCTGCTATTTGCTTCATATCCGTCTTAGCTTCAGGAGGATTTGTTTGGCTACAAAAGAATGCAAATGTTCGCCATCCGGACTCTAATTGGAAGTTATAGGAAGTGTTTAGACGCTTCCTATAGAGCACACAGGGAGCACACACAATATATACAAAATAAGTAGTATCTATGTTTCTTACATGATTTAAGAATTTACTTATTTACAGATGAATGAAATGTACAGGCTCAGCAGTTCTCATTGTACAGTCTGACAGCAGCAGGAAGGAAAGACCTACGGAACCTCTCCTTCACACAGCGAGGGTGAATTAGTCTGTCACTGAAGCTGCTCTCCAGAGTAAATCTTTCTTTCGTGGTGCCTACATTTCTGCACACGCCTGATACAGACTTTAATGAACTTAAATATCACCTTGTTTCTCTCCTATATGCTATATCTAACTGAAATCCTAACAACCAATGAGCTTTAAAGGAAAATCATATAAATTGAGTCCACATTCAAAACGTTGTAATTGAATTTGGAACAAGAGCAGCTTACATCATGCGCTTCCAATAATCTCCTCAGAGAACGGACACAACCTCTGGCCCGGCTAAATTACGCCCACAAAACCCGACCAACAAATGATGTCCGAGCAGAAGGATGCTTTACGCCATTAGCTATTTATTTACGGAGGCATATACGCATTAACCAAGATGCAACAGGCTCAACAAACCGAGCGATTACAGTGATAAGACAGATTAAGAGATCCTTTAGCTATCTGTCAGTGAGAGACAAAAGACTATAACAAAATTGGTTGCTTGTTTGATACACTTGCAGTTTAATTACTGACTGTACTAACTTTATTTTGGAGTCATTAACCATTAGCCAAAAAATACACCTGTAATTTCATATAGCCACCAGAAAATGTTAAAATTAGTGCTTGACCCACAGTTCTCATATAAGCATAACAGATAAAGCCCCCATTGTCCTGATGTAGATAACAGCAGAAGCCGGAAACACACAGCAGCAGATGGGCGATGGTTCTTTCCCATAGAAGCTCCCTGGACCTAATTAAGTTTAGATTATCCCTCAAAACCATTAGGAGACAAATGGGGATATTCTGCATCGTCTGCCAATTCTTAGATAATGACATGACCTTTTTTCTAGAACTTAAACCGTGTAGTTACTTTGGCTGATCAATTTCAGATGTAAAAATGTACGTGTCAAATGTATCTGTAGGGATTGCTTGGACATGGACTGGTCTGCTGTGATCTAAGTCTAAAGCAGGGGTGTCAAACTCATTTTGGTCCGGGGGCCACATACAACCTAATCTGATCTCAAGTGGGCCGGACCAGGAGATGCTCTACAAAAATATCCAAAAACGGTACAAAGTCCAACTTTTTGTGCACATAAACACATTTATTTAAAACTTCCTTTAAAACACTGTCCTTTAATACTCAGTTTTCTGTTACAAACTTAAATGTAACAGTGAGTTTTCCATAGTACAAATAATGTAATGTATTTACAATATTACATTGAAAATGGTATTTCACAATATGTATATTAATATTTGTATGTTAGCTTTGTTTTAAGGCTCATTACAGAGAAAACCTGCTCCACAAAGGTAAAGTAGGTAGATAGAAAAAAGCACTTAAACACAGCACCTCAGCTTAACCATCTTCAGTGTGGTACGGTCCATGGTTATGTTATTATCACATTAACCATCTTCAGTGTGTAAGGTCCATGGTTATGTTATTATCACATTAACCATCTTCAGTGTGTAAGGTCCATGGTTATGTTATTATCACAATAACCATCTTCAGTGTGGTAAGGTCCATGGTTATGTTATTATCACATTAACCATCTTCAGTGTGGTAAGGTCCATGGTTATGTTATTATCACATTAACCATCTTCAGTGTGGTAAGGTCCATGGTTATGTTATTATCACATTAACCATCTTCAGTGTGGTCAGGTCCATGGTTATGTTATTATCACATTAACCATCTTCAGTGTGGTAAGGTCCATGGTTATGTTATTATCACATTAACCATCTTCAGTGTGTAAGGTCCATGGTTATGTTATTATCACATTAACCATCTTCAGTGTGGTAAGGTCCATGGTTATGTTATTATCACATTAACCATCTTCAGTGTGTAAGGTCCATGGTTATGTTATTATCACATTAACCATCTTCAGTGTGGTAAGGTCCATGGTTATGTTATTATCACATTAACCATCTTCAGTGTGGTAAGGTCCATGGTTATGTTATTATCACATTAACCATCTTCAGTGTGGTAAGGTCCATGGTTATGTTATTATCACATTAACCATCTTCAGTGTGGTAAGGTCCATGGTTATGTTATTATCACATTAACCATCTTCAGTGTGGTACGGTCCATGGTTATGTTATTATCACATTAACCATCTTCAGTGTGGTACGGTCCATGGTTATGTTATTATCACATTAACCATCTTCAGTGTGGTAAGGTCCATGGTTATGTTATTATCACATTAACCATCTTCAGTGTGGTAAGGTCCATGGTTATGTTATTATCACATTAACCATCTTCAGTGTGGTCAGGTCCATGGTTATGTTATTATCACATTAACCATCTTCAGTGTGGTAAGGTCCATGGTTATGTTATTATCACATTAACCATCTTCAGTGTGTAAGGTCCATGGTTATGTTATTATCATATTAACCATCTTCAGTGTGGTAAGGTCCATGGTTATGTTATTATCACATTAACCATCTTCAGTGTGTAAGGTCCATGGTTATGTTATTATCACATTAACCATCTTCAGTGTGGTAAGGTCCATGGTTATGTTATTATCACATTAACCATCTTCAGTGTGTAAGGTCCATGGTTATGTTATTATCACATTAACCATCTTCAGTGTGGTAAGGTCCATGGTTATGTTATTATCACATTAACCATCTTCAGTGTGTAAGGTCCATGGTTATGTTATTATCACATTAACCATCTTCAGTGTGGTAAGGTCCATGGTTATGTTATTATCACATTAACCATCTTCAGTGTGGTAAGGTCCATGGTTATGTTATTATCACATTAACCATCTTCAGTGTGGTAAGGTCCATGGTTATGTTATTATCACATTAACCATCTTCAGTGTGGTAAGGTCCATGGTTATGTTATTATCACATTAACCATCTTCAGTGTGGTACGGTCCATGGTTATGTTATTATCACATTAACCATCTTCAGTGTGGTACGGTCCATGGTTATGTTATTATCACATTAACCATCTTCAGTGTGGTAAGGTCCATGACTACAGTAGAAGAGGACTAGAAGAGGACTAGAAGAGGCCGCCAAGACAATGTCAGCCTCTGTTCGTAACACTGAGCATGAACGGGAAGGCAAGTATCTCAGTTAATACATAAGATAACTCAAAGTGCTTAGAAAAACATGCGATAATATGAAGGTTTATAGTCAGTGTGTCAGAGTAAAGTCTGAACTGAATCTTTACAAAAAGCCACAAACACAACAATGTCTTCCTCAAATCCTCCATGGGCCATTTAATCAGTTGCACAAACAATTATACCGCTGTAGAAAACACGGGAGGCAAGAGGCGAGTAAACAACATGCACAAGAGAGAAGGAAAAACAACCAGCGCGGAACTACTGCTTTTTCATTCTGTTTTTCTTTTATTTTCTCTTTTGAAAACACTGTGTTCTGAACAAATACATTATATTTTGTCACGCCACAAAACCACAACAAAGACAGTAGTCTTGCAGGGCTAACAAAACTATTCGTTTGCCAATAGCATATTAAAAGAATCAAATAATTAAGATATTGGCTTTAAGACAATATACAAAGAAGCCGATGGGAATAAATCAAATAGATCAAGATTCTGAAGCATTCCACATAGTTTCCAAAGAAGTAGATTTTGAAATAAATGTGTAATATGTCAAAGTATTGATCTGCACGCTTTTGACACTGAAACTGAGGTCAGCTCGGCAGGAACAGTTTGACACAGTGTCATAGAGATATAGACCATGTGTGTAAGACCATGTGGATGAACTGAGCATGTTTGTTTTTCAGTACTAGGAGTGGGAATTGGCGATTTCATAGTTAAGCAATATTTGGGCCTTACTTCAATATTATTGCGACTCTTAACTTAATGCAATACAGTATTGTGAATCAATTCTGCGTTTTAGTGTGATTCATGTCCCTCAAATTATTCAAATCGTGACAAAAATGTAGGAAAAAAAATAAAAAAATAAGCTCAACTCAAATGTCACGTACATTATGGTCTGCACATTAACTAAAGGAGGAGGTTGTGCAAAAACTCTGAACATTCAGGACACAGGACCTTATTACAAGACAACACATTATGGCCATGTCCTCACGCAGCCGGGTATTTTTAAAACCGAATATTTCCCCCCCTCCGTTTATAAAACAATTTGCATCCACACTCGCTCGTAGTTTTTAAGGCAGTAAGATCCATGCTTCCTCAGTGATCAGAGGTCGCACGTTTTGTTTGCTGTTTTGGGGGCACACTGTGGCGTGCGAAAACGCAAAACTCCAGTTATCTCTGTCCACACGCAAATGCATAAAGTTTTCAAAAATCTCCACTTTGTCCGGAGTTTTTTATATATTCGTTTATTCATGTGGATGACAGGTGCAAACGAAGACAAATATCTGCGGTTTAGCAGATACCCGGATGCGTGTGGACAGGGCCTATTTTTCCCTGAATGAGCGACCTCTCACATGAATCGTTAGCTCCTATCACATCACTCACATTATTCAAACACAATAGACTGCAGTAACTAATACACATACCAGAGTAAACTTTCTGCCCACTACTATCGAGTACCACAAACAAACATGTAATTTATTATTTTCTTATCACAGTGATCTAAAGATTGTAAACTAAAAATGACCAATCACTCTGTTGAGGCGTAGCATGTTATCACCTTGTACAATGTCCACATGGTGCTGAGCAGATGCTGGTGTCTGTAGGGAGCTCTCATTAGCAGCGTATGTACAGACACAGACGGACTCAGAGTGAGGCCATCGAGGCGACCGGCCAAGAGCTCGTCAATGGCACAGTTTACAAAGGACAACACCCCCCAGGCACGAGGACCCACAAGCAGACACACTCATGCCTGACCTGCTGCATACAATACACAATCCAAAAGGAGACTATTGGGAAAGGTTGTTGAAAGGACACAGTGAAAATTTAGAATTGAGCAGAAATTTGAGAGGTCTTAAGGAAAACCACTATCACACTAAATGGAATTGTATATATTGATTATTATTTTGAACACAGAAAGTCCATTAGGTTGGCCAATTTCACAACATTTATTGCAGTGAGAATCCAGATTTGAGCAATATAAGGTTTGACCAATCAGATACCTTCAGTTGGGGGGAAACTCCAGCTTACCTTAGCAACCATCTTAGTAACATGTCTGCCCCTGTCACGGCATGAAGCTAACGCAGGAGAAGAAATTCCCATTTAAGGACATTTCCTGCTAGCTAATGTTCAAATCGGTCTATTCCGCATTACGGCTAACACTATCAAAGGCTTTGTCTCAGACCACAAATGAAGTTGGCGATCTGCAGATTTTTCTTTTAACAGTGGGCCTGTCATAGTGGCAGTTAGGAGTGTGATGATATATCGATTTTTTGATATAACGCAATACTTTCTCCCGCGATCGATTATCGATATGCATTTGCCAAGTATCGATTTTTTAATTTTTTATTAGTATCAATACTTAATATATAACCACATTACACATCTCCATTCAATTTATCATGAAATAAAGGTTTTTTTTCACTTTTTCTGTTTTATTTATGCCATAAATTGGCATATGGTATATTTCTGACCAATATATCGATAATTGTCATATCGTGATGTTATCGTTATCGTGAGATTTGTATCGCGTATCATATCGTATCGTGAGGTACCCTTAGGTTCCCACCCCTAGTGGCAGTGCAGAGGAGTTAGGGGAGCGTCTATAACTCAAACATACATGAATCGCTATAAAGGGGAAACGGTCAAAAGTCAATTCAACATGTCATGTCCTTTAAATCAGTGACAAGCTTTTTTAGCCGTGTCACACTAAAGGGCACAAAAGTGTGACAAAAGGCCAAACATTTGATTTTAATAATCCAAAGATATTTTATGTTTTTCATGTGTTCAAATCCCTCCTGTGTCCTTTAGAAGTTTCTAGAACAAAACTGTTTTATACATTAGACAAGTTTCCTGAAGCGGCTCTGTTTATTTTATGTAACAGACGGAATGAGCTGCGGAAGTTTGTTACGTATTTTCAGATCCACATTTGATTCAGAGATACTATTTTTTTATATCGTCAATTAATTAAATGTAAAACCAGACCAGATTTTTCTGGTCTGGTTTTACAGAAAAATGGACGGAAACCATCACGTCCGTTACACATTTATCAAGGGTCATTTAATTGTTTTTTTGTTTTTTTTAACGATTCCTTTTTATATCAAGGGATTTACTGATGTTGTGTTAATGTAAATCTGTGGGATTTCATCTGACGCTTTTTCAGACTGAGGACATTTTATTTTCTCTGTAAACGGCGTCACAGTAGAACGGTCCAATCAGAGGCTGATTTTGTCGTTTAAAATGTCACTAAAAATATATTTGTCAATCTTTCCTTTTGGTTTTATCCACACTATCTCTTCAATGTGTCTGTGTTTGAAAACATTTTTCCAATCTATGATAGTAATTTTAGTTTTTGAGTTGTAACCTTTTAAAGTCCAGATACTTTAACTGACACTTTACTGTGAACGCACTCATTACATAGAAAAGGGCAGAAAAGTCTGTCTAATCATCTCATTCTTTTCGCAGTATTCATTCAGATCAGTGAAGCTCTGTTTTTCCCTCACATCAGTATGTTCGGATACATAGCACATTTTTACAAGCTACATTCCCACTAAAAAGTTTGACTCATATTCCACTCTAGCCTCAGCTGGGAGTGTGTCTTATATTTCACCACTGCTGCCCTAAACCGATCATCTATAAATCCGTCAGTTTTTATTGAAGCCCTCCAGCAGGAATGCCAGGGCTGCATATTGATACAGGGCGATATACCGTAGAGTAGAAGAGGAGGAAGAGCGCATGCATGTCTAAAAAAGGATCTTCCTGTTTTCCCTCGGAGACAGTAAGGTCGTAAAAAAACCTGGTTGGTCCAGTCGGGGCTGTTCCCTCCTGATAACACACGACTTTCCCTTCTCTCTCATACATTTTAGGATTCTTCAGCACTAACCCTATATTAACTATTAATCCTTTCTTCTCTGTAGTCTGCGGTCTCGCGGGCCTCTGTTCACAGTTCTTATCCAAAGGAGTTTCCTCTCCAAAGAGCTCCCCGCCCTTCACTTTTCTCCTGGCATACTTTCCTGCCTGTCTCTCCATTCGTACGCAGCATATAACTTTTTCCTGGGTATAGCTCGGTCCTCGGTCACTGCGCGGTGCTTTTTCTATAACAGTTGTTTTTTTCAGAGGCTGCGGTCCATCAGGACTAGAACCTCCCGCCACAAGAACAGTTTCTTCCCCTCTGCTGTTGGACTCTTGAACACTTCTTAACCTGTCCCCCCGCCCTTTATAAAGTCACTTTACTGCCCATCATACGTCACTTTACTTCACTGTACTGCTGTCACCTTACATTGTGTGCACCATGTGCACTTGTATATTGTAAATAGTAACTGTAACTCTATTTTAAATTTAAATTTATTCTTTAGAAGTGTTTTTTATTCTTATTTTTATTATCTCTTTTTGACTGTTGCACTGAGCCAAAGCAATTTCCAAGTCTGTGACCTCCCGTTACTTACGTTGGCAATAAAAATGATTCTGATTCTGATTTTTTGACTCGCTTAGCCTCCCTAGGTCTGTCCCACTTTTTAATTCTCACTCTTTTCGTCTCCTTTTCCTCTGTCCCCTGATGTTTTCAGAAAGCAGAAAACTAAATCTGTCATGCCCCTTACACCGGCATTCTATTAGCTAGATTAAATGTGGTGTTATATCCGTGTTTTGGACAATTAAACTACACAAAGCACCACAATACTGAATGCTGCCCCATTTTACCCCAGTCCCATTAAAATAAAAATGATCATATAGAATTGTCACAGTGCTCTAGGTCTCTCTTATTCTTATTCCCAAAACAGGAAGTTCTAAAGACAGGGGGTGCTCTGGGACATTGTGATTAATGATTGTTTTCACCAGATAACTTTCTATTTTTTTCAAACTTTTTATTTTTTCAAACATTTGTACAATAACTGTAAAAATTGTATGTAAACATCTATTCATGTGTTCACAGGACCCCCAAAAAACTTGAATTTCAACACAATGTAAACAGACATTAGAAAAGACAAGACAAGAACAGACAGAGATATCCAACTCGAAACAGAGAGTCCACAAGCACAAGAAAGATCAAACCAAATTGAGTGGCGAATCAACAAGAGTCACGATGAAACTGCTCCGGACTTGGGACTAAACTGCAAAAAAAAAATTGGCCCAGGCCACAAAACTGATGTGTTATTAGCTGGAGAGAGTCTGATTTACCTGGAAATAAAAAGCTTTCGATTTACCGGTCAATCTTCGTTCCCTCCCTCACCTATGGTCATGAGCTTTGGGTAATGACCGAAAGAACGAGAACACGGATACAAGCGGTCGAAATGAGCTTCCTCCGCAGAGTGGCTGCTCCCTTAGAGATAGGGTGAGGAGCTCAGTCACACGGGAGGAGCTCGAAGTAGAGCCGCTGCTACTCCACGTCGAGAGGAACCAGTTGAGGTTCTGGTTCCTCTCGACGTGGAGAGGAACCACGTTGAGGAACATCCCTGGGGAGGTGTTCCAGGCACGTTCCGGGCACGTCCCACCGGGAGGAGGCCCCGGGGATGACCTAGGACACGCTGGAGGGACTATATCTCTCAGCTGGCCTGGGATCACCTTGGGGTCCCCCCGGATTAGCTGGAGGAAGTGTGTGAGAGGGAAGTCTGGGCGTCTCTGCTTAGACTGCTGCCCCCGCGACCCGGCAACGGATGAAGCGGAAGAAAATGGATGGATGGATGAAATGCTTCACTCTGACTACAGTGACGAGTGGACACAAGTTCAAAGGTCTATCATCTATGTATGAAGATTTTTTACCCCAAGTGAACTAGAATTGGTGCAGTTAAAGTGAACCAGATCTGCAGTTGGTAAAACAACCTAATGACTTATAACGTTAACGAAAAGGCTCGGAGTTGCACACATAGACCCACCTCAGCTGGCCCAGGTTGTAGTGCCGCGTCTCTCCGTCGGTGGACCTGGTCACGGTCACAGAGTGGTACGGTCGCAGCTGCCGGAGCTCCAGAAGCACGATGGCCAAGTAGTGGATGAAGAGGAGAGCATCCACCAGCGACACAGCGTACTGCACTATCCCCTGGTAATTCTCATCCTGGAATAGTAGCACGATTGTATTATTTCACTTGTTATGCAAAGACTTACAGTATAAACAATAAGATACAACATTATAAACCAAAAAAAAAATGTGGATTTGGTAATTTTTTTATTTTAGTTTTTATTTTGACCCTAGTTCTCCTGTGTTTTTTATTTTATTTTCCTGTCCTTTCCGCCTCTTTGATAGTCTGCCCCTCCCAACTGTGTCCCACCTGTGTTTCTGTGTCAATAAGTATGTGTCTACGTGTGCTCTTCCATTTGTTGCTGGCCCGGATTGTTGCCAAAGGGGTGTGAAGATGACTGCGGCCAAATGCGTGGAGTACAACGCTCAGTCCAGCTGGTGGCGCTCAGTGATGGGAATAACAACGTTACTAACGCAGTTACTTTTTTCAGTAACGAGTAATCTAACTAATTAATTTGACTGTAACTATAACGCCGTTATAATTTCCGACATCCCATTACTGCGCGTTACTCAAGACGCACAATGAACTTCTCTTTTTACTTCGTGATAGGACTCGTGTGTGTGTTGTCATGAGAGAAGGGAGGATGAGAAAACCTCTCAGATATTATTGGCTGATGTAAAACATATTTCCTTTACAATCTACATGTCTACAGTTGAGAGGATGCTCATAAATTATGTTGTTGAAACAAATATGGGTCTTAATCGCGCTCAACTACGGCTTGTATCACCGTGAGGCCTCAGAGGAGCTCATGAGAGCGCAGAAGGCTGCATACAATTCCATCGATAAGCTCCTTTCTCCTCCTGGTTTATCTGCTAAGGACAGCAGCAGGTTTGGCTAACATACATATAATACATTTTAAGATAATTTAAAATGCACTTAGGGTAATTTTTCAATGACTATAGGAATGATAAGAAAGAGGTGAAGTGTAAGACGGTTGATTTTAGAAATTGGATGCAGCCGGCTGCAGCAAAACAGGAGTTTATGGAGGACACACGCGTTTTGTTTTACTTTTTAAAACTCATTGGACTCATTTCCAAACGGAGGATTACATATCTACGCTCAAACTATTATCTGGACTTAAACACAGAACTGGTCTGAACCGAAGTGGACTGTGCAGGTCATTTATAAGGTAAGACCCATAACACATAGTTTTGCGTTTTGTTTGAACAAACAATGCGGGCATGAAACATATTCTGCTGTAGCCAAACAAAGTGTCCACTTGATTTATATGATGTATATGTTCATCTGATTGGGCTGAAGTCAGTGCTTCACCGGTGTTTCCACATTCACAGTGGAGCGTGTTGGTGTTTAGTGCTTACAGCACAGAGAGAGATGAAGAGTGAACAGGACTTCAGCAGCAAAACAGCCTTTTCTAGATGGAAATATTGGCACTATTTCAGACTCACTGAGGTTAAAGGTAAAATTGCGCACGTTGAGTGCACATTATGTTCCAGAACAAAACGAAAAAGTAACGCAATAGTTTACTGGTAACTAGTTACTTTTATAGTGGAGTAACTCCGTTAGTAACTCAGTTACTTTTTGGGAGAAGTAACTATTAACTATACCTAATTACTTTTTCAAAGTAACGTGCCCAACACTGGTGGCGCTACAAGTGTGTGTACAGGTGTGAGATGTGTCTTTCACCATGGATCAGCAGCTTGTAACATGTGTGGGTGCACGGCAGACACGGGAGCGCAGAGAAATGAATGAATGAGAATGAAAGAATGAAAAGTGTGGCGTACGAGCAGAGCGACTGCAGACAGACAGGATACAAGTGTGTGTTGGTGTGTTTTGGCGAGAAAATAAAGTCTGACTCTTGAGTAACAGTTGGAAGTGTCATTGCAATAGCACCACACTGTGACAGCGAAACAGAATTTAGGCCCAGTTTACACGGAGACGCTGCAGCAGTAAAACACTATAGTTTGTGCCGGTTGCTACCTCCCGTTCATACGGAGACTGTTCCAGGTGAAAACGTCAGTGTTCAGATCCAGGCTGCAGTGTGGGACGGCTCAGATATGCTGCTCAGCGGGGGCTCTCTTTCACACAAAGGTGTGAATTCTCTGCCTGATCGACCCCCACCTCCCGCTGCTCCCCGCACGTAAATTTGGACATGCGCAGTAGCGGAGAACAAACGTAAACAACAATGGCGGCGGGTATACTAACTATCCACGTGTGCTTTGAGCGCTACACGTCCAAACGAGACCACGCAAAACTCTAGGTTCAGTTTCCACTTTCGCAGCTGCTGTTAAAAGCAGAATGATGTTGGTGCATCTTCCACTTCTTGCAGAGGAAGTGAGTATACTGCTGGGGGGGGGGGGGGGGGGGGGGGGGTCATGCGTGTCGTGCTGTAAAGTTCCTCTGCCCACTACTGGCCGGGCGCTAGAACTACATCGTTTTTTCAACCTCGTATGAACGCTGTGAAATGTGCATAAGGAGCCTGGTCGTTTCTGTTTATAGCCTGGAAATGTCAGCGCAGCGTCTCCGTATAAACTCAGCCTTAGTCATCCTGGAGCCACAGATCTCCCCTGTGCCCCTTTACCACAGTCCGGGGGAAAGGTGTAACACAAGCAAGGGAGAAGGCGAAAGTATGCGACTGCAGGGAGAGACGTGTGTGAAAATGCACGTCACAGCACCTCACCTCAGCCCACACTTCCCACCGCCCTCAACATTGACCCCCCACTCCCTCGATCTGGGCTTTACACCCGTGCTCAGGCCCACCTCTCTCAACCGTAGCCACAACCGTCTCAATCCCAGTTGCCGCGGTCACAGGGCACCTAAAGCCCTGATATAATTGTGCTACTTAAACCATCTGTATCCATGCTCCTGGTTCTGTTTGGATTTTTTAGTTTTGGCTTTTATTTCATTATCGTCCTTAAATCAATATTATTTTGTCTCCTGACACACACACAATAAGGCACAGACCCAAACACTCTTTGACCACACACCTCTCTCCCACTACTCGCTCCTCACTCCTCCACATACTTCTACAGGGAGAACAACACAAACACTGCATGTAAAGTATTCACATGTATCATTACCTCCTGGGGGGAGAGAGATGTGTGAAATGAAAATGTGAATATTTAGGCTGACTTCAAACAAGTACCGAGCGGAGTTTGCCTGCGAGGGTTTGGAAGAACAAGTCAACAGGGAGTTTAAATATAAATTATATAGTAAAACATGTTGCACTGGGAAAATGAAATGTCAACGATCTTGTATTTGATGTCTGATGCTTGACGAATATCTCAATGCCAAACACGTTTTCATTTAGAGAGAAATAAGGATGGCAAAGGTGTCTAATCTATTATTGGTTTGCAGATGAATAAAAACCCATCAGAGTACAGGGTCATGCATTATGCACACATTCTTTAGATTATTTCTCTTCTGGCACTGCTACAGCCAATCCAATACCCCCTACTGTGCTGCTGCTGCTGCTTTGAGTTTAAAATTGGATTTTCTATATGACAGACATGTACAGCTTTAGTGATGTAGATCAAGTAATTTAAGCTAAAAATTATATATAACAATATTTGCAATTTTCAGATTATAACTATGACTAACCATAACTATTTCATGCTGTGCACATCCATTAAAATTATTCTTTGCTGTAAGTCTATAAGTTTGGTTTAAATGTTAAGAAGTGTATGATGTTGTGGGGTGAAATGTTTTCTTCTTCCTAAGGGGCCTGACAGTAAAAACTTAATCGAGAGGCACTTTTGAATGCTATTGGAGCGGAGCATTCCCTCAATGTGGGTCTCCCTCAAGGTTTCGCCTTTTCTCCCACTGGGCTTTTTGAGTTATTCAGACAGTGGTGATAATCCAGGACAATTGACGTTCAACGACATTATCAACATTTGTGGACATTGGTCATCTATCCCTAATGGAGCAATGGCTTTAAAGGTTTTTTATTGTTGTGTTTCCCGTATTTCCCGTGTTTGATTCTTGGACCTATGTTTGCAAATTTTTTGTAAAGTCCTACTGTTGTGATTTAGGGCGATACAAACATGAAACATATTGAATTGAATGCACTCACCTGCGGGTCCAGAATCCGGACCCCGTAGAAGAGCCAGTAGGACATGACAAACAGCAGCACCAGCACAGCCAGCAGCGCCCTGAACACGAAGACCCGCGGCAGCCCGGCACGCGGCGGCCGGAAGAATAGCGCCCACACCGCCAGCAGCAGGATGAGCAGCTTGAAGGCCACAGAGATGTACAGACCCTCGCACGCCGTCCCACAGCTCTGCAGCTTATCGGGCCACAGCACATGGGGGATCACCAGGAAGGCCAGAGGGGTGAGGAAGACCAGCAGGCCCAGCACCAGCGCCAGAGTCAGGGTGAAGTAGCGGCGACAGTCCAGGCCCACGCTGTCCTCCAGGTCCTTAGTGATGCGCACAATGTCCTCCTGCGACAGGCTGTGGTCCGACGTCCCAGTGACCGCCGTGGTGGTCTCGCCCCAGTTGTCATCCTGCAAAAAAAAAAACGTTTTAAACACTGTAATATACAATTTATAAAACACGTTTCCAAAGTTTATCTGCACGGATAAAAGTAAAATAGATTAAAATATATGAGTCTACCAGCTTTTTTTCATTATTCTCCTATAAACAGTCACATTTCTTGCCCCTCCCTTTGAAACCACTTGATTAATCGATATATTGTAGTTTAGAGTGGTGAAAAATTAAGTCATTGACTGCCATCGACGTTTTTGTCTGAGACCCTCTATTCGACTGGGGATTGCAGGACAACAAAAATAGCAAGAAACAAACGTATTTTTGCTGATGAAAGCAGGTTTTTCAGTCTTTCAGAATCTGGTTTCATATTTCACATAGTCATAGCACATAATATTCTGTGGGTCTTGAGAATCAGTGAAATCATCCAAACTGGCTGGCAGTCAAT
Organism: Knipowitschia caucasica; assembly: GCA_964034765.1. Classification (NCBI taxonomy): domain Eukaryota; kingdom Metazoa; phylum Chordata; class Actinopteri; order Gobiiformes; family Gobiidae; genus Knipowitschia; species Knipowitschia caucasica. The sequence goes on from OZ035844.1 coordinate 11,922,278, forward strand.
GTGATACTTTTGATGAAGACAACGTAAAACAGCTTTTAAAGACCATATCTTTTTTTTTCTACAGTTATCATAGAAAAAAACTCTGCATGTTCAAGGTCTAGGGGTGCTATGTGTAGTAGGTGGAACTCTGAATGCCACCCCCCCAAGCCCAGAAATGGATTAAGGGGAAGAAAATGGATGGATGAAGCAAATATGCAACTTTCTGGACGTCAACTGTATACGTCCAAGGGATTAGGAATAAAAGGTTGCAAATTGTACCACACATAAGTATATTAACGGCT
>OZ035844.1:11922568-12082768 GCA_964034765.1 Knipowitschia caucasica
CCCATGACATTCAGAGAGGGTGTGCGTGATCGCGGGGCACTTACTGTACGTACTCGAACGCGATTCCAGCCACTCCTAGCTAAACAGTCATAATGTACCCAATGCGGACCATTCTCTGCTTGTTGAAAGTGTGTGTCATTGTGTAACGCATAATAAATACATACATATTGCGTTACCGCAAGAAACAGAGCATTTTCCCTTGCATTAATAATGCATAATAATGTTTTTGTTTTGCATTTTTAAGAAAGAGCCCTGTGAGTCAATATTTCTGAGCTGATCTAAACTTTAGCATTACAAAGAAGTAGTATAAAATCTCAACTAAGAACCACGCGACAAATGGAGTGAACACCAAACACCATCTCCTGGTGCTCATCCGAGAACTCGCTGAAAATGTTAAAGTGCACCCCTGCTCATAAGCACAACATTGTAGAGCGTGTTTGAGTCGTTGTGGAAGACGAGCACCTGTATCCGGCGCACACTGACACGGCTCTCGAACAGTGTCCTCGATGGCGTTGGGAAAGAAGAGCGTGACTGTGAGGCGCACAGACGCGTACAGAGACACGGTCACAAACACGCGACTCGCCGACAGCGTGTTCCCCAATAGCACGTACACAGTGAAGGTGCAGAACAATATGATTTTACTGGCACAGAAGAAGGACGCCATGTTGAGGCCACGCAGGTGCGAGCTCTTCAGCACTTTGGAGATTTCTTTTCTGCAAAACACAGTCACAAATAAACTGTCACACTATTATCCAGTTTAAGTTATCTTTATTGTCCCATGGGGCTTTGCAGCAAACAATCATCTAAAAACAGGCAGACAGTAAAACCAAATTGTGAAACAGTAAACAATTGTGATGAATTAAAATTTAATTAACAATATTTGCTAACATTTTGGATATTTTCAACATTATAACCATTACAATAATGTATTTATTCATTTATTGTTTGCTTGGTTGGGGCAGTACATGTTAATGAACACATCACTCCGGATTGTAGCGTTGGGCTAATTTGCATCAGATCACATTCGCACTCACAAACACACACTCATTCATTCATTCATTCACCCTGAACTACTGCACATGTTTTTAGTGGTAGGAGAAACAGGAGTACACGGAGGAAACCTACGCAGACATGGGGAGAACATGCAAAGGCCCTATTCCGACCGGGATTTGAATAATATTCACATTCCAAGTCAAGTATGTTGACACTTCTGACATTGAACAGGAAAAGCAGGTCCGTTACCTTCTGATGTCGGAGACCAAAGCGGCAAAAGGTTTCTCCCAGGCGTACATCTTTATGATTCTCATCCCTGACACAACTTCATTCATTGTCCGGATTCTAGTGTCAGTCAAAACAGCCGTCTGACTCCTGCAGAGACACAGGATAGTCAATGTCACTGCTATATTTTAGCAATATTACCTTTCATTTACCTAAACTTTGAGAAAAGCCTTCCGAACATGGTCTGTGTTGGCATGAGGATCATAAGGACCACCATTCCAACCAGACACGAAGGGCCAATCTCTGCCCAGAGCAGCCCCACCACAGCAGCCACCTGGATCGGCGCCACCCACAGGAAGTGCAGGAAGATGGTGACCTGTACAACACATGCTGCATGAGTGGACTTGAGCTTTGTTGATTACGTGTTGCTACAGCAGGTGTGTCAAAGCTAAATGCAGAACTCCATTACTGGTAGACTGAGTCTACTGTGTACTTAAAACAAATGCCTGTGTCTACACAACATAAAATGTTTGATTAAAATAAGTAATTAAAGTCAATTAAATACTCCTTTGCCTTGTAGCCATTTGGGAAGACTTGAGGTGGATTTTCCAGTTACAGCTTGGCTGATGTGTGTGGCGAGAATTCAATAGGCCTTGCACACAAATCCAAAAAAAACTTGTTTGTTAGTATTGTGTTGAAAAATGCTAAAATCTGTCGAAGGGGCAACTGTATGCAATGTAATGACAGAAAACTTCTGTGTATGTTTTTCCATACACACACTTCAATGTGCATTAAGTTCTTACTTGGTCAAACTTGTTGACGTCATTGGACAGAAGGTTGACAATCTGACCTGTGGTGGTCTTTCCCATGGCTGCGCTGCTCAGACACAAAGCCTTGAAGGAAATAACAAATCACATTCAGATTCATTTTTACGTGACCACGACAGTGGATGCAGCGGTTTGCAAATTGCCGGCTGCTCATACTAACCTTCTTGTAGATCATGTGACACATTGCCACTCTGACCTTCATGCCTATCCTCTGAACGTGGTAGAAGTAGAGGTGATGGGTGAGGGCCAGGCTGATAGAGCAGAACGACAGACCTGCGGCGTAGCCCAGGGCCCGGTGCAGAGCTGCAGAGTCTGATGGATCATAACTCTCAAAATACTGGATAATCTTTCCAAGGAAAACAGGCTGCACCACTCTGATGGACTCCTGGTGGCACACGGCAGAGCATCAGATTCAATTTAAAAAGATAATTACTCGATGGTGTTTTCATTTATTGTATTTTATTTGATTACGTTTTATCATTTTCGATTTGTATTATTAATATTTGCTCAAATGATTTTTTGTCCCACTGTCACTACAGGTTGAAAAACTCGATATGTGAGAATAGTGTCTACTGTGTTGCAACGGCACAGCGCCAGTCAGATGACCTGCTGGTTACTCCCCTCTCACATGTATTTCTACTGAATTGCCTAAAGTCTGAATAACACACTTTCTTTGTAGTAAATAGGACAATCTCTGCTGTGTTGCCATGAGCCAAACCTCAACCAGAGTGAAGAAGCCCAGCACTGCGTAGGGTTTCCAATAGCAGCAGATGATGGCTCTGGAGAGACTGGGGGTTTGTGTTGTTTTGGCCATTTTCTCCACATTCAGGTCCCAATGTCTGAGAACAGAAGTAAATAAGGATTAAACATAGCAGCGACTCTTTTCATTGAAATGGCTTGGTGATAGTCACCTTTGGTTCTCAAACAATAAGAGTCCAGGCTAATATCCATAGCCTGGTGCAACGAATCTTGTAATTAACCCGCAGTGATTAAAACTGCCAAATTCTATTTCCGAAACAGATTTTAGGTCTTGGGGCTAATCACCAGTGACTAAAATCACCGGGCGGCACGGTGGCTGAGTGGATAGCACTCTCGCGGCTACTATTTTATGATTATATAGTATATAATTACTGTACAGGGCAGTTATCGCAAAGTGTGCAAAGAATCACTGATAAAGATGCACATAAAGTCATAGTGCTTCTTAAGAAATTGTATTCTGCCCTTTCCAGGTATTCCAGGCCACAATAACAAAAGCATAGGAGCCATTGGTCCATAGGGCGTGGAATGACACCATAAATCCATAAATGTCTCTACATGCCTTGCATTATCACTGTTGTTAGACCCCACTGCATTGGCAAGGTCCCAAAATCCACTGCCATAATTTGTTTTCTATCATCACCCTATGAAATACCAGAGCATTACACTATTAGGGCTGCACCATAATGGAACTCTGAGCGAAATTAGATTCGATATGGGTGATTAGTGTTTCAATAATGATTTCAAAGCTATATTTGTGTCTTTCACCTAAAAAGCATTGAACCGCAAGAGAAAAATCTATAAACATAGATAAATTAAGCACATTAATTACATTCAAATGCTGTATGGCACACATATTAACCTCAAATCTTGGCTTAAGTTTCCAATTCCATACACACAGCACTAACAGAGAGAGTAAGAGTGCAGAATAAGCGTTGTGTCGCTTTGAAGTTTTCTCAGAAGGTGCTACAGAAGTGCAACTCTCAATAATGCTGGTTTTTGTATTTGCCTTTGCTTTGACCAGAGAAGAGTGTGGGGTTTTAGATTGTAAATAATACACAACATAAAGTACCTTATGTGTGTGCTGGAAGTGGCGCAGGAGGTTTGTCGTGTTTTTCCTTCTACGTAGCGACTATTTTTTGGGACGACTTTCAAAAAACTTCTTTTTGTGAGTGCTCCTGTCCAAAGTGGTCCCAAAAACCGGAGATAAAGTGTCTTTTTGAACATCTCCAAATTCCTCTATGCTCTCGTCTGCATTTGTCTCTTCATCATCCGCTTGTTTTGTCTCTCTGCGAGCTCCACTCTAGCAAAGTGGCAGCATTAGGCCACCGCAGATTCATTAAAGTGCGCGGACAAGAAATGTTAATGCATACATAAATATATACAAATTATTGGGCATCTTTAAAGCTTCACTAACTGACTTTGAGGAACTTTATCAGAACGCTGGGCTCGCTCTCTGCTCGCCCTAACTACACGGAGCTTTCGCCCACACGCCAGCACATATCTGCTCTACTTTTTCTTCAAAAAGACGTGTATCCCAATGCACTGCATGGATATGGATTTAATTTTCGTAATTAATAGAAAAATATAGACAGTTAGTGCAGCTTTAAGATATGGATATGGCACGTGCAAATACTGCGTTGACAGCCCTAATACCCATTTCAAACAAAACCGTTTTTTTAAACAGACAAACATTTAGATATCCATAGATTACGATCACTTATTAATTTCTTCTTGAGATGGATCCAGATATAACGGTCTCCTTGTTGGATACCCTAAAAGGCCGGGTAAATTGAGATTACATAGCAGTGGAGAGCTGCAGATAAATAAACAGTGATGACAAGAAATCCAAAGAGCATGACAAAACACTAGAACATTTCAATTTAACTATAAAGAACCATGGAAAACAGGCTTTTGACAAGTGCGCTTTCTAAATAAACTCTTTCATGCTCCATGTTCAGCTGTGATTGTGATTGATTGTAAATGTCCCATCAACTTAAGAGCACTTTTTGAACGTGATTGAGGGAAATACAGCCATGTTTGTTTGTATCCATTCATTTACTATTTACTTACTATTTCTAAAAGGACAGATTAATATCACTGTGGTATGAATACGTTGCATTAAACAGCAGGATCTTGGCTTTGTTTCTCTCACCGAGACTTCTAAAGGTCATGAAGCTGCTATAGCAAATCCGGAATCCAAAGTTGCCCTTATAAGTGAATTACTGTTACTTGTGATTAAATTAACCATGTGTTGGGAGTACTGCACCTTCAAATGACAAAACAGATGAGGTGAATATTGCTTTCATGGATCAATGTTGTTTTAAGCAACAGGCCACAACACGAAGAAAACAAAGTGATGTGAATTCTAATGTTGTCGTTATAGTCAGAACGTGCAACCGCCTGAGCCATTCCATTTCTGCCTCATACAAACGTCATTTAACAAGGCACTGTAAGCAGGATAATAAGGATGAAGTTTCGTTTATTTGTGCTATAAACAGTGTATTGAAGCCTTGGGTTATTTTGCAGCGGTTATCCCACAGGCACACTCATTCATCCTGAACTGTTGTAAGGTTATAGCTGTATTGGGGAACCTGGAGCAGCTGTGAGAAACCTTCACAAACACAGAGAGAACATGCAAATTCCTCGTCAGAAAATCCGTAAAACCTGCTTGGCCCCAAATATGCTCGATGCAACTGGAATTCAACTCAGAATAGACTTTAAAACAGCTCTGCTTGTTACAAGTCTCTCCATGGCCTCGCACCAAAATATATTAGTGACATGTTAGTCCCATATGAACCAGCCCGGACTCTGAGGAGCACAGGGACTGGACTCCTGCTGGGACTCTGAGGGAGCACAGGGACTGGACTCCTGCTGGGACTCTGAGGGAGCACAGGGACTGGACTCCTGCTGGGACTCTGAGGGAGCACAGGGACTGGACTCCTGCTGGGACTCTGAGGGAGCACAGGGACTGGACTCCTGCTGGGACTCTGAGGGAGCACAGGGACTGGACTCCTGCTGGGACTCTGAGGGAGCACAGGGACTGGGACTCCTGCTGGGACTCTGAGGGAGCACAGGGACTGGACTCCTGCTGGGACTCTGAGGGAGCACAGGGACTGGACTCCTGCTGGGACTCAGAGGAGCACAGGGACTGGACTCCTGCTGGGACTCAGAGGGAGCACAGGGACTGGACTCCTGCTGGGACTCAGAGGGAGCACAGGGACTGGACTCCTGCTGGGACTCAGAGGGAGCACAGGGACTGGACTCCTGCTGGGACTCAGAGGGAGCACAGGGACTGGACTCCTGCTGGGACTCAGAGGGAGCACAGGGACTGGACTCCTGCTGGGACTCAGAGGGAGCACAGGGACTGGACTCCTGCTGGGACTCAGAGCACAGGGACTGACTCCTGCTGGGACAGGGGGACTGGACTCCTGCTGGGACTCAGAGGGAGCACAGGGACTGGACTCCTGCTGGGACTCAGAGGGAGCACAGGACTGGACTCCTGCTGGGACTCAGAGGGAGCACAGGACTGGACTCCTGCTGGGACTCAGAGGGAGCACAGGGACTGGACTCCTGCTGGGACTCAGAGGGAGCACAGGACTGGACTCCTGCTGGGACTCAGAGGGACACAGGGACTGGACTCCTGGGGACTCAGAGGGAGCACAGGGACTGGACTCCTGCTGGGCTCAGAGGACTCAGGAGATCTGCGGACCAGGACAGGGACTGGACTCCTGCTGGGACTCAGAGGGAGCACAGGGACTGGACTCCTGGGAAGGACCAGGATGGACCTGGGACTCAGAGGGAGCACAGGGACTGGACTCCTGCTGGGACTCAGAGGGAGCACAGGGACTGGACTCCTGCTGGGACTCAGAGGGAGCACAGGGACTGGACTCCTGCTGGGACTCAGAGGGAGCACAGGGACTGGACTCCTGCTGGGACTCAGAGGGAGCACAGGGACTGGACTCCTGCTGGGACTCAGAGGGAGCACAGGGACTGGACTCCTGCTGGGACTCAGGGGAGACAGGGAGACTCCTGCTGGGATCGAGGGGCACAGGGACTGGACTCCTGCTGGGACTCTGAGGAGCACAGGGACTGGACTCCTGCTGGGACTCTGAGGAGCACAGGGACTGGACTCCTGCTGGGACTCTGAGGAGCACAGGGACTGGACTCCTGTTAGTGCCCAAAGTCAGAACTAAACATGGGGAGGCAAGTGTGAGACAGGCCTCCTCTCTGATAATGTTTAAAACAAGGGTAAAAACAGTTCTGTTTAGCTGTGCTACAACTGAGGGATTTTATATTTTTATCTTTCTTTTTAATGTAATGTGATTATTTATTTTAATACTTTATTTTGTTCAGTACCATACAAATAAACTTGCCTTGGAATATTGGTGAAATTATTATTATTTGGTGATTAAACGTTTCCAACTCTGCAAACCATGGACACTTTCATATAAACTTTTAACAGACCATCTCGCCCTCACTGGGACAATCATACGAGATGATTGACAGGTGCACGTAGACTTGTACCTTTGTAACTCCTGGCCCAGACGTTCAGACCGGTCTTCGGGGAGAACATCATACATGTCCTCTTCCTCCAGAGTTCGCTTGTATCCAATGCTGAACAAAGGGTTTAACCAGCTGCAGTAAAAAAACAAAAGGCCACATTACATAACGGTCATAATGCAATCAAATCTGAACTCATAAAACTATCACGGACACTTGCTCTCATCGTTAAAGACTCAGAGAGAGATAAATGGATACAGGACAGCGTGGGTCTGGAGTAAATATGTAATAACTAAGTTTTAGAATATTGTATTTGGGTTTGTTCACACTAAAGGGCACAAAAGTGTGACAAAAGGCCAAAAATGTGATGTTAATAATCCAAAGAAATATTATGTTTTTCATGTGTTCAAATCCCTCCTGTGTCCAGTAGAAGTTTCTAGAACAAAACTGTTGTATACATTAGACAAGTTTCCTGTTTATTTTATGTAACGATGATGATTGGACGGAACGAGCTGCGGAAGTTTGTTACGTATTTTCAGATCCACATTTGATTGAGATTTTTTTTGCACAGAGTAGAAACAAAGTGTTATTTTCATATTAAACTAACTAAATATGAAAACAGATCAGATTTTTATTTCTCAAGTTTAATTTTAGATTTTAAAATAAGTTTAATTTAAAGAAAAATGGACGGAAACCATCAGGTCCGTTACACCTTTTTCAAGGGTCAATTCATTTTTATGATTCCTTTTTATATCAAGTGATTCACTGATGTAGTGTTAATGTAAATCTTGTGGGATTTCATCTGCCGCTTTTTCAGACTGAGGACATTTTATTTTCTCTGTAACCGGCGTCACAGTAGAACGGTCCAATCAGAGGCGGATTTGGTCGTTTAAAATGTCGCTAAAAATACATTTGTCAATCTTTCCTTTTGGTTTTATCCACACTATCTCTTCAATGTGTCTGTGTTTGAAATCTGTTTTTCCCAATCTATGAGAGTCATTTTAGTTTTTGAGTTATAACCTTTTAAAGTCCAGATACTTTCTTTGACACTCATTTGTGGATGGATGTATTCTGTCGCTGGACGCCTGAATTTCTACAACATTAATGTATCCGTCTACTTGAGGTCTGGTTTGGATTTTGCCCCATTCAGAAATCTTTTATTTTATTGTTTATTTGGCTGGGATAAACATGTTACTGTTTTTAATCAAAGACTAATCCTGTGTCAGTTTGTTTGTTTGAGTAACACACAATAAACGCATGTCGTATATCAATTACACTGTCGTAAAGGAAAATACCTCTGATATTACTAGGTATTCATTTGCAATTCATTATCAGTCATTTATAACAATCATTTTCATTCATTCATTTAACAGAAAAAACAGTAGGTTTTAAGACGTAATGTTGTAAAGAAGGTTAATGTACTGTGCGACGTCAAAAGCGAGAATCTAAAAATTCTGGTAATAACAGCTGTGGTAGTGGGGAACCTTATCTTTCACTCATAAATACATTTTAATTGTCCCCACTGAAATAATGAAACCACATGCCGTCTTAATATCACTTAAAAACATGATATACTTGGATATGGACATTGTAAAAAGTCTACACTGATTATTTTAGCTCTAAAGTTTGTTATTGAAGTTATTTTCAGGTTCTTACAATGCAAACCCAAGCCAGTAAACACAACTAATGTGGCAACATGAAAATCCAGGTTCCTCTGAAAACTGAAAGTGAAAATTGAAATGTGGGACAAATAAAGGATCTCTTTTCTTTCTCTTCTGAAAAACTTGGTGAATTACAAACACGTGCCACCAGGTGTTTATGGTTACCCTTCTCTTCTGCATGTCCTCTTATGCTTTAGACTTCTCTGCACAATTAGTTCCAAGTTCAGTCAAACACGAATGTTCTGTAAACTGTAAATAAACACCGGAAAAGAAACACGAGCAGAAGGGAATTGGAGTCGGGAAAACCCTGCAGCAAAGGAATTCTCTTGATGTTTTGATCGTATGGTACTTTTGTAAGAAGCCCAAACTACTGCACGTACAAGCCACACTACAGCCTTTATCAGCACTTTTACCAAGTTTACAAACCAATGCATTGTGAATATGTTTAAATGACCTGCTCGGGGGATTGTTGCACTTCTCATTCGACTCACCAGAAAAATATTTTAGAAAACACATTGGCGCTGGCTGCCGGGTTCGCCTTGGCGTTCTCCATGATGGGTAGCGCGCCTCCAGGACCTTCCCTCGCCTCCTGTTATCTGCCCTGCTCCTTCCGCGGGCTGGTACCGGGGTCTGGGTGCCGTGCTTTAGGGGGGAACACGCACATGTCCCGCGGAGGTGCCCCTCTCTTTTCAGTCTCTCCTGGCGTTACGTATCCCCGAGTCTCACGGCGAGAAGGCCCGCCCCCCGACGCACGTGATTGGACGAGCGGCCCACTTCAAACGCAGGCGATTGGCTGGAAAAGTGAGATTATAAAAGTGTTCTCGACCTGTAGATGACATAAAGCTCATATCATTATAATCAGCTCTGCCAATGAGTGGAAGATTATAATCAGTTTAACAACAGAAAGGCAGGAGGACAGGGGTTTCTTCCTGTTTCCCCCAAAAATGAATGTTGTTTGTCCCATGTATTGTAAAAGTAAAAATGTTGAGAACAAATAAAACCACTTCATCTAATCAGAAAACCTTTTGCAGCATTGTAAGAACCCTGTGAGTCAATATTTAACTCTGTATAAGTAAGAAAGAATATTTAACATTGGTCTGAGTGCTTAGAGTGAGTGTTCCTCTCGTTCTGTTTGTAAATGCAGATCTAAAAGTGTGACAGTACCAACATTTGATGCAGTGATAATACTGGTTTTCGAACCAGGAAGTAGATTTATTTTTATTTTGTATTAGTATCCCGGCTTTAATAAAAGACAAGCAAATTCTCACTTGCTATGGGAAAAGATCAAGTGATATTCAATGAATAAGCACAAAAAAATAATGCTTAAAGCGCCTTTTCTGCTCTCTATGCTTATAATATGGCAGACGTCTAAATGGACTAGAAATGATGTTTATTTTTGTCTGAGTAATGTAATTTTCTCATTTTGGTTCCTCATTTTCACAAAGCCTAACAAAAAGGAAATTCCTTCTTTCCTGAAGCAAATGTGTCCATGCAGGCCCTATAAAAGACTAGTAACAAAAGGCCATTTGTTGATAGAGTGAGGTCTTGCTTTGTTTGATTGTCAAGTTTACACATAGATAGAGCAAGTCTATAAATAGACCTGACACACAGGTAGAGATGACAGAGGCCCCGGAGCCAACAGGTGTGTCCTGTGCTGACATAAGGGTCCTTCCTACGCCCATCTCACTCCGGGCCTACGACTCTACCGCCTCCTCCTGTTTCATTGTTCAACACAGCATATCAAAGTCAACCCAGTGAGAGAGGTACAGTAAATAGTTTTCCTGGCAACAAAGTGGTCCAATGATAGTAGAAATGTGGCCCGCATTTACTGTTGATGTTTAGCTCAAAGTGAAGGGGCCACAGCGTGAGTCGTGGGTGATCAGAGAGAGCAGCCAGCCCACCTCAGGGAACAGCTTTACTTTCTCAGGGGCTCCAGACCTTGTGATAGCTCTGTTTTTAACTTCTCACATTACTTCTGTGGCCTCGGAGCCTTTGTTAACTATTGAGAGGAACATTGGGATAGGCGTAGGGCTCTCCAATAAATCATAGGGAAGATAGGGAAGCAGTTATCAAAAGGCCCATCTGTAAAGTATTTGACAGATACTTACACTAAGTAAGTAATCTTTATTTATATACCGCCTTTCACAGACCAGGGTCACAAAGCAGTTATAAGTAGTTTATATATAACTGTGTTCATTTCCTGACCATGCCTATATCACATTATTTATTTAATTTAAGAAGTCTGAAATGACTCTGAAAGGTCATAAATGAGGTTTTATTAAAAACATAAAACTGGTCAATTACAATAATAATAATACATTCCACATCCATAATTTAAGTGGGCAGTATTTTAGTGCTTCTTAATTCTGGTATTAGTTTTTCTATGTATGGCTTGGCACACAAGAGATAATTGTATAATCTTTTGCATTAGTTTCTTCAGATGGTAGCTTCTTCCTCAGGCATAGGGCATTAACAGTGACCGTCAACCGTAGCCATGGAAACGTCTTCAAGTCTTCACCCAATCTCAGGAGATAAATAAACGATGCACCCGCGGGGCTGACAAAAGGCCAACTAAGCAACTTTCTCTCACAACAAGCTGTTTCTACCCCTCCACTGATCTCCACTGTTCAAAGGCCTTTATTCATAGTTGGAAAAAGAGTTTAAAAGAAAATGCAATCCTCAGAATGAAATACGTGACGATAGAACAGATGTATTGTATATTACTCACCCATGTGTTAAATTTCTCAAATAACAGGTTTTTACTCTTGTTCAAATTGGGCCCCGAGGGGTTAAGGCTTCTAATTTAAACAGGCTAAGACAGGGGAACTATCATTAATAATACATGTTTGTGTCAACAGAATCCTTTAAAAGAATAATTTTGTAAGAAAGATCTCTGTAAGTCAATATTTTACTCTTTGGGCTGAGAGCTGATTGGCTGAGCGAGAGTGGTCTTCTCTTATACACTGGTGTGCCTTAAAAAGCAAGTTAAATTTTATTTTTGTGGCTTGAAGCTTTAAATAAGAATTGTGTCTGTATGAAACATTTTAGTCAAAGTAGACGAAATTACAAGCTTTTTTTCACTCAATCTATAAATGATTACTCATCAAAACAAATAATCTAAACATGAACCCTCCCTTACTGGGTGTGAACTTTTTTTGGCTGTAATGTATTTTTGGCTGTAATATTTTTCACTGAAAATGGTAAAAAAAATAAAAAACAAGCTCACTAGATGGCACTCAAGTGCAATGCTGTAGAACACACAACGGTGACTTTATCATCAACAAATCAACTTTGCCGGAGAATGTGGGACACGCACATATTCGTTGGTAATGTGGCGAACTATATTGTGTTTCTGGACATGTATTAGCAAATAAATTGACAAAGTGTTTGAATAAATCTGGCTAAAAACTGGGCTAGTGTTTTATTTGGGAGATGTAGAGATTGAAAGAGATGTAGAGAAAGACTATTGCGTATTCAAAATTCTTAAAAAGTCTCTAAAAAAGCAATAACAGGTAATCCAGCCTTAAAATGCAGCAAGCTACATGTGAAAATCACTGGACAAACTGAGAAATATGTAACAGACAAAGAACCCCATGTTCTGTTGTGTCTATTTTTTGTTTTGAGATTCACCAGTGTGCCCTTTGCTATCACTGCTGCCCATCTAGTGCTTATAACTTTTCAGATCCTTCCAATTAAAGGCTTCCTCCTGTGCAGATCCCCTTGCACAGACCCTCCGCACGGCGACGAGTGATGCCTGGTGAATAATACGCACCCCCTCCCTTCATCTGACCACACACACCATACACAACAAGTGATTGTGCAGAAATGTGTCATGCCGCGTTGAAAATACTCGAATACCTTCACCGGACAGATCCTCCCACCTCCTCGTCTTCCTCCTCATCCCGATCTCAGTTCACCTGGGCACCGGTCAGAAGGTGGAACCCAGGGCCAGGTGAAGGGAGAGAATGGGGAGCATGGCAACAGAGATAGTGGCTTTTCTCTTGACGATTTCAGGCTGGGTTTTGGTGTCTTCCACGCTGCCCACAGACTACTGGAAGGTGTCCTCTGTGGATGGAACGGTCATAACCACGGCAACGTTTTGGTCAAATCTGTGGAAAACTTGCGTCACGGACTCCACCGGTGTCTCCAACTGCAAGGACTTTCCCTCCATGCTGGCTCTGGATGGTGAGTGTGTCGCCAAAGATAACTTCAAACCTGCTGAAAGACAAATGCATGATATATAATAATAATAGTTTGTTGACTGGTGGAACTAGGTGCAATGAGAAAGTACGTATATATTGGAACTAGATTATTCAATGGCTCCAATTAAATAACAATTTAAGAATTTGGTTTTATAACTTTGATAAAGATGGACCTTTCCCGGCGATGGAAAACATCCATCCATCCATCCATTTTCTTCCCCTTAATCCATTTCTGGGTCGGGGGGGTGGCAGTCAGGGCTGCACCCAGTTCACAGAGCACCAGCCCCTCACTGATCCTCCTGCAGGTGGTGAGTCCACAGGAGCAGAGATCTTTCAGTGGGAGCTTCAGGCAAAGTGGGGTTAAGTGTCTTGCCCAAGGACACAACGGCAGCAGTCATCAGTGGGAGTCGTGAAGAAGGTCTTATGGTGGGCTCGAACCCACGACCTTCAGGCCTACAGGCCAGTGCTCTACCAACTGAGCTACTGTCGCCCCTCGTAGCAGCAGTGATTCATAACAGATAATGGATTTTGATTCTCACGCCATCTCCATCTTCTATCAAAACAGTCAAAGAATGGTTCTCATTGAAAGGTAATTGGCGGCCGAGACTAATCAGTAGTTGTCAAAGCAGTTGAAAAATAAAGCAGTCTTAATAAATCTAACAAAGTCTTCACCCGAAAAGACTTTGGAGCTACCACTAATGTTCACATGCATTATTTTACATCCTTCGTTACATCTAGATCAGCTTTTTCAGACTAAAAAGTGGAAAAGAGAGGGCCGGGCTCACTCAGCCAATCAGCTCTCAGTGTCATATAGTAGCTCTCAGGGCAATACTCTTTCTGTTGGGAAGAAAACAAACAGTATTCCTTGTGAAAACAGTTAAAGAGATTCCACATCCATCAAATATGAATGCACAAGTTGTGATATTTTAACGTAGTGCTGTGTTGTTGTTGCCCGTCCTGCAGCTTACATCCAGGTTTGCAGAGGGCTCATGATTGCAGCAGTGTGTCTGGGGTTTTTTGGTGCTGCTCTCGCTCTGGTGGGGATGAAATGCACCAAAATCGGCGGCTCGAACACCACCAAAGCTCGCTTGGCTGCCCTGTCCGGTGTTCACTTTATCCTCTGTGGTAATCTGCAAATATACAAAATATAAAACAGTAAATAAATGCGTGTTTTGCACATTTTCTTGAACTGAATGTATTTCTCTCAGGGCTGTCTGGCTTGACTGCGTGCTCTATATACGCCCGGCGGATAACCACAGACTTCTTTGACCCCCTTTTTGTTGCTCAGAAGTAAGTCCCGGGGATTAAAAGAGAGAATTTGGCAAAGAGAAGATCAAAGTCTCTAGTCACACTTACATACCTTATGATTTTCCCCAATTTCTTTTCTTCCAGGTTCGAGCTGGGGGCTGCCTTGTTCATCGGCTGGTCGGGGTCTGTCTTGTGTATCATCGGAGGACTCATATTTTTTCTATCGTTATCTGATGGAGACAGTTTGAGGCAAGTTTCAATGGCCATAAGGTAGAGAAGTCATTTAATGCAGCGAAACAAAATGCTTGAATAAGGTCCATTCACTCAGAGAAGCTCACAATCAATGCAGACATCATGTTTCATAACTTTCAGGCTAAATGGTTTGATGGATTTTAGTGATACAGCGTGTTCTGCATGAATGTTTCCTTTGTTTCCACTTGTGTATTGAATGATTATTATGATTCCACAGTGAAAGTCACCTTCACCTGGGCTACTATTTAGAAAGATTATACATATTATTCAATACTAAAGACTCAATGATTTTAGACATCTCCTTACTGTGTGAATCCTGTGTAAATTAAGATACTTCTTGTCTGCACAGGGCTGAGTATTCCTATAGAGGAGCCACGTCTTTTGAGACACAGCGGCACTACCCCAATAAAGCACCCAGCAGCCTGCAGAAGGACTCGCACGAGCAAAGACAGTTTGGGAGAAATGCATATGTGTGAAAACTACTTTGTTCAATGTGTCAGCCACAGCTTTTCCAGTCAGTGACATGTGAAAATGCATGTCCATTCTTCTGATGGAGCAGGAAATTTTATTTGGCACAAACGGGCCTCAAATTCTCTCCTTCAACAAGTTCTTTGTGTCCAAATCCCCTTTTATAATTCCAATGATATTAAATGTATGAGAGATTCCTTAGGCATTCCAACGACAAAATACAGAGAATAAATCATAACGATGGCAAACTTAACATGGAAGTATTATCATGTGTGCTATTATAGGATGTATTTTAGTAGTAGTATAGTATAGTAATAATTCAGCCTTTAACCTCCAGGTCACTTGGTCTCTGCCGGGTGCTATCTCCCACATCAGAGTTATGACTGAAGCTTCCTGTCCATCTCCACCTGTGAATATTATCAGAGGACCCCACCTCTGCTGTTATCAGCTCTGATACTTGAACCACTCCCTGAGATTAGTAAACACGAGTCAGGTGTCCTGTGGCACCAGGTTCTCCAAGGGACAGGCAGCATTGATTTCAATGTGTTTCATGTTTAACTCTATCTTGTATAAAAAAATGGTGTAAACTACACATCTTTTTGGCATTATATTTTACGGATAATTCCACTAGATGGCAGTAGCACATCACACTGTGAACTTGAGGTCACACAGTAGACTTGAACGTGTAAATTAAATACACATAAAGTGTGTCGTGTGCTTGTCGTAGTTAGTATCCACTCATTTATGGTGGATCTATCTATAAAAACACAGTCACACAGCACCCACTGAACAATATGTATGGACTTAAATGTAAAGAAGACATCTTTCATCACCTCCTAAAGAACATTCCTCACATCTTATATTAACCTACATCTAAGTGTAATTATAAAAGGCCTAAGAAGCTGTATTCCAGGGCCCTTCAAACAAAGAGGTCATATGACCAATAACAAGCTTAAGGCCTGGGGCAAAGTGAAGAATGTATATCTACTTTAGTGCATGAGCTCCGTCCATGCTAATAACCAATATTGAGAATCTGCAGCCATCTCCCAAAGAATCTCATTAGTTGTCCCATAATGTCAACAGCAATGTTAAAAAGTCTTTAAACAATAAAATATATCAGCTGAAACTAAAAATGGAGGTCGACAATTCCTTTTATTAAAAAAGACGCTACATATGGAAGTAACAGATTAGTAATATGAGACACGTGCTTAACAAGCTGCATCCCTGGGAACTCTGGTGCTGTCTTTCACCCTCATGTTGTCGTGTTGGAAAGTCGCTGAATGGCTCAGATTTGTTCCCAGATTGGCTTCACTTCAGAAAAGCTCAGTGACATCTTACAGACCTCTAGGATGCACTGATCTGTGGTCAGTGCACAGAGATAGGGACATCAGACTGGATCTTATGGATTTGTTTTTGTGAATCTCGGCAAATAAAGAAAATGAAGATCCGTGTGGTGCAGATATGGGGTTTCCTCATGACTGTTCTGGGGTGGATTTTTGTGGCCTGCACTATGGCGATGGAGGGCTGGAAAATCACTTCTATCGGTGGGATGGGTGGCTCTTCCATCATAAAAGTAGCTTGGTTCTGGTCGAGTCTTTGGAGGTCTTGTTACACGGACTCCACTGCTGTAAGCAACTGCTATGACTATCCCGTGTTGTGGTCGGTGGAGGGTAAGTTGTAGAATACACTTAAAAATGCACAAATGATTCTACAAATGTTTCAATGTTTTCTCCTCATACCAAGGGCACATCCAAGTCGTGCGTGGGTTGCTAATGGCTGCACTTTCTGTGGGCATGCTCGGCTTTGTGCTTAGTATGTTGGGAATGGAATGCACATATCTGGGAGGTGAAGACCCTTCCAAATACAAGAAGGTCTACGCCGGAGGATGTTTTCATATTACCAGCGGTATTTATCATATTGTTGCTCATATGAAATTCCTCCACCATAACAATTGTTTTTTTTTGCATTGTAGGTGTGCTGTCGACAAGTGGATATTGTGTCTATGCTCAATATGTCTCAGCGGAATATTTTGACCCTGATTTCAATGACCTAAAGTGGGTGGAAATATAATATTTTTTGTTGTTGTTATCATTGAAGTCTTTAATGCATAATTTTATGTCTTGAAATGCAGATATGACCTTGGCACACCGCTGTTCTTGGGCTGGGTTGGCTCTGCCGTCCATATGGCTGGGGGTTTCTTCTACCTGTGGTCCGTGTGCAGGCCCCTGTGTGGAGGAGGAGAGGCAGTGTGAGTGTGCAAAAACATGTCATTATTATCTAAACAAGTACAGGGGCGATCGGTAAATAAACCCCTCCCGCTTCCGCAATAAATAGCACAAAAGTGAAGGCCATGTGTTGCCCATAAAACCCAACACGTGTGCACTCTTCCATTTACAATACAGCACAGGCCTAAAGCTATATGGCGGGAACAAATATGGGCGTATTTAAGAGGGTTTCCTGTTTGCTGTAGATCTAATACAACGGCCCATTTTGCCAGATTAATTCAATTTCACTTTAAAAGCTTTCCCAGATCATAAAGCCTACAGATAAACTATAGTGAAAAGACACATTTACGTCACAACTTTAGACTTCGTGACTTTTCATGTTAATGGTAATTAATGCCTTGACTGTAGAGCTCCATAGTATTTAAAGTTGGGGAACCAAACTTTAAATATAGAATAATAAATATATAAAGAATAAATTGTTTGCTTCAACAAAAAGTTTCTTGTTAAAGTAAAATGTTGTATTTTAGTTATATTTTTAATACTTTGAATAAGCAAAACTCCTGTACTTGGATAAAACAGTAGAGTTTGGAGACATCGACAGGTCAACTTAATGTTCTAATCCTTTAGGAAATAGTACTCTCTAAAAAATAATTGTGTTTTTTGTGCATTTTATTAAAAAGAAAATCACAGTTTCAGTGAATGATGCAAGGCTTGAAATGTAAAGTTTCTCCAATGTCTTTTCTTAACTTGAATGTACCGGCTGCTTGTAGCAACAGCTAAACTAAATCTGTTGAAATCTTTTTTCTTTATTTCAGAGTGGTAGCAGTCAATGCACTTCCAGACGTGGAAAAGAACACCTCCAGCGCCCTCAACAAATCCACCACAGCTTTGTCCGACCTCACTTCCAAAACCAAACTTTCCTCCATCTCTGAAATCTCCTCCAAACAATCAGACGTGTCCGAGATCTCCTCCAGGTCGACCCGCACCTCCAGGACGGGACGGACCTCCAGGACGAAAAGAAGCCCTAGGTCTGCAGGCTCTCGTGCCAGTTCCACATCGCGATCTGGGGCAGAGTCAGGGAGAACGTCCAGGTCCAGTCTGTCCACCAGCTCAGGGTCCAGTAAGAGCAGCCGCAGCAGCCGCAGCAGCAGCCGAACAACGTCCTCTTTATCTGGCATTTCCAGGGGTGAATCTGCACAGTTTGTGAAGAATTCCTACATATAAAGAAAAACTCTACATGAGATCCCTCCAGACTTTAGAGCGTGGGAACTGATGGATGAACATTTGAAGGTTTAAAGCAGGGGAACATACGTTTTATCTTTATCAAAAATCACTTCACCAACAGAAAGAGTCTCTCAACTTTCAGTCTGAAAAAATATGTTTTGTAGCTGTGAAAGAGTCTGAAAAATACATGAAAGGGATGAAAGCAAAATGAAAGCAAATTGAGATTGAAATTTAACACATAATAATAATGCATCAGTTTTATATAGCGCCTTTTTGGACACACAGACGCTTCACAAACACGGTGGTGATAAACTACTACTGTAGCCACAGCTGCCCTGGGGCACACTGACAGAAGCAAGGCAACCAGTCTGTGCCATCAGCCCCTCCCACCACCACCAACCATTCACACACACACCAGACTCATTCTAATGTGGGGGAAGTGTCTTGCCTAAGGACACAACAGCAGTTTGGCACTTTACAGCCACAGCCGCCCCACTGTGGCACCTGCTGTTCCCAGAGGTTAAGTGTCTTGCCCAAGGACACAACGACAGCAGACAGAGGGAGTCGATGGTGAAAGTCGGGCTCGAACCCACGACCCTCTGGCTCAAAGGCATTGAAATCCTGCATTGTAACTAAAATGTTGTGCCATAAAACTGCAGGTTAAACGCATTTGGTGTGAAGCTCATTTGGAAATAGTGTCGGGGTCCATGGTCGGGGTGAGAATAACCAATGGCCATTTTGAACTTCCAGAGCAAAGTCTATGAACTGATAACATCTGTTCTGCAGGTGATGTTGGTGAATAACTTTTTTATTGTGCCAACACAATAATATTTGTAAATTCAGTCACTGCTCTGTCTCTTTGTCCTTACGTCAGGCTGTGTTTACACTGCAAACAGTTCTGAGAAACAGTTCTGCTGCAGATGAGGAAGAATGTTGTAAAAGGTTGTTACTGTAAATAGTGTGTGAATGTATAACACTGTGGGTTTATCAGAATAAAAGTACTTTAACAAACAGAAATTACAGATTACATTTCATAACATTTAAGCCTTGAGCCTTCAGTATCCTTTTTGTACGGAAACCATTACTCACTGATCTCAGTCTCCGTTTCAGTCCTGGGTTCAGATCCCCTTTAATAAGTAACAATAACATTTTCTTTGGTCCATTCCAAGAGATTCACTGAAGATAAATTAATTCTTAACTTTGTTTTAATTTGGGTATAGGGAGGTAGCGTTTCTGATTTATGCAGCTAAAATCTGGAACAGTCTTCATGAAAATGTGAAACAGATCTTTTTAGCTGTGCTCACAATAAAGGGATTTTATGTAATTATTTTAATTATTTACTATTTTAATGCCTCGTATTGTTTCTATCTTGTTTTGTCAAGCACTTTGAGTTGCCGTGTGTGTGAACTGTATCACCCTGATGAAAACATTTCTTTTTGGCAACGTAATAAATCACATTTGAGTCAGATTTGATTGAAGTGGTTACTGCCCAAACTACCTTTTATTTTTAATTGTTATGGAGTAATTCATAATCTCAGACCCACATCTGTTGAAAGTTAGCGGCTGAGGTCAGGACTCTCGGTTCATCTCAGATACGTTGGATTTGGTCCCGGTTTGAATAGAGCTTATGCAAAGTTGCTGCTTAGAAGGTTATTTTAACAAGACAAATGTGATGTAAAGAAGCTAGTACTGCTTCATTACTTAACATAAACTGCTAATTAAGCAGAGGGTTAGGGTTTTTTTTTCCTTCTAAGCATTAAACATAAGACATAATGAACTTTTTACCTTTAACGTTTATGCTGAAGTGAGATGCACGAGTGGGCTTTTGGGCTCATTCCTTGAGAATCTTTTTTGAAGATTTCACTGACTTTCAACACCCACAGAATATTGTGTGCTATGATTATGTAAAATTTGAGACCAGATTCTGAAAGATTGGGCTATCTAATTTCATCTGCAAAAATATGTTGGTTTCTAGCTAGTTTTGTTCTCCTGTAATCCCCAGTGGAATACAGGGAAGTTTGACAGAAATCACCAGTGTCAGACAAATTCGTCAATGGCAGTCAATGAGTTAAGAACAGTCATTTTAACAGTTTAGAATCTAACCCTTGATACTAAACCTCTAAAACTTTTAACTTTCTGTGTGGCTCCTGGGAACTAAAAAGCTGCTTATGGAGCAGAATCATCTCCAGATAAGAACAGGTCAAACAGCTTCAGGACTCCTCCATCCTCAGCATCAGCAGAGTCACTCTCAGTCTGTTATCTGGAGAATACACTCACCATGAAGTATCGAACGGTGGTTATGTACGTGGAGATTGGTACTTTCGTCAGCTGTTTATGTGGATGGATCCTGGTCTGCTCCACTCTCCCCACAGAGTACTGGACTTTCTCTGAAGTAGGTAGTATCGTCTTGACAACTGCAAACTACTACTCTAATCTGTGGAAGGACTGTGTATCGGACACTACTGGGGTCTCGGACTGCAAGGAATACCCCTCCATGTTAGCTTTACCTGGTAAGGCATACAATACATTATCAAAATGCTTGGTTTAATATCAGTAATATCTATTTTGTTTTCCCAGTCTTCTTACACGCCTGCAGAGCTCTGGCCGTCTGCGCTGTCATCACTGGATTCTTTGGCGGTGTCCTGACTCTCATTGGGATGAAATGCACTAAAATAGGAGGAACAGAGGTTATTAATGCAAGAGTCACCTTTGCTGGGGCAATTACCTACTTAGTTTCAGGTACACAGACTTTGGGTAAAGAAATCAAAATGACATACAAAACTATTCTTACATCTGTGTATATGTTTGTGTTTTGTGAAAGGATTCTGTGGAATGATAACCTATTCCTGGTGGGGCCATAGAGTTATCAGTGAGTTTGTAGATCCAAATTTCAGAGCACAAAAGTAAGTGAACAAATGTGTCAATAGTTTTCAAAATAAGAATGGCAATATCATACAGGCTTCTATACTTTTAGATTTGAGCTTGGAGCAGCCGTTTTTATCGGATGGGGAGGCTCAATTTTGCTCATTTGTGGAGCATCTGTGCAAGGTTTCTTCTCAGCAAAAGAAGGCCTCCCGTCAAGGTAAAATATCAAACTTAAAATATGTTCTATGTTCTTATAACGCAATGTTGTTATGCCTAGAATAATTGACTACAAAATGTCAAGGAAAATTGAATTATTGAACTACCATCACATCCCATTTATACACTGAATTTCAGCTCAATCCGTCCTGTGTCCATGTATATTGCATAGTACTGAGAAAGAGTCATAAGATTAGGTCATATTTTTAAGATTTTTACTGAGTTTATCCTCATATTTAGTGAATAATCTCATAATATCTCGAGTTAATTCTCATAATTTCATGTAAAGAAATTATTCGACTTTCCAGTAAATATTCTGTCTTTCATCTCATAGTGTCTGGAAAAAAAATCTCTTATGTTCCATTGTATGTGTTAAAATCAAATGGCTATCACATTATCTTTCACACACTGGATATTAGGCCTTTTAAATGTAAGCCCAGATAAAACATTAGACGCCTTGTATTGAAACCCCAGAGAATTAACTAAATGAGACAAGTTTACACCTTGAGAAAACGTTTCAAACACAGTTATACCAGTGCTATTTTAAATGGGACCCTTTACCATGGGCGTATCTTTAAAAACACAGATTCCATTCTAACTGCTTTGCTTTCTGACCAGTTGCCTGAGCCAGCGCAGAGTGTACGGGACTTATGTGACCGGCCGCCGCAGCATACGCACATACATGGCCCCTGCCTCCAGAGTAACCCTGGCTCCACCGCTGTTCTACGAAGGAAGAAAAAGCCGGACCACGCGAGGAACGAGATTTGCAAAAACAATCAACACATACAACCAGGACAGCTTTGTTTGAGATCTGTAAAAACATGAAATGTATATATTGCATTGTGAGATATGACATTGTTAAGATTGAAAAAGTTTTATTGTTTTGGTATAAATACTTTCTATACAAAAATGACATATTTTCTGTAACAAATCTACAAAATATATAGTAAAAAAGCACAAATCATAACAAAAAAACACTCGTAGAGCACAGACGGTGAGCACAATTTAATAACTTTTTCCTTGTCATTTTATAAGCAAATAAATGTTGGCACAAAACTTTTCTACCTCAGAAAACGGTCAACACACAACACAATATACATTTCTCATATTCTTTTTAGAGATTTTTAGCACTTTCTTTTCCTTACACATATATTGCTGTCTCTAGTATATTGCTATTTGATTGTGTAGTGACAGAAGTGGATCTGGCTCAATAGTTTCCAGTTCATTATTTGCTAAAATCATCGTCACTGACATCACTAAGGGAGTAAATGCTGCTCTTAAAAGTGCTTCCTGTACTTGCTTCAGTCAAACCTGCAAAACAGATGAACAAAGTCAACATCACACATCTCATACTTGTAGCATGTTGGGTGCATTTTGGCACATATTAGGTTGTGATACCCTGGGATTGGCTCGACTTGGGTCCCTTCCCGGTGGAGGTACCCCACACACTGGTGCTGGCCGAGTCCAGGCTCCTCCTCAGTGGCACAGAGGTGTACACCGGTTTAGACACTTTCTCTTCTAACGACGAAACCCACTCGTTGCTCTCGTCTAGATCCGTGCACTGCCACAAACAGGACAATCATCTCCATGCACCAACAAAACCATAACCATTGACACTTCATTTACAGTATGTGCATAGTTACAAAGGTCTTACTGAAAGTTCCTGGACTTCATCTTTCCTCTCAGCCAAAATGCTAATGCCCCCTGCTGGTTTCTTTCCCAACCTTTCCGTGAATTGCTTTTCAATTTTTTTGCTTATTTCAACAATTTTATTCTCTGAAAGAAATCAAACAATCGTGTCATTTGGATCTGTTATAATTATTCTTGCAAAAATACCCAGTGTTCAATAGCCTTCAATAGCTACCTTTACCGACGCTCTTCTTCTCCACGTTTCCATTCTGGTCTTTGAAAGTCGGCAGCTCTTTCGGATCGATCTCCTGGAGCTCGCTGACCTCAGACCAGTCGTCCTCGTCTTCACTGTCCATCTTGGTGACACCTGCCGACGGCGCTCTGGACTGCAGGCTGTTTATGGAGGTGACTGAGGCTTGTTTGGTTAGAACGCTTCTGTTTTGAACCAAACTGACTTTATTCCTCTGGTCCAGCTGATGCGCTTCCTCAGAGTCGGTCTCCTCGTCTTCGGATTCTTCGTCTGAGCTGAAAGGAGGCGTCCTTGAGAGTTACACAAAGATCGTTTGTGACTTTTGTTGATGTATGCTCCCGAGTCTATACGGCTAACAATATTTAGAATAATAATAATAATAATAACTTGCATGCTGTGACAGACGGTACATATCAAAACCTGTTGGACAAGCAAAACATTTATTTAATGTTGAAAGCCTTTACATGGAAGAGTTGCTCATCCAAGGGGTCTTGTCCTTAGGTGTTGAGGTCTTTGGTGCCATGCTCTTGGACCTCGGAGCAGCCTGTGGAGTTTTGGACAGCCGCTCTGATGATACCGACACCACATTTGGCGCTCTG
The DNA here is from genome assembly GCA_964034765.1 of Knipowitschia caucasica. Classification (NCBI taxonomy): domain Eukaryota; kingdom Metazoa; phylum Chordata; class Actinopteri; order Gobiiformes; family Gobiidae; genus Knipowitschia; species Knipowitschia caucasica. The sequence continues at coordinate 11,946,712 of OZ035844.1, forward strand.
GAGGGCAGGCTATTTGATCGAGGGTGGATCTGCAACACTACACAAACACACAGCCCGTTAATGCACTTGCAAATGACAAAGCGTGGCCCACAAACCAGATTGTGAAAGCATGAGTACCTTGCATGAGTTTCTTATTCTTCTGATCGTGGTTCTTCTTCGGGACTCCCAGTTTTTCATGCACAGTGTCACTAATTTCCTGGCGATAAGACCAGTAATCAGGAAGCTCTTGGGACTCCCTCTTTCGTTCCGCACGCACCTTGACAAGTATGGACTCCATCTCTCTGAGTTTAAGCCCACTCTGATTCTGTGAGGGAAGAAACAGATTAAGTGTGTAAATATGGCTAAGCATCACAATGCACTAGGAGAGTTTATGACCTTATTTTGTATCTGTCCTGCCCCTGGTTTGCCAGCAGATGGCACTAAAAGCAGTATAATTGACTGATGAACGTTAACTACTCACAGGTTTGACTCCATAGCTCTGCAGCTTTCTCATGACATTCTTCTCTACCTCAGGCCTCATCTCTCTTCTGAGGTTGGGGTTTTTTCTCAGTGCTTTGAGAGCTGTCCGCTTTTTCTTCTGCGGCGGTGGTGGGACTTGAATTTTCTTCACAGGCCTTGCTTCAGAAACACTGGATTCTGAAAAATAACAGTTCATCAGTGCTTGTTTAAAGTTTGGTATTGAATGATATAATGCAGCTTGATATAAGCCAAGACAAATGAAGGTCGGAGATGATAAAGTGGGGAAGCCAGATGAGAATGCCTCCATGCAAGTTTGCACTATCAATGCACAAAGATGATGCTCTAATGACTCCAAATGATTATAACAGCAGACGATACTCGCTATGACCTGATATGAGGTAAATCTAAAGCCTTTGAGATCAACATGCCAAGAAGACTATCGGACTCCTGGTGTTAATGACCTTTAAGACAGACTGATGCATCCATGCAGACGGCATGCACTTGAGCGGCTCTCTGCATGTGTTACCTCTGTCCTCGTCTGACAGCTCCTGTATAGGGTCCAGTACAGGAGCAGAGGGAGGCTCCTCTTTACGAACAGCACACGTCACAGGTCATACATCAGATATGAAGGGCGTATATCATGTGAGGCAGTGAGTGAGCTTGCCTAGGCCTAATGTTTTATAATAAATTTAACAAAGACTATTATATTAAATGATCTATCAATAAAATAAATAAACAAGCTTTAAATTAGTAAAAAATATCTTTGACTCACCAAGAACAACTCTCCTCTGTTTAGGCTCTGGAGCTGCAGATGTGTGAAGAACTGAAGAAGATAAAACAAATGAGATTCCTGTTGTGTTTCTGCATTCACAAAATTCAGTATAAATACCTTGTGTTTCAATAATTTTGGCAGGTGGGCTAGAGGCTTTCCGCTGCAGCTGTAAAAAAGTGAATACACGTCACTACTGTCCCAAGTACAGTATGAGGCCTTTAAACTGTGTATGCTGCTAATAAAGGAAATCCTGAACAAGGCCCGAGCCCACGGCCTCCGCTTCCTGTCGGCAGCGGAGGCCGTGATGATGTGGCTGTTGACCGACCTGCTCCCTCTGGCTCTTGATGGTTTGTTCCTTCTCTTGCAGCTTTTGGCTCAGGTCCTGCCGGAGCCTGTGATTGTGGTCCTGATGCTCAGCCACTGTGATCTGCATTCTGTTGAGCTCGTTTAGTAACTGACCCAGAGAGAAAAAATTTAATAAGAAAAATCTAATGTCATCAGATCCAAACGTCATTTAGCAAGAAATGAAAAACACACCTTATTTTTCTCTAATTTATGCTGATCCTTTACATCCTCCAACCTGGCTGCCCATTTTTTGTCCTACAGAAAAGTAGAAAGTAGTAGTAATGTACTAACTGTTGGTGCAGTGCATTGTTGTTCAGTCACCTGTTTCTTAAGCTGCTGCTCGAGCTTATGCATTGCTTGTTTCTGCTTCTCTTTATAGTTGTCCAGGTCTTTTTCTGGTTCCACCTGAACAGGACTGGACTTCCCAGGCCTTGTCGACTGCTGTTGATTTGCTTCCTACAAATGTCCAGCAACAATAATAAATGGTTAAACAGTATTCCACACAGTTCATAAACAGATCATTTAACTGTGTACATTAAGGACTTGAATATTTCGAGTGTACAGAAACTCCATCTCCCGCCGCATGCCGTCTCGAGTGTCTTCGATCTTTTTGTCCGTTCGAGCGGTCTCCTCCGCCTTAAACCGATCCAACTTTTGTCGTAATAATCCCTATCGATAGATGGATGGATAATAGCAGTCTCCCTTCACAGTACTAACCAGGTCCTGCCCTTCTTACCTTCAGAGATTTGACAGGATTTGGATTTCACCTTTAGGTGGTGCTACAAATGAAGGATTCCTAAGTCATACCAGCAGGCCAAGTGTGCTGCTGCATGTTACTTTATCTACTTATTATCCTGCCCTATATGTATATAACGTTAAACTATCTGTGCACTGCATCAGACTGAGAAAGGAGACCTTTAGGATAGATAGATTTGCAGAAGCAAAAACCAGAGACCAGAAGTAGTTTGAAGAGTCGGGAGCAGGACAATTAGTCAGCCTGTGTTTCTGTCAAACTGACCACTTCAGGTCAGGAGCCAAGATAGTGAACATATTTATTTATTTATTGTTTCTGGAGTGTAGCCATGGGCTAATTTGCATCCATTGTCCCACATTCGCACTCAAAAACACACATTCACGCTGAACTATTGCACATGTTTTTAGTGGTAGGGAAACCCGGAGTACCTGAAGGAAGCCTACGCAGACACAGAGATAACATGAAATATCTACTCAGAAAGGCCCTATTCCAACCAGGATTCAAACTCAGAACCATCTTACTGAGAGGCGAGAGTGCTATCCACTCAGCCACAATGTTGCCCATAGGTTCTGAAGTAAATGCCAGTCTGAATCATGTCTTTCAGAGTTATTTCAATAACTAACTGGCAGTTAAAGCCCTGGATTCCTGGTTCTGATTCTGGACGGGTTCAAAACTGGTCCTGGACTGGTCAAATATATGACTCATTTAAAAGTACTGTCAAATGCCGCTCCGGTTGTCCCAGTCAAGCATCACACCTGTGTTTGACCACTGCTCCTCTAAAGGAGAAATTTCCCTGCAACGACAGTAATTGTAACCCAATCTTAAATTTACATTAGGATTCAAGTACTGTTACACTGTCAAATATATGACTCAAGTAAGAGTAATGTTACATACGTAAAAGTACAAGTAAAATTCTGCATAAAAGAATATGGAAAGATTTAGCACAAACAAGTAAGTTGATACATTCAACATGCGCAGATTTTAGACAGACATTCTTCAAGGTATTCTGTCACACTCTCGGAGCAATAACAACAAAACACTGTCGACATAGCAACCGCGGCCCACTGGAGTAAGTTATGTAATAGGAAACCCCCACCCCCTTCAATCTTCAGTGGGAAGTTTAGTAGTCTGCTTTGGAACAGAAATGAGCTCATAGTTCAAACACACATGGAAACAGACCTTGACGTTGTATAAGCACTTTGGCTTTTTCCAAATATGTACAGTGCCTTGCGAAAGTATTTGGCCCCCTTGAACCTTTCAACATTTCGCCACATTTCATGCTTCAAACATAAAGATATAAAATTTGAATTTTTTGTCATGAATCAACAACAAGTGGGACACAATCGTGAAGTGGAACGAAATGTATTGGATAATTTAAACTTTTTTAACAAATACAAAACTGAAAAGTGGGGCGTGCAATATTATTCGGCCCCTTTACTTTCAGTGCAGCAAACTCACTCCAGAAGTTCAGTGAGGATCTTTGAATGATCCAATGTTGTCCTAAATGACTGATGATGATAAATAGAATGCACCTGTGTGTAATCAAGTCTCCGTATAAATGCACCTGCTCTTTGATAGTCTCAGGGTTCTGTTTAAAGCGCAGAGAGAACCATGAAGACAAAGATCATCATCCAATGATCACTCTGGATGAACTGCAGATAACTACAGCTGAGGTGGGAGACCATTCTGGAAGAAAACCTGTTGGAGTCTGCAAAAGACCTGAGACTGGGACTGAGATTTATCTTTTAACAGGACAAAGATCCAAAACATAAAGCCAAATCTACAATGGAATGGTTCACAAATAGACATATCCAGGTGTTAGAATGGCCAAGTCAAAGTCCAGACCTGAATCCAATCGAGAATCTGTGGAAAGAGCTGAAGACTGCTGTTCACAAACGCTCTCCATCCAACCTCACTGAGCTCGAGCTGTTTTGCAAGGAAGAATGGGCAAGAATTCCAGTCTCTCGATGTGCAAAACGGATAGAGACATACCCCAAGCGACTTGCAGCTGTAATTGCAGCAAAAGGTGGCGCTACAAAGTATTAGCGCAAGGGGGCCGAATAATATTGCACGCCCCACTTTTCAGTTTATTTGTTAAAAAAGTTTAAATAATCCAATACATTTTGTTCCAATTCACGATTGTGTCCCACATGTTGTTGATTCTTGACAAAAAATTTAATTTTTATATCTTTATGTTTGAAGCCTGAAATGTGGCAAAATGTTGAAAGGTTAAAGAGGGCCAAATACTTTCGCAAGGCACTGTAAGTTAAAAACTTTACAGTATTCACTAGTACTTATTACGTGCACCAAGTTTCCAAATTCAAAATACTCATTTTGAGTAACTTTAATTTGAATAGTTGCTTTACAAACATTTAATGAGTAGATTGTAGTATTTGATCATTATATTTGATTCTCAGGAGAACAACACGTACTGAACCAGGATTAAACTAGGGCTGACAATTCGGGAACACGGTGCAAGTGGACATATGTCTTCTCCCCGAGTAGACAATCTACTGTGACTGTAAAGAAGTGCTGCTAACCCAATCGCTGATGAGGAAGTACCAGTTAATAATTCAATACATCCGTGGCCCAGCTCCGTGAGCAGATACTCCTGTTATATGACGTCTCTGGCGGATCTCGAGACAGAGAAACACCGCACTCCTGTTGAGGAACTATATGTGAAAAACTGTTTGCATAAACGCGTTAGCATCAAAGCCCACCCTCGACTTCCGCACTTCAGCATCGCAGGGCAGTACGTCAGATTTACTGAACTCATACGTCTAGATTTAGAAAACCAGAACTCTAATCTTGAGGATATACAGTATATGGAAAAATACTTCAGTCTGGTGGTGTCTGATGGTATCCCTTTTGTCTAACACTGATCTGATCATGCACAAAACAAAAACTGTGTCCTTTTAAGATATAGTTGCACACTTTAACTCAAACTCCATTTATATAAAGCCCTTATGGATTAAAAAAAAATGTAGTAAATTTTCTGTGTACATTTTGCATCTCGTCAGTGTTATTTAGAAGCATTGCTTCGAGCTATTTATACAGAGGGCATGCAGCATGTGATCTTACTGGTTTAATATAGGTTCTCCAATTACATTGACCTTTAAATAATCACTTAGTGCCATTTTGGTCAGCCAGTGTTTTGACTGTTATATAAAGGGTGACTAACCCGCTCCCCCTTTGCTTTCCTGAAAACTGCCAAGAATCCGGTCGTATCAAGCGAATACCAGACATGTATAGGCCATCAGTGGCTTAGAAGGGCACTAATTGCAGTGACAGGTAAAATGCGCACAACAATTGTAAAACACTTTATTTAAATTAATATTACTGACTTACTCATTTACTTACTAAGAAATTGACTTTCATTCGAGGGTCATGGGAAACACTTTTTATTTTTTCTTTAAAAAGTGCCACAAACAGATTCCTTGTTATTGAGTGATCATCTTGGAAATTAGGTTTTTTTATATTAAAGCCACCCTGTGAAATTTTTACAGTAGCTCCAAATGAAAAAAAACATGTGACCTTTCTAAGAATATTTACCTCCACAATTTTTTTGAATTGTTCCATGAGAGCGGAGTTCTATCCATGTCAATGCGCCATCTTGAAATACATTGGTTGATAGGGGACAAAAAGGATGGGAGAATCGCGTTTTCCAAGTTATGAGTCCAACAAATGAGGAACGGGGGCAGGTTGAGGAGTTGGAGTTTCCTGATAATTTGAGGGCGCTGAATTGTGTTGAATGCTGAGCTGAAGTTGATGAACATGATGAATCACATACCAGGTATTTCCAGATGTTGAAGGAGGAGGTGGAGGAGACATGCAACAGCATCTTTGTCTGTCTCCGTATGCGAACTGGTGGGGGTCCAACAGGGGTCTGAGGGTCGGGAGGAAGGAGTGAAGTATGAGTCGTTCTAACCATTAAATTATGATGGAGGTACAAGTCTGGGCTTCTTGGGTACCAGGATGATTGTGGAAGTTTTCCAAGCTGTGGGAATGTGTGCCGGCCCTAAGGAGTCCCAGGACATGTACAGGACTCCCTTGCAAAAGAGGTTCTTAATCTCAATGGGACTTTCCTGGTTAAAGTGGACATATCGTGTTTTGAAATAATTGATTTTTACATCTAAATAATTAATTTGTGGCCTATATAAAGCGTAACTGCAATGCCTGGGTCTGAGTCTCATTATTTGTAGCTCCTTTCTTCTACACCTGTTCTGAGGTGCGTCTGAGAGCAACCTGTTTTGGTGCTGTCTCTTTAAATGCAAATGAGGCGCTTTTGACCACCCCCCCCCCCCCCCCTCCAGGTGACACAGGTTCAACTCCACCCCGAGCGGCCATTTTTGTAGTTTCTAAGCACAGATACAATTATCTCATAGAAACTTCTCATTACATCGCAAACATGAAGCAGGCCTTCCTCATTGACAGAAAGCAAATGTTAATTTTCATTCTTAGTCCAGTCTTATCATCGACTCTTCTCTTTTTAGCTTTGGGATCCATGCGCACAGTCAAGGCAAGGAAAGGCAAGTTTATTTATATAGCACAATTCATACACAAGGCAATTCAAAGTGCTGAACAAAATAAGAAAGCATTAAAATCATAAATAATCACAGAACATTAAAAAGAAAGATAAAAATATAAAATCCCTCAATTGTATGTACAGCTAAACAGAACTGTTTTTAACCTGGTTTTAAACATTGTCAGAGAGGAGGCCTGTCTCACATCTTCAGGAAGACTGTTCCAGATTTTAGCAGCATGAATTTGAAAAGCAGCCTCCCCATGTTTAGTTCTGACTCTGGGCACTAACAGGAGTCCAGTCCCTGTGCTCCTCAGAGTCCCAGCAGGAGTCCAGTCCCTGTGCTCCTCAGAGTCCGGGCTGGTTCGTATGGTACTAACATGTCACTAATATATTTTGGAGCGAGGCCATGGAGAGACTTGTACACAAGCAGAGCTCACATGCCGGTTTGTTTACAACAGCGGCCGCCTGGCGCTGGCCTACGTCGCAGGATAAGACGCACTACGTTGACAGAAATGTTTAAATTGAATATTACTTATGCACAATTTTACAGCATTTAATAACGTTAAGAAAGTTTTTCCTTCTACAGAAGGAAAAAGACGCATGCACCTCCGGAGCCGCAGGTTGCCGACTCCTAGTTTATACAGTATGTGGAAGCAAATACTGTAGAGGATCAGGATATGTGCAGTTTCAACAATAAAATAAAATGCAATAGTCTACATTACAAGAGAGTAATGAACATGTCTCAGAGTGAGGGAGGTGGACACAGACAACACTGTTGTTTGTTACAGGGATGAGAATTGGTCAAAAAAGACTGAAATGCATATTGCCAGCCATTTGCTGGCTCTAAATCTGTTTAATTTGTTCACAACATATTACTTTTGGGCTCAAACATGAACTTTTAATGCAATGCAAAATTTAGGTATCAGAGCTTTATTTAGGGCGTTTAATCGCGCTTCGAGAGGAGAGGGAAGACGCAGACTGTTTCCTGCAGCAGTGTATTTATTGGGTGCACAGATTACTCAAAGACACGCATGGTCCTGTGCGCGTTTATGGGGTTGGGTACATGGCCACGTTGAGGCTGCGCGCTCAGCCACAACACGGTGGAGCGGCTGGACGCTCACAGCCTCTCGCAGCCGCATTACAAAGCGGCCGCAGATGCCCCAGAACACTGCGGCCGCTGAGGAGGCGGAATCCCGTTCGAGTACATACAGCAGGTGCCCCGCGGATACGCGCGCCCCGCTCGAACAATTCTCAACGGATTTACACCTCTCATAAACATGTGTTTTGTATGAGGCAGACAGACCGGCCCAAATATGGGCATTGGCCCTTTGGGCATTGCCCGGTACGCCCGATGGCCAGTCCAGCCCTGTACATGTTCGCTGGCATCCTTGAGCTTGGACTACAAATTCGAAGTGATGCACAGTAGAGGAGGTCTGGGCCGAAGTGTTTTATTAGACGCCCATGCCCTTATATAGCAGTCTCGCTGCAAATACTGTGACGTAATAATTCTAAACACGTAATAGAGAAGGGCAAAATCAGAACGGGTTGAAAAATCTTACCTAAACAGAATATGAAGTGTTCTCTGCAACCCATGAAGAGACTGATTTAAACTTTTTTGCACTTCTAGAGGCTCCAACTACACAACATCAGGCATTTAAGACACAAAAAGTGGATTTTTCATGATATGTCCCCTTTAAATAAAGGTTAATACAATACAATACAATACAATTTATTCTTGTATAGCCCTAGGTCACAACAGAAGTCATCTCAGAGGACTTAACAAAACCATTGAAATCACCAACACAGGTCAGAGAATCAACAGTTAAAACACATGAAGAATACAGTATAAAGCACACACAGAAGAAAATGTCCATACATGTTGTAGAATGCTAAAGTGTCCTGATCATCACCAATCCTTTCTGTTGGACACTAACTGTCCAACAAGACCCTCCTGCATCGACAAGGAAAAACTCTTAAAAAACCCAGTGGGAAAAAGTGAGAAACCTTGGAGGAGAACTAGGGAAACCCACAGGGAGGGAGACCCATATGAGAAAGGGATCCGCTCCTCCGGACGGACAGACTAATGATCTAGGACCTAAGCTAGCTACAGAACGTGGACCAGTGGACGCTGAACGTGGACAGGTCCGGTGCAGGACCGAAGCACTCCCAGGCGGGTCGGGCGGGGCAGTCCGCAGGTGTAGATGGAAGAGGCCAGGCTCAGAGATCCCGTCATCGTACCATGAAACAGACAATGGGACAACGGGTGAATAGCAATGAACAAACTACAGTCAGAATCCTAAAAATGCTAAACAGATAAAGTAGGAAGGAGGAGAGGATAGTGCTCAAGTTACCATACTTCTCCCAGCAAACTGACTCCCTATGCAGCTTGACTAACACTCTGAGGAGTTTAACCTTCTCCGAGTCTTACCTTCCTAGCCATATGCTAAACTAAAGAGGACTGTTTTAAACCTAGCCTTGAATAAAGAATAACATACAGCATAATATATAACATAATATACAACATAACACAATACATTATTGAATAATATATAACATAATATATAACATAATACAGCATATATATATAATATATACACTACATATTATATATTACCTAATTATATGCTAAATTAAAGTAAAGTGCTTTAAGCCTGGCCTTGAATGTGGAGACCGTATCTGCTTCCTTAACATAAATGGGAAGCTGATTCCACAGTAAAGGAGCTTGGTAGCTAAATGCTCTGCCACCAACAGTGACCTTTGAGACCTTAGGGACCACCAGACGTCTGGCGTTTTGTGAGCGCAACGCTCGACTTGGTTGATACGACACTAACGTGTCTTGGAGATAAGAAGGAGCCAAGCCATTTATGGCTTTATATGTTAAGAGTAGGATTTTAAACTTTATTCTGTACTCCACAGGGAGCCAGTGGAGTGATTTTAACACCGGAGTTATGTGCTCCCTCCTTTTGGTACCTGTTAAGATCCTAGCTGCTGTATTCTGAACGAGCTGGAAGCTCTTCAAAGAGGCTTTAGGGCACGCTGCCAGTAAAGCGTTACAGTAGTCAAGCCTTGAGGTGACAAACGCGTGAATGAGTTTTTCCGCGTCACTTTTAGGAAGGAAATTCCTAATTTTAGCGATGTTCCGTAAGTGGAAGTACGCCGTTTTAGTTGCTTGGCTTATATAAGCCTTGAAGGAGAGTTCTTGGTCAAAAATGACTCCAAGATTCCTCACAGTGTTACTGGGTATTATACTGACATTATCGAGAGTAACCATCTGGTTAGTGAGGGAGTCACGCAGGCGCTTCGGACCGAGTAGGATCACTTCTGTCTTCTCCGGGTTGAGAAGTAGGAAGTTAAGAGTCATCCACATTTTAAGGTCCTTTATGCAGGCACTGAGCTTTTCTAGCTGATCTGTCTGATTAGGCTTCATCGACAGATAAAGCTGTGTGTCATCTGCATAGCAGTGGAAATTAATTCCATGCTTTTTAATAATGTTTCCCAGTGGCAGCATGTAGAGAGTAAAAAGAATCGGTCCGAGTACCGAACCCTGCGGCACACCGAATTCCACTCCAGAATAAGGCGACGAGTCCTGATTCACATTGACGAAGTGATATCGATCTGATAAATAGGATTTAAACCAGCCAAGGGCTGTTCCTCTAAGACCTATATCACATTCTAGCCTCTGCAGTAGAATGCTGTGGTCTATTGTGTCAAATGCAGCACTAAGGTCCAGTAGGACCAGCACTGACACTTGTCCATTATCGGCAGCTAGTAGTAAGTCATTTGTGACTTTGACTAGTGCCGTTTCAGTGCTATGATGAGCTCTGAATCCTGATTGAAAGACTTCAAACATATCATTTTCCTGCAGGTGGCAGCGGAGCTGCTCAGCTATAAGTTTTTCCAGGATTTTAGATATAAAAGTGAGGTTCGAGATCGGTCTGTAGTTTGTAAGTATTTCTGGGTCCAGGTTTGTTTTCTTCAGAAGGGGTTTGATTACCGCGGTTTTAAAAGCTTGTGGGACATAGCCACATTGTATGGATGCGTTTATTATATTTACGATAGGCTCAATTATCAAAGGAAGTATGTCTTTGAAGAGCCATGTCGGGACTGCGTCTAACATGCAAGTTGAGGCTTTTGAGGATGTGACCACAGAGATCACCTCTGCTTGGCTCACAGCCATGAATTTATTAAGGCCCACTGAAGAGTCTAAGTGGGAAGTCACGTATGCCGCTTCAACCTGTCCACCACTAACAGCAGGAGCAACCTCCTCCAGCTTGTCACGGATGGATGTAATTTTATTATTAAAGAAGTGGAGAAAGTCGACACTGCTCAGTGAGCTTGGAATTTTAGGCTCGATTGCGCTATGGCAGTTTGTGAGTTTAGCGACGGTACCAAACAAAAATCTACTGTTGTTTTTATTCGCTTCTATTAAAGTTGAATAGTATTGAGTTCGAGCCCCGCGAAGGGCCTTCTTGTAGTTTCGGAGACCTGCTTTCCACTCCCTGTGGACAGGCTCCGAGTGGGAGTGGCGATATAGCCTCTCCAATTTTCTGACGTCCTGTTTTAAAGTGTGGAGTTGAACACTGTACCAGGGCGACGATGATCTAATCCTAATGGTTTTCTGTTTTAAAGGAGCTGCTGCATTTAATGCAGATTTTAAAGACTCCATAGTGTTGCCCACCGTTTGGTCGATGACTGAGGGACTGCAGCTGCTGTGAACAGGTTCACCTGCAGCAGTATTCAACATAGGCTGTATTAGTTCTTTGAACCTTGTGATAGATTTATCATTTAAGGTTCTTTTCATTATGGTTTTATCTTGCGGGACAGGAAAGTCCTCCAAAGCGAGATCAAACGTGATCAAGAAATGGTCAGACAGCAACGAGCTTTGACGCTGGATGTCAACATTGGAGACATCACAGCCGTAGGTCAGGACAAGGTCCAAGGTGTGGTTATGAATGTGAGTAGGTTCCTCGACATTCTGAGTAAAACCAACACCATCTAGTACGGCGCTGAAAGCTTTGTTTAAGCTGTCAGTGCTGTCGTCCACATGTATATTGAAGTCTCCAGCTATAACTATGTTTTCCCATTCCAAAACTAGGGTCCATATTACACTTTTTGACTTTTCTCTGCTTTAAAAATGATTACAGTGCTACAGTGCCTTGCGAAAGTATTGAACCTTTTGCCACATTTCAGGCTTCAAACATAAATATATAAAATTTTTATATTTTTTCATGACTCAACAACAAGTGGGACACAATCGTGAAGTGGAACCAAATTTATTGGATAATTTAAACTTTTTTAACAAATAAAAAACTGAAAAGTGGGGCGTGCAATATTATTCGGCCCCTTTACTTTCAGTGCAGCAAACTCACTCCAGAAGTTCAGTGAGGATCTTTGAATGATCCAATGTTGTCCTAAATGACTGATGATGATAAATAGAATGCACCTGTGTGTAATCAAGTCTCCGTATAAATGCACCTGCCCTTTGATAGTCTCAGGGTTCTGTTTAAAGCGCAGAGAGAACCATGAAGACAAAGGAACACACCAGGCAAGTCCGAGATACTGTTGTGGAGAAGTTTAAAGCCTGATTTGGATACAAAAAGATTTCCCAAGCTTTAAACATCTCAAGGAGCACTGTGCAAGCAATTATATTGAAATGGAAGGAGTGTCAGACCACTGCAAATCTACCAAGACCCAGCCGTCCCTCCAAACTTTCATCTCAAACAAGGAGAAGACTGATCAGAGATGCAGCCAAGAGGCCCATGATCACTCTGGATGAACTGCAGATAACTACAGCTGAGGTGGGAGAGTCTGTCCATAGGACAACAATCAGTCGTGCACTGCACAAATCTGTCCTTTATGGAAGAGTGGCAAGAAGAAAGCCATTTCTCAAAGATATCCATAAAAAGTCTCGTTTAAAGTTTGCCACAGGCCACCTGGGAGACACACCAAACATGTGGAAGAAGGTGCTCTGGTCAGATGAAACCAAAATCGAACTTTTTGACCAATGCAAAACGATATGTTTGGCGTAAAAGCAACACAGCTCATCACCCTGAACACACCATCCCCACTGTCAAACATAGTGGTGGCAGCATCATGGTTTGGGCCTGCTTTTCTTCAGCAGGGACAGGGAAGATGGCTAAAATTGATGGGAAGATGGATGGAGCCAAATACAGGACCATCCTGGAAGAAAACTTGTTAGAGTCTGCAAAAGACCTGAGACTGGGACGGAGATTTATCTTCCAACAGGACAATGATCCAAAACATAAAGCCAAATCTACAATGGAATGGTTCACAAATAGACGTATCCAGGTGTTAGAATGGCCAAGTCAAAGTCCAGACCTGAATCCAATCGAGAATCTGTGGAAAGAGCTGAAGACTGCTGTTCACAAACGCTCTCCATCCAACCTCACTGAGCTCGAGCTGTTTTGCAAGGAAGAATGGGCAAGAATTCCAGTCTCTCGATGTGCAAAACTGATAGAGACATACCCCAAGCGACTTGCAGCTGTAATTGCAGCAAAAGGTGGCGCTACAAAGTATTAGCGCAAGGGGGCCGAATGATATTGCACGCCCCACTTTTCAGTTTTTTATTTGTTAAAAAAGTTTAAATTATCCAATAAATTTCGTTCCACTTCACGATTGTGTCCCACTTGTTGTTGATTCTTGACAAGAAATTTAATTCTTATATCTTTATGTTTGAAGCTTGAAATGTGGCAAAATGTTGAAAGGTTCAAGGGGGCCGAATACTTTCACAAGGCACTGTATTTGGCCTTCATACACATGCCCAGAGTAGTTTTTTCATTGATTCTGTCAAGCTTTAGATAGAGAGCAATCTGTCTCCTCCCCCCTTGAGAGGCAGTGAAACGCAACTTTCCCTCGTCTTAACAGACATTTTCAACTTGTCACTAAGGAAGTGTACTGTACCGAACAGGTTTAAAGACTCGACCATCATCCCAGTTCCTGTGACATGCCTCAATGACTATAGTCCTGTGGCCCTCACGTCTGTTGTCATGGACTATATTAAGAGCCAGATCCCTGTGAGTGTTAATAATAATAATGCATCAGTTTTATATAGTGCTTGTTTTGACACTCAAAGACACTTCCAAGATGGCGCCCTATTCAAATGAATCGCTTGTGCTCAGTAGCGCATGGGACTTCAAGGGTACCGGAAGATTAGCAGAACTCGCCTATATTTGGGCATCGTCTGGTCCTCCTGGTTCTGTTCAGTGGAGAATCTCCCATGACGCGTTGCGCCAAATACGGGTGTGTGGCTCTCATGCACGTGCACAAAGGGGCTCGGCCGCGCTTTGACCAATCAGAGCTGCAGATCAGAGCAGCTGTAGAGCGGAGTCAGAGCGGGAAGGAAAGGAGAAAAGTCTGTGGCAGTAAAGTGTTGTTTTAAAGAAAACCGAAGGATTTAAGAAGAAAAAAAGTTCTGGATGACAAGGGACACTAAAATCCCCACAAAATACGATCTTTCTGAAAGCTGTAGGTTCTCTGTCAGCTGAGGTCGAGCTGTTTTAGTGTACGTTGAGTTCTATGGGACTTTTTTCTGGGTTGCCCTCATGAATTTAGTATGCTGTACCACGGGCGCCCCCTGTGTCCATGGGTGGGACAGCTATGAGCTAGTAATACCCTATCCAGTCATTATTATATTTTCATGATTTTGAGTGTTTTGCTTTTTAACGTGGTGGGGGAGTTTGAGTACTCAAATGATCCTGGGAGCTATGGTGTCTGGGGCTTCATGCCCCTGGTAGGGTCTCCCATGGCAGACAGGTCTCAGGTGACGAGTCAGACGAAGCGCAGTCCGAAGCCATCATGGACAGCACAATAAGGACAACAGTGACGTCGCCCGGTATGGCGCAGCCGGGGCCCCACCCTGGAGCCAGGCCTGGGGTCGGGGCTCGCAAGCGAGCGCCTGGTGGCCGGGCCTTAGCCCACGGGGCCCGGCCGGGCTCAGCCCGAAGGGATGACGTGGGCAGTCCCTCCTGTGGACCCACCACCTGCAGAGGGGTCCATGGTGGCGCGGTGCAGAGAGGACTGGGCGGCAGTCAAAGGCGGAGACCTCGGCGACCCATTCCGCACACACAACATCTGGCTCTAGGGACATGGAACGTCACCTCACTGGGGGGGAAGGAGCCCGAGCTCGTGAGGGAGGTTGAGCGATACCGACAAGAGATAGTCGGTCTCACCTCCACACACAGCTTGGGCTCTAGAACCTAACTCCTTGAGAGGGGTTGGACGTTCCACTTTTCTGGTGTTTCCACCGGGGAGAGGCGCCAAGCTGGGGTGGCCATTCTCATTGCCCTCCATCTCGGCCGCCATGTGTTGGAGTTCTCCCCAGTGAATGAGAGGGTTGCGTCCCTCCGCCTTTGGGTGGGGGACAAGTCTCTCACTGTTGTGACGGCCTACGGGCCTAACGGCAGTGCAGAGTACCCGGCCTTCTTGGAGTCCTTGGGAGGTGTACTGGACAGTGCACCGCCCGGAGACTCCATTATTCTCCTGGGGGACTTCAACGCCCATGTGGGAAATGCCAGTGACACTTGGAGAGGGGTGATTGGGAAGAACGGCCCCCCTGATCTGAACCCCAGCGGTGTTCAGTTGTTGGACTTCTGTGCCAGTCACAGTTTGTCCATCACGAACACCATGTTCGGGCACAAGGGTGTCCACCAGTGCACGTGGCACCAGGACACCCTAGGCCGGAGGTCAATGATCGACTTTGTTGTTGTATCATCTGACCTTCGACCGCGTGTCTCGGACACTCGGGTGAAGAGACGGGCGGAGCTGTCAACCGATCACCAGCTGGTCTTGAGTTGGATCCGCTGGCAGGGGAGGAAGCCGGTCAAACCTGGCAGACCCAAGCATGTAGTGAGGGTCTGATGGGAACGTCTTGCTGAGCCCCCCGTCAGACGGACTTTCAACTCACACCTCCGGGAGAGCTTCTTCCAAGTCCCGGCGGAGGAGGGGGACATTGAGTCCGAGTGGACCATGTTCTCTTCCTCTCTAGCCGATGCGGCGGCCCGTAGCTGTGATCGCTTTGAGCTTTGGGTTATGACCGAAAGAACGAGATAGCGGATACAAGCGGTCGAAATGAGCTTCCTCCGCAGAGTGGCTGGGCGCCTCCCTGGGGAGGTGTTCCGGGCACGTCCCACTGGGAGGAGGCCCCAGGGAAGACCCAGGACACGCTGGAGGGACTATGTATCTCAGCTGGCCTGGGAACGCCTTGGGGTCCCCCCGGACGAGCTGGAGGAAGTGTGTGCGGATAGGGAAGTCTGGGTGTCTCTGCTTAGACTGCTGCCCCCGCGACCCGGCAACGGATTAAGCGGAAGAAAATGGATGGATGGATGGATGCTTTTGACATTGTACACTCATGATTGTGTGTCTTCCTCTGTCTAACTTGATTATTAGAGGTTCCATATTACTCTTTTCTTCATGCTTCACAGTCCATCATATGCACATGTGTGATCATAATCAATGAATTGCGGTGAGGTTGGTGATTGGTGAGGCATTGACTTCACCCCAATCAGATGTACATATATCATATAAATCAACAGGACCTACAGAGGCTTATTCACAATTTGTTTGGCTACAGCAGAATTGTCATGCCCGCATTGTTGCATACAAAACGCAAAAGTATGAAAAAGCACATTTAAAAGTGTGTTATACCTTATAAATGACCTGCACAGACCAGTTCAGACCAGTTTCATGTTTAAGTCCAGAAAATAGTTTGAGTGTAGATATGTAATCCTCCATTTGGAAATAAATCCAATGAGTTTTAAAAAAGTGAAACAAAACGGGTGTCTCCTCCATAAACTCCTCTCGTATTTCGCTAGCTGCAGCCGAATCTCGGGTGCATCCAATTTCTAAAATCAACCTCTCTTTCTTATTATTCATATCGTCATTGGAACATTACCCTAAGTGCATTTTAAATTATCTTAAAATGTGTTATATGTATGTTAGCCAAACCTGTTGCTGCCCTTAGCAGAACAAGAAAGGAGTTTTCTGATGGAATTGGATGCAGCCGAATTCTGCGCTCACATGCGGCCCCTAGCCTGAGGCTGGCCTCACTTGGTGACATTACAAGTCGTGGTTGAGCGCAATTAAGATCCATATTTGCTGTCAAAAACACAATTTATGAGCCATCCTCTCAACTGTAGATATATAGATTGTAATGGAAATATGTTTGAACTTTGTAAACCGCGATTAACAGAGAAAAAAGGTCGATAGCACTGCACAAGCGTCTCCCACACCGCGCATGTGAGCGCAGAATTCGGCTGCAGCTAGCAAAACACGAGAGGACTTTGGGCAGCACGGTGGCTGAGTGGATAGCACTCCCGCTTCTCAGCAAGAAGGTCCTGGGTTTGAATCCCGCTCGTAACAGGGCCTTTCTGAGTGGAGTTTGCGATCTCTTGCATAGAGGTGATCTCTATGCAAGGACTCCTGCTCTTTTTCCTGAAATTAAAAATGAAAAATACAATTTACCTGTTAAAGCAAGAAATATAAGAATGTAGCTGCATTTGTACCTGTGCTATTTTTGTTTGCAGGGCCTGTTGCTGTTGAACTATCTGCTCCTTTAAAGCTGTGATCTCTGATTTGAGGGAGTCAATTTCTGATTTCGTCTCACAATTAGATTTGAATCCTAAAAAATACAAGGATTACAGTCAATAAGGAGAATGTGTGAACTGAACAAAAAGCCTTAGTCACTTACTGGCTTCATACTCTTCCTGATGGCGTCTTTGTAGATGATTTTGGAGGAAAGTAGCATTAAGAAAAGATTTTTCACAAAGTGGACACTAGAAAAAAGAAAAATAAAGATTAATGTTATACTGTTGAAAGCAGTAAAGTTATGGTAATTGCTTAGTGGTGTTCTCTTTGGCAACTTTTTATATTTTTGATTAATCACAAAAAATATCATCCAACAAAGCTTTCGGCTTTAAAGCATATGTCAACACTCTGGACAGATACGAGTGATGCCGCGGTCGCCTCAGGCAGAGACACACTCCCCCCGTCATAAACACACATCACACGCTACATTTAACACCACAGCTCACAAGTCTGACTTCATTCAATGTTTATCTGGCTGATACTGATATCCTGTTGTCAAATATGGCACGTCTTTTTGTATTAAACAACTGCAGAAGATGTAAATGAATCAAATACATTAAGAAATAAATGAGGTAAAAGTACAAGATTCTACAACGCGAGGAGACTCATGGCTTCTCTATCAATTATTGAGCCACTTGTGTTAGCTGAGCTGCTAGCACACCTAGCAACCTCACGCTGTCAAGACACACTTCAGGAGTTGCCCTGGAAACTGCTTGGCTGGGTTAGAAGTCAAAGTGTATACCAAAATAATAGCAGGTTAGTTTTAAAGAAATTGTGGCTTTGTTAAAGTCAGTAATGCCAGAAGCAGATTTAAATGTGGATGTCTTTAACTTAAATCAAACTCAGACAAAAATAATTAGTTTTTTTAGGGGGGTTTTAGGAATAAATTGAATCTAGTGCTGCCATCTGCTCTGAGGCTTTTAATCCTGTACTTCAAGTTCAAAGCTTATTAAAGCCGTGCCAACAACATGCAGAGTTTAGTATTGTTACATATAGCTATAGTACTGTTATATTGACAATACGCTTAATAATCTTCTGAACTAAAAGGTG
Source organism: Knipowitschia caucasica (assembly GCA_964034765.1). Classification (NCBI taxonomy): domain Eukaryota; kingdom Metazoa; phylum Chordata; class Actinopteri; order Gobiiformes; family Gobiidae; genus Knipowitschia; species Knipowitschia caucasica. The sequence goes on from OZ035844.1 coordinate 11,965,219, forward strand.
TTGCTTCATTTGGAATAAGGTTTTGATATTTTAGCTCCATGCAACTCCACACAAAGCAAGCCATGAATAGATCAATAGAACAATGTCAGGGCAGTGGGGGAGGAGTCGGGTGAGGGAGGGTGAGAGCTGTCAGCTTGCTGCACACACATGTGAAATGGAAATTCATTTAGATTTTCACCATCTCTCACTGTACCTTATAACTGTTGATGTTTGGGGAAAGAAGCCTCTGCTGGGTGCGAATAATCTTCTTTCTCTGTTTTAACTCTTCATTCAGCGTCTTCATCTGTTCTTCTTTTTCCTTTTGCTCAGCTAGCATCTGCACACGTTCTTTATCAGCAGTTGCGAGCTTTTCCTCCATCCCATGCACCTCCAATGTCAGTAACTCCTGGCAGTGATGCAGGTACTCCACAATGAGCTGCGCCAGGCGAATAAGCTTGATCAGAGCCGGGTCTACTGCGCTCTGGCACCGAGGGCAGCGCTCGCCATCCAGGCTGCAGTATGTGACAGCACCGACGTACTCTTGAAGAACCCCCACATCTATCTGACTGACCACCGTGTCGATGTCCAAGGCATTTATACGTCTCCAGTCCACACATTCCCTCCGCTGCTGAAACCTGAAGAGGGGAGCCGTGGAGATGCCGCTGGAAGGAGTCATACCTGGAGCACAATGACCTTTCACAGACTGCTGGCTGTATGGAGAATTAAGCAGGGACGGGATCCCGGCTGAAGAATGGGCCCCTTGGGTCCTGTAGGGGTAGTAGAAGCCCCCTTGAAATGGCTGAAAAAATGGAAGGAGAAATTGCAATTACGCATCCAAAGCAATAATAAAGGATCCTACATTCCAGCACTGCAGAAGCCATCTCTCTAACACGCTGCTCTCCACACACGGCTTTCCTTACCATCTTCCGACTGATGTTGAACGCTTCTACCGACAGCAGGACACCGAGCAGCCGCCGTGCTTCTAACCGTTCCGCCCCCTACGCCGCTGTTACTATGGAAACACACCGGAGCGTCCCTGGAGAGAGCATGTTACCAAAACATGGAGAGCATTAGGGAATGTTTTCATCTGTGTACCTGCAAATACATGGCCCAAGAGGGAACTGGGAACTACAACACGCATGCACACTGCGTCTAATCCTCTGCAAACGTGAAAACTTCAGCGTGTTCCTTGCAGATTGGCGAGAGAATACAATCGTAGTCATGGAGAGGACTTTTAAATAACTCGCTTGACCTTAACAATGCTTTCCGTGCATGCACCAACACGTCTGGGCCCATTAAACCCATCTTGAGTAACAAAGACAGAACTTTTATCTGTGCATAAACGTAATCCAAAGTTAGCATATTAGCTTGCTTTTCGCCCATAATTAATTACGTGCCATGCTAGCTAACGGAGATCTTCAGCGTGTAAACAGCAGAACATACGGCCTCTAAAAAAGACAGAAAGATAACTTTGTAATGATAATAACACGCAGGTGCTGTTGTTAATGCATCACAGTATTTTTAAAAGTAGCTATATAACTTACCGTAGAGTTGTTCGTGGTTTAGAAAAGTTTTTCTTCTTAAAAACAGGACCCCGGGCGTTTCAGGGTGACGTCGGAGGGCTCCACATTCCTAAATCCGTGCTCACAAAACTCAAGTTCACACGGTCGCGAAACTAACATCCGGTATGTTCTTTACAAAATAAAATAGCTATCAAGTGAGAAATACTCGTTTATCATTAACTACTGCAATTATGACGGTTGATATCGTATAACCCAGGGGTCACCAATTAAAAGTCAGTTGGGTCAAAAAAAAACAGCAACAACCATTGAAGGTCCGGAATGTTTTTGTTTTTTTAATAATCATATAATTTCAAACATTTACATCAATACCACCAAAAATGTTGGTATTTGAAAAGTGCTTCAAATAATAAATATGAAAGAAAATAACATTTTTAGTATCAAAATAGAACTCTAAAATAAAGTGCTTGTTGCAACATAGAAAAGCAAAAATACTTTCCAAGTCGGTGAATTTGACAACTAAAAAATACACCTTTTATAAAACACCTGAACTGATTGCATTTAGTCGCTAATGAGAGAAGTGGGCTACTTGCTGCCCTGCAAGAATTTTAAACCTGGGATTGAAAGATGACAAAGCCATTCTCAAGCACATGTCAAGATGTTCATTGGTGAGCCTGGAACGATATTTATTTTTGATCACATTCATCGTGGAGAATGCTGCTTCACAGCAGTAGGTTGAGCCAAACATACTCAAAATGTGCAGGGCAGCCTTTTTCAGAGTTGGGAACGCTGTCTCTGAGACTATTTGGATCCAGAAAGATGCAGCATCACTTCCTCCAATTTGCCCTTTTAGTACAACATTGGACTGAAGATCTGCAAGTTCCAGCTGAAGAGCTCCTGCATTTGCCCAGCTGAAAGTGTCACTTGCTTCCTTTGAAAATCCTCTGATGTCAGTGATAAGGAATGGATTCTGAAAAAACAAACTGAGCTGTTCTCCCAGAGTGAAACTGTCAAAACGCTTCCCAAAATTGGTAATCAGTTTTTCCACAAAATCAACAAAACTGGACTTGTCACCCCTGATTTGTTCCTTGACAGCAGGGAAGTGTGTGCAGTCTCCCTGCAGGTCTCCTTTAAACAGCTCCAGCTTTCTCTGGAATGCATGGACATCTGTCATCAGATCACAGACTGAATGGTCCTTGCCTTGTAGTTTTAAATTCAGTTGATTCAGGTGTGATGTGATATCAACCAAGAATGCTACATGATCCATCTTCTCCATATCCCTCAGAAACAAAAGAAATGGCGTTGCCTTTTGGCTCTTAAGTTGTCCCAAGAAACTTTCGATTTCTTTTCTAATGGACCAAAAGCGCTCCAACACTCTGCCTTTACTGAGCCATCTAACATTATTGTGGAGCAGGAGGTCATCTGCATTTGCTTCAACTTCTTTGAGGAACTCTCTGAGGAGACTGTTGCAGAGAAGAAGATGCCCGGAGAAAGTTAATCATTTTCATCATTGTGCTCATCACATCTGCATACTGATCTGAAAGTATGGCACATAGGACTGATTGGTGTATTATGCAATGGTAAGAGATAAGTCCAGGGTGGTCTTCTCTCATTCTTGCCACAGCTCCCCTTTCTCTCCCTAACATGGCTGGAGCTCCATCTGTTGTTATTGAAAACAACTTTTCTCACATCTATTCCCCTTTCTGTTAACATCTTCTTTATTGCTTTGTAGATGTCTTCTCCTCTTGTGTTGCTCTCCAGGGTTGCTACTCCTAACAGGTCCTCAAACATTTTCTTTTCCTCTTTGTTAAAAAATCTTACAAAAACTACAAGCTGGGCATTGTCAGTTCTATCAGTGGACTCATCTACAGCCAAACCTATGCATTCTGCCTTTTTAATCGCTTCATCAAGCTGTGCCAGTACATCACGTGTTACAATTTGTGTTTTATGTGTGGCTGATGAAGCTGACAGAGGAATTTGCTGTTTTTTTTGACAGAGCTCTTCTTTTTGCTTTCCATCAAGTAATGTCTCAGTAACTGCACTCATACATTCTTTGACAACCATTGCATCGCTGAATGACTTTTTGTGTTGACCCAATATCCACGCAATTCTCAGAGAACACTCATTAGCGCGTTGCTGAGCAGTGAATGTTTGGACCATAATCCTGGAGGACCGAGCATATTGTGCCTTTAAATCGGCTATTTTCTGCGACCGAATGGCTGAGCTCTGGGGATATGTGTGGGAAAACGTGGAGTGCTTCGTCTCATAGTGCCGCTTTATATTGCTGCTTTTGATGAGAGCGACAGTCTCGGAGCAAATGAGACACACGGGTTTTGCGCTGTCAGCAGGTAAAACGAACAAGTACGTGTCAGTCCATTCTTGTTTAAAAACTCTGTTTTCCGCGTCTACCTTCCTCTGTTTTGAGCACGCCATTTCACTTTTCTCTCGCGTGTTCGCGCTGCTGATCACTCTCCGTCTTCGCCTGTTTCGCTGCCTGCTTCTCTCTGACTTGCCGGTGTTTAAAAATAGCTAGCACTGGCAGCAGCACTACGCGCCACACAGTTCATTGGCTGATCGAATCACGTGTGGTCCCTGGCTGAAGGGACGCCCCGCCCGGTCGGCCCTCACCAACACCAGAAGGAGCGGCGCAAAATGAAGTTAGAATAGACGCGGTTGGAAAGCCTGCATTATTATTATTAATATTTTTAAAGCAGGTTTGGGCCCGGATCGGATGGGTTGGGGGTCCGGATCCGGACCGAGGTCCGCCGTTTAACGACCTCTGGTATAACCCTTTCTGTCTATTGACAAAAATGCGATTTGACGCCAACAAGGACAGGTTTAAGCTAACAAAACGCAACGTGCATTTATTTTGTTGACCAAATCGATGTCTGTATCCGGTATAGTTGACGCGCGCTTGATGAAATCTCCAGGATAAAGGGGGAAGGGAGAAAATCGTGGGGCTTTGACAAGGGGTGTCTGGAACAGCGGGTTGGCAGCATGGATCTATGGTTGCATAAAGGGGTTAATTTATACTGTCTATAAAGGGGCTATTTAACACGCACGCGCAGAGATTTACAAATACACACGCACGCAAGATGGGATTTGGTGATGGCACCTCAACAATATTTCAACAATAGTTTATATTAGACTTATCATACGTTAAAAAACTGCATGGTTTATGTGGTCCTCTGTTGTTGCTTTATTTACTTAATTAGCATGTGAGTAGTTATTATCTTGTTGGTATTTTAGCAATTATTTGTATTTTGTGTTTTAATAAAAATATAGCTGTATCAAAAATGTTTGATCCATTTTTTAGAATCAAGTTGGCAGACTTGATTATTGTGATATTATATTTTACCTTTAGTTTCGGTGCAGCACGAATAATTAAAAAAAATTCAACATGAATTGGAATGGACAGGATACAAACACAATAATTTCACGAGCATCAAAATACATTTGAGTGATTATCACCATGCTAAATAAATTAGATCTGATATGACGATAACAGATGATTAATACCATTGTGCAGACAAGGGAGAAAATAGAAGACGTTTGAGTTACTGTATATTTTTGGCCAGCAGGTGTCAGCAGATAGGTACAAACCTCGGGGCAGCTGCTGTTGGAGCTTTGGTCCTCTGTGTGCAAATGCTGTGAGTAGCTGTAGGAGGCAGGAGTCCCTTTTAAATAGATGCAAGGATCAGCAGGGGTGGATGCACACACCTGAACACAACACACACACATTATACAAATAGTTGTCTTGTCTCATCAATTGAGTTATTTAAAGGCAAACTAAACCAATAATAGTTACATATAAAAAGAGCAATTTTCTTTGATGTAAAATGCACTAAAAGAAAGTGCAGTTTATTCTAACATCATTGTCACCACAACACGTCCCAGCATGTCGAACTCTCAGACAAAGTCCCAGTGCTATAAGAGGCTGACTCTGTGCCATTTTCCCTGCCAGTCCCCAGACGCTCCAGTCGACGCTTGATAAATAGATATTTTAATTCTTGTGGACAGGGATTGTGACTGTCAGTGTAGCCTGGGGCAGACAGGGGAGAAGCTCTCAGGCGCTGTCCAGTGTAAAGACACCCAGCTCGCACCAGCCGCATCACAATGAGGGGAACAAGTTCATCTGCTGGACAACACATTCAGGATTATTGAAAGTGAAAATTAACATTACTTTAAATAGCTATCACCCCAAAACTCGACCATAAACACTTTCATTTCAATAATATTCTATTTCTAATTATCTATTTCAGCTATTCTTTGTAATGCATTTGCCTTTCAAAAAATCAGTTATACAGATCCACCGAGTAGCAGCAGAATAATGCATTATCAATAAGTAACTGCTTCTACAGTGCTAATGAGAAAAAAATCCATCTTAATATTCTCACTTGCTTAATAGATTGAGTTTATGTGCAAGAATTCTACTTCAGTAAAGGGCAGATGCCAATACATGTAAATGGGATAAGCATAGGAAAGACGTTTTCAAATGTCTTCAAAAACGTTTGATATAGATTTGATTCACAAAACCCACCATGCTATTCTTTCCACTGGCCAACACCAGATGTTTCTTGAATATTGTCACAGATTCTCGTCACCTTTATGAGAAAATAGTCGATACGCACCGACACAGAAGAGCCCTGAACCAAGACCAAAATTCTGACTGTTAACATAAATACAAGGAAATATTTAACTGCCCTCCAAAGTTATGTTAAACTATAGGCTCTTTGAAAAGTTTGCGATACATGGACGCAGCCTATTGCATAATTACTGCCATACTCACTAAATTACACATAAGATATAGGTTGACACATCCAATACGCTGAAAGACCAAGGCTGTTTCACCACTGACAGAGCAGCCATCTTCCTGTGGACTCACCCCCTGCAGAGGATCAGAGGGACTGGTGTTATGAGCATTGGGTGGCAGCTCTCATTGCCACCCCCCTGACCCAGAAATGGACAATAAAGGGCTTGAAAATGAAATGATGAAATGACATCCAATACAGCAAGCTCGTGCATTTGTCTGTGCTTGTGTCCCACTGAACACTGGAATTGCAGTAAACACAAAGTTCCTGTTTTTAAATCTGTGCCCATCCGTGGCCAGTTGGCATCCATCTGCTGGAGTTTCCCACCTCTGCTGATGCTCCTGTTCCCACACTGTAAGCCTGCAGGCCAGAGTTAAGATTTTTTTGGGTGCGATAAGTGGGAAAGACACGCGTTACAGAAAAGTGCAGCGTTGCATTAGTCACACAGCAAAGAAGCTGGTTCTTGTGTGGAGGAAGAGGACCGGACCTCTTGAGATGAGTAAGCACAGCCCTACACTCAATTTACTGCTTGATTTACGAGTTCATTTCCTGCTCCAAGTTCTCAGCGGGGGTGAGGTGGTATATCTTCCGCACTATAGGTAGCACTGGCTCCACTTCCCAATCCTCCTGAGACCCACTCACGCCACTCTGGGCCCAAGCAAGACTATAAATAATGGCCACCACAGTAACAAACAGAGTAAACGAAGAGGCTAAACTATCTGTATTCATGAACGCCATGCTGATGATCATAGCCAGGGAAGAGTTTGGGGTTTCCTTTGAGGAGATCAGAGACAACTTTTTGTGAGAAGTGCTGATGTCTTAATGCACTGAGCAGCAAAGAGAGATGGGCCACTGCACAAACGGCACCAAACGACAATCTCCAACGCCCGACCGGTTTTTATCTCAGACACTTTGTTGTCTATTTCGAACGAGGCAGCGGTAGGGGTCACAAGTGGTGAATCAGGCTTGTGGGAAGAAGAGATGAAAGAGCGATGGGGAGGGGAGCAGGCGAGAGGCATCCCATCGTTTGCTTTCATTGTCCCCAATGAATGCTGCGCAGGTCAGATGAGTTACCGCTGTTCAAGAATTATATATATATGAGCAGACAAATAACTGTTTTCGCTCTGATTTTTCTCCTTCTCCTACTGAGCCGGGAGCCCTTTGCGCCGTCAGGCCAATCAGTCACCACAGCAGCAGCAGCAGCAGCAGCAGCAGCAGCAGCAGCAGCAGCAGCAGCAGCAGGAGCAGCAGGAGCAGCAGCAGCAGCAGCAGCAGCAGCAGCAGATCTTTCCGACCAAGCGCTAATGGAGATTGAAAACATCGACGTAATGTAGAAAATCACAAGTTTCTAAGTATAACATGCTCGTCAATGGGGTAACCAAGCAACTAAATTAAGGCTTTACATTCATAAAATCAATCCATTTCTCATCGGGGGTAAATTAAAGAATGAATGTGTGAAATGTTAACTTCTGCTTGGCTTTTATTGATAATGTGTGTTTTCAAGCAGATTGCAGAAGTAGTTGAGGGTTGAATATGAACATGTTTTAAGGAAGAAGTGGTTCTTACAGTAAACTCTACTTACACTGCAAAAATGATACAATAGGATCTAATAATTACTTTAATCTTTTTTGGGTTCATTCTGACAAGATTTCTATCATGTATAATTGATTCCTGTTTATAAGCTTGAAATAAATACAATCAATCAAACCAATCAAGATTTGCCAACAGGACAATTTCAATAACTGTTGCTTGAGACGTGTAATGGTGTACGTGGGCGGCAAGGTGGCTGAGCAAGGAGGTCCTGGGTTCGAATCCCGGTCGGAACAGGGCCTTTCTGAGTGGAGTTTGCATGTTCTCCCCGTGTCTGCGTAGGTTTCCTCCGGGTGCTGTAAAATGCACTATATAAATAATCATTACTTACTGCATTTTCAAAAAACAAGGAAAATGTGTTCAAATGAAAATACATTTTGCCCAATTCTACCAATGTTTGATTATTGCTCATCACCTTTTGCAGTGCACCTGGTTTTAAATGTAGGGAACAATATTATTATAAATACAATTGTTGCAAAGAATAGTGCTTCAACATTTAATTTTGTGACAGGTTAAGTGTTTGTAACCTACATTGTTAGTCTTTAAAACTAAATAAAACCTAGAACACACAACTGGAATGTTTTTTTACCTGATCTACCTCAAACACAACTCTCTTTAATTATTTTATGTTTTGAATTGAATATGTCCACTTGCTTTTACCTTAAACAGGAACCATACCTCATTTTCATTTTAAATTACATCTACATCTTTTATGTGTGTCTCCATAAATAGGTCCACAGGCACACATCCCATTTGGCCTTTTATCAATAAACGTTTACCGCCTTAATTAAAAATACAAGAAGAAAGAAGATCATCCAATCAGAGATGAATGTGTTTCCCATTTGGAGAGCCAGTAATTCACATATAATCTTTCTTTCTTTAAATCAACAAAATTCAAACCAAAAATGGGACCACACATTAATCTAAGGCAGAGCAGGACCTGGTTAATGCTGTGAGGGGAGACCTCTGGGTACACCAGGGGCCACAGTGGAGCAAACGGTTGTTGTGTCCTTAGGCAAGACACTTAACCCACATTGGCTGTAGAATGGGTCTGCCGTGAGGGCGACTTGCTGATGATGGCCGCACATAACGGTGGCCTCGCTTCTGTCAGTGTGCCCCAGGGCAGCTGTGGCTACAACAGTAGTTTATCGCCCCAGTGTATTGAGTGAAAGAATGAGGTGTCGTTAAATATCCAAAAAAGCTCTGTATAAAAAACTGATGCTGTAATTCAGTTTTTTGCAGTGTTTCTAGCTAAACCCCAGCAGGAGATTTGCATAATCAGTGTTTAGGAGCTACATGTGTCATAGCGGGGATTATTTGGATAGTGTTGCTAATGACTTTATTAGACTGGTGAGATGTTACATACGGCCCCTTTAAGATGCTGAACTACAGCTCTGGTTATAGTTCAAGTAAAGTACTGCTTCATTTTTAATTAAAGTTAATGCTTTCTGTACAATCACAGCCACGCGACGCTTGTGTAACAGCACATGACAGGCGCTAAAACAGAACGCACTTGTAATGAGCAAGTTCGGGAATTAAACCCCATTTTAGAGGCGTCTGGGAACTCCATAGTGTAAAATCCACTCTTAAAAGCCAACGCTAAAGTAAATTAAAAGCTAACACACCCCTCTCAATTATTGCACCATTACAAGTTGCTTGCAAAGGCCCAGTTATTCCCTAAATAACTTGTGGTCGCGGAGTATTTTTTATTTTATTTTTATTTTTTATACCTTTATTTAACCAGGAAAGTCCCATTGAGATTAAGAACCTCTTTTTCTAGGAAGTCCTGGACAAAAGTTACATACATTAAAGATTATAAAACAGTTACATACTATTTCATAAAATTACGGATTATAAAAAACAGTTACATTCCAATGAGGACGTCTCAAGTACTCTCAAAAAAAGCATTCAATAAAATAAGTTCAGATAATTTCCCGTCGACACGTTCCATGTAGAAGGAGCAGCATGCGCAAAAGCTTTTTAGCCCAGTTCTGTGCGGGCAAAAGGAACAGAGAGCAACAAAAGATAATTTGATCCAAACCATATGAACCAACATCTCTTTGTGTGAGTAATTGTAGCAGCTCGAGTCCTGACTAGAACCAGGAAGTACGACCACATTAGTCCAGTCCTCAGGTCTCTGCACTGGCTTCCTGTGGCTCAGAGAATAGACTTTAAAACAGCTCTGCTTGTTACAAGTCTCTCCATGGCCTCGCACCAAAATATATTAGTGACATGTTAGTCCCATATGAACCAGCCCGGACTCTGAGGAGCACAGGGACTGGACTCCTGCTGGGACTCTGAGGAGCACAGGGACTGGACTCCTGTTGGGACTCTGAGGAGCACAGGGACTGGACTCCTGCTGGGACTCTGAGGAGCACAGGGACTGGACTCCTGCTGGGACTCTGAGGAGCACAGGGACTGGACTCCTGCTGGGACTCAGAGGGAGCACAGGGACTGGACTCCTGCTGGGACTCTGAGGAGCACAGGGACTGGACTCCTGCTGGGACTCTGAGGAGCACAGGGACTGGACTCCTGCTGGGACTCTGAGGAGCACAGGGACTGGACTCCTGCTGGGACTCTGAGGAGCACAGGGACTGGACTCCTGCTGGGACTCTGAGGAGCACAGGGACTGGACTCCTGTTAGTGCCCAGAGTCAGAACTAAACATGGGGAGGCTGCTTTTCAGATTCATGCTGCTAAAATCTGGAACAGTCTTCCTGAAGATGTGAGACAGGCCTCCTCTCTGACAATGTTTAAAACCAGGTTAAAGACAGTTCTGTTTAGCTGTGCATACAACTGAGGGATTTTATATTTTTATCTTTTTAATGTACTGTGACTATTTATGATTTTAATGCTTTCTTGTTTTGTTCAACACTTTGAGTTGCCTTGTGTATGAATTGTGCTATACAAATAAAGTTGCCTTGCCCAATTGGCAGATATAAGAGGGCAGCAGACCAAGCATAGCCTTATAAACAAAAGTGCAGCAGTGTCCAAACCTTCTGTGGACTAAGACGGCCATGTCACTCGAGAATATAATTCACACAGTGGTGAGTCAAGGCTTTGCAGTTCGTAATGAACCTCAGACCATTTATTGAAGTCATTTGACCTCCTATTTGTAGAATAAACACACAGACGGAAGAGAATAAACAATCGGCAGTTACTTAACGGAAGAGTTGTTGTAATGATTAAAAATATGGATTTGTCCCTCATTGAAAGTCCTTCCAAAAAAAAAAAAAAAAACACCTGTGAGGCAATTTGCGGCAAATTAACCAAATAGCCACCACCTCTGTTTTTACAGAGAGACATGCATTTGTCCAGGCCCAGCGAGCTGCAGGAGGTGCTGAGATACAAGTCTGTCAGTGATGTGGAAGCAGCTTTTAACTATCACAGAACGATCTCATTCCAGTCTCACTCCGATCGCAGCAGCGCCTCGATAAACCAGCACCTTGTTATGACATTAGCATTTAAAGCAGTCATCATTTCTACGTCATTGCACTCCTGATTCCTTACCTGCAAGATCTAATTATGCCTCTCGCAGTATTGAGTAACAAGGCAATTACATGCAACGAGACGACAAGAATGTGACACTTATTTGAACGATATGAGTGTGACGTTATAGCAGCAGACTTGAAAGCAGTGATTTGTGTTTAATGATGGAAGGCGAGTACTCGTATTCAAAAGGGAGCGACATTGAAAGTGTTTGGTGGCCCTATTAGAGACTAAATGTTACTTTTGACAGTTGGTACAAATGAGCGAGTGAGCCGGAAAGAGGAGAGGAGATAACTGTCGCTCTTTTTGAGCTATGGCAGCCGTCCAATGCATAGCTTCTTTGTATTCGGCGGGCACCTCGTTTTTGTGTCAGCGCGGGACAAGAGAATCACTTAACGTGACATTTAGAGATGCTCGCAGATTCTCTCAGGAGGCCACGAGGAGAGAGAAAAGAAGCAATGATGTTATCTCAGACATGTGTTTTAAATGCCAGGAGGGGTTGCGCTTCTGAACAGGACGCCGGCCACAGAGATAAGAGAATCAGCCGGCCACCTCTTCACCGGTTCTGGGGCTCAGGCTAAGCTCACCCTGAAATGGTTTCATCTCCTTTCGATCAGATATGATCTTTTAAGGGCTTACAGAACAATCTTCTTTAGCTTGTACATTAGGGCTGCTGTTATCCCAGAGAGAAATCCACACGTACACGGTGCATTTTAAATAGTGGCCAAGAAAAGGGACACTCTGAGCTTTGAGTGGGCGACAGGCTTTCTGCGAAGTCTCAAATCTTAACCAGATGGTAGTAATGCTCGTCTTTACAGTGGATCACAGCCATTTTAATGAATCTCACTACTCTAAAAATGAAAAATCTACCTTCCATTAATTCCAGATCCACTTTGACAAAGCTTTATCCTGGAGGGACCTCTACAACAAGACAACATGAATATGTAACAGGTAGCAAAAGGTCACCGCTCTTATGGACAAAGAGATTGAACTAATCAATCATTATTTCACAGTGAAATGTGCCCAATTAAAAGCAAACCTAGAGGCAAGGAATACAAAGGGCCAGGGTAATTATATTCAAAGAAATATCAACGTTTAAATATGTGTTTTTAATAAACAAATCCCGGGAATGTGAGCTAGCATATTTTGCAAGTCAAATGACCACAGGCTATCTATCTAACAAATGAGCGAAGCTGTATTTTTCCTCATGTGGGCTTTGTACGCAGCCGCAGCAAAGCGTTTGATGCGAGTTCTTGAAAGCATGCCTATACTCTCTAATAAATCAGCTGGAGAGGTGGAAGTATGAAGATAGAGCTGCATAGTGATGAAGGCCCAGCACAGGAGCAGAGTTTAAGAAACAAGGTTAGCTATTCATCATTCTTCGTCCTCAACACGATCTGCTCTTCTGGGAAAACTTTCACACCAATTCTTCCATTTGTCTCTAATAGCAACTTGTTTGTGCTCTTCATGGCCCTTCCCAAAGTCAGTCCCCTCAAACCAACCGGTTCCCTAGTTGCATATGTATTGTAAACTCTTTCTATGAGAATTGCAGCAAATTAGTTTCCCGCCGGTGTCAATAAAGTTTTATGAATCTGATTTTAGAAGAATAAATAAATAATCTAACCAGCCTGTTTGATTTCATATTTTTTCTCATCATTATATGTTCCATTTCATTTAATTTGCCAGCTGCCTCTCCTTCATTATTCCACTCACTTACATTCTGTGTTTACTCAAGGAGGAATAATCCATTTGTACATTTCTACCCATCTTGAGGTTTACTGAATATTTAAGTCTTTGATGTTCAGTGGACTAATGCTGTTACCTAAGAAGCTCGCCACAACTGTCCTCCAGAGATTCCCTCGGCTTCCTTTCACTGTCATGAGTCTGGGTTGCACCAATAAAGTATTTGCTTTTGAAGCAACATCCAGAGAAGGTGTTTGACTGAGATAATGACTTATTCCAATTCCGTCTTCAACATTCCAGTGCAAATCTACCTTTAATTTTCCTAAAAATTAATAACCGTGAATTTCACCATGACCCACTGGAAAGAGTGGGTATGCAAATTATAGCTGGACATGAATAATTCAATACCAATGGTAAAAATAACAAAGGGACTGCAAGGCAGATGCCACTGGAGCAATTTGGATAAATAGAAGAATAAACAAGCAGGACTTTCCAGTGCGACTGGAGCACATTGTAAATTGTTCGTAAATGTATAAGTGTTGAAAGTTGTCGGGCAGTGGTCCCAGATTGTCCCTGAGTCAGCTCTAAGGCAAGGACAGCCTGGCAGACGCGGCCTGGCTACAGGGACGTTAAATGCCATAATCAGGATAAACCTCGCCTCAAGAACCCTTTAGTACAAACGGCTCCACAAACCGTTTCATCATGACTAAGAAAAGGTTAATGCAACTGAAGGCAGCAGAAAAGTTGAATAATTTACTAGTAAAGAAGCCTTGTGGCTACCTGCCCGTTGTGGATGCATGCAAAAAGCCTTTTAGCAATTGTAACTATGTATAAATGGCCTTGAAAAAAGTTGTGCAGTATTTTCAAAATATACACTTGCAGATTTTTTTTATAGGAATGTGTGGCACCGTGGCCTGTGTGCGAGCCAAGCCACTCAAGAAAAACATTCCAGTTGCTTTCTCTGTGGCTGGTCTCTGTTCCAGTTCTCTGACCCTGGGCTTTCTCTCCCATGTCTCCCCTGGCAAACTTTACATGACTTTGTCCTTGTGCTGTTGTTGGTTTCATTTCCTTTGTTTCCTAAATACATGGTAGAAAACACACACGCACACACATATACACATATATTACACACACACAATCTATAGTCACGGACCTAACTTCTGCTCAACTTAGAAAATAGAAATGTATGGATGACAATTAACAACATTATTCACAATTTCTTTCCAATGTAATGTTTTAAAAGGTACGACTGAGATGTGCTCGTTCACAGCTGAGCGGAGAATAGTTAGATTTTCTGTGGGATTTCTTTCTCATAATTGCTTTCACATCTGAGGTGTTGGACTCGCAAACAACCTCCTTCATTGAAAAGGCGGAATGTTAATTAAAATGTGTTCAGTCTCACCCTAAACATCTCCATATCGCCTAAAGCAGAAATACATTCTTTGTGGCCTCCCTTCAAAGCACTTGTTATGTCCTTGGGTCGATGGTCAATGAGTACATAAGATAGTAGCACATTTTAATTTAATTACTGTCCTAGGTTTTTCTTTTTTACAACGACTTTTAATTGTTACCTTTAATTTGTTGCTTTTCAATGTTTTTTAACAATGTTGAGTTGCATTTTGAACTGTGCTGCACAAATAACATGATAAATAAAAAAATAAAAAATACAATGGGCAAATAGACTCTGCTCAAGTCTTAACAAATCAGTGCTCTGTCTGTGATACAGCTCGTGGGGAAATGGCAGTAGGGGCTTCTTAACAAATAAAAAGTCAAGGAGGTGACACTAATATGGGGGTGCCGGCTGCAATAAACCCAGGCATTTTCCCTCTGACATCCACTTAGCTGTTGGAATCTACTTGAATGCAAAGTGGCACACAGGCCTGGCTCACTGTAACCATGACCATGCTGTGAGGCTCATGCAAGACGTTCAGCGAAGAAAGATACAAGACAATTACCTGTTAGAACATGCAGATTGTGTCACATCTTCTTACTGAGACGGGACTGGACCTGAAAGGGGTATTCTGAGCACGTTGCCAAGCAGAGTCCAATAAGATTAGAGTGTTCCGGAAACAAGAGGCTTCCAGAGGACAGGGAGCTGAGGGTCTTTTCCTGCAAAACATATTCACACATGTCATATAGTGAACAACTGTATCAAACAATGCATATGACACCATAAGGATTATTTTAGTGGACTTTCAATCATCCATCCATCCATCCATTTTCTTCCCCTTAATCCATTTCTGGGTCGGGGGGTGGCAGTCAGAGCTGCACCCAGTACACAGAGCACCAGCCCCTCACTAATCCTCCTGCAGGTGGTGAGTCCACAGGAGCTGAGATCTTTCAGTTGGGGCTTTGGGCAAAGTGGGGTTAAGTGTCTTGCCCAAGGACACAACGACAGCAGTCATCAGTGGGAGTCGTGAAGTAGGTCTTACGGTAGGCTCGAACCCACGACCTTCAGGCCCAAAGGCTTTCAATCAATCCATTAAAAACCAATGTTCGCATGTTTGTGTGGGTGTCAGCCGGGAACTCCAGTTACCATGAAAACATGTACAAACGGTGAGAATATAAGGAGAGAGTGGAGGATGTTGATGTTCAGAGGCTCCGATACAACAGGTGTCTTCTGTCATCACTGTGGAGGAAGTGATAGTCTGGAACTCTAAATTACAAATTTTAAGAATTGTATTAAATTGACCTCCTGGCATTAAATGTTGATAATAAATCTAAAATAAGTTTATGAATTATAATATAACGGGTAAGTCCTGCCTTCCCTTCTCTTAGCAATAGCTCAAAATCCATGATGCCATCCACTTTAACCAATCAAGTGATGCCAGGGGCTGTCAATCATCGCGCTCATGCTTGTATATAATTCAAATATTACACACCCACACACACACACACACACACACACAAAAGAATAAAAAACAGCCGTTAATATTCAAAGCTGTAATGGGCATTATCTTTTTTAAATTATATATATAAAACAGTTAGTTCCCAAACGTTTCGGCGTGACGTGGCCAGACCATAGACTATGTATATTAACGGTCGTTGTCACGCCTATCTCCGGCGTTCTAACTAATGGGCCAAAAATTGGGCTTTCATGGAGTGATTCAAAATGGCCGCGGGCTGTAAAATATGAAAAAATTCATCTGTGCATGCGTCAGCTGCACGAGCTCCATTCATTTGAACGAGAGACTTCAAAAATTCCCAGCGACTAAACTAGACTGGTCCAGAACCCTCCCTCATTGACAAACATGTGGAACGGAGCTTTGGGCCAAGAGCCAACTTTTGGACCATCCTGTAAAGACGTTTTCCAGAGGTAAGAAGATGCTATATGTTAGCATTGGCTAATTCTTATTCCGGGTCCACCCCCATCGGCCCGGGGTGGTATTGCAGCATGTCAGCGCACGTCATTTCGGCCTCTTTGAGCCAGGACCCGCCCCCACTGGGCCAGACGGGAAACAGCTACGCTAGCAAACTTACTAGAACTCTCTCGAACTACATGAAAAGTTAACAAAGAATCCTGAACATCAATCAATCAATCAATCAATCCTTTATTATCTCACACAGATGGAGAAATTCAGTTCGATGAATAAACATCAAGGCCGGCTGCGTACTCTAATTTTCTGCGCTCCTTATGACAGTTATTCAACAGCAGAGAGCAAAACAGACACATATTTCAACAAACATGGGAGAGACACGGTACATGTGGAAAAACATGCAGATCTTTTTAATGGGAAGTCATCACTCTGGCCCGCCTCGTCCAATATAGCGCGTCAGAGGGGAGTGTGGGTGGGGGAGGTGGAGGGGAAGACCACCATAGACTGAAAAGAGAAGGAGGCTGTAACTGGTGGTTCTGGGTTGTGAGTCTGAGTTAGATAGAGTCCAGTGTCAGCCCTGAGTAGCCGATGTAGCAGTGTGGGTGGAATGTGAAGGACAAATATAGCGCAGGTGCAAACATTGGAGACAAAACAACACATGCCTTGTGGGAAATTTGTATAAGCACTTTAGCTGTTCAATGAAAGACAGTGTAAACTAAAGCCAATATGTCCAAATTATACTGGAACTGGACCCTCCGTTCACCGTTATCCGGAGTTGACCACGTCAGTACGAGGTTCCACCGTGAGGCCCAAGTCCTTCAATCAATCCTTCCACGCGTTTAAGTCCATCCAAAGATCTCACTCCCAGGTTGTTAAGGGAATGTTCGATCCGACTCACACCCCGTTGTGTCCCCACTGTGCCCTCGACCACGACTCTGACCAACTCGCGGAAACTCTCCTTGTTTTCCGCGGACAGCCGCTCGTAAATCTTCTGAGTGGACAGCCCTCCAACTTTGCGGTAGATCAAGCCAACTCCAAATCCAATCAGGAGGAACCCTGCTACCATAAATCCATAAATCCAAAAATGTATATATCCTCAATGTCCTCGATGGACAGTCCCGACAGACAAACGGGGTGCCACTTTTGCCAGTTGTCAAAAACGTACCCAGCAGCCGCCGTACCATCCGGGCAAACGGCATCTCCAGAACCGCCTTTACGTGATGAAAAAATAGTATCAATTGCGTTGAGGGACCAGTTGATTAATTCCATCATTTTTCAAGTTGTACACAGGCAGAGCACTAGGAAAAAAGACAGTTAGGGCAAGAGCAGGAGCAGGCAAGAGACACGTCTGACCTCGAGGAGAGCAGGAGGAGGAAGCCCAAATATAAACTTAACCTAAATCCATAATCAGATCCTCTGCAAATGTGTCCTAAAAGGTTCTACTAATGTTACTTCCGGGTTTACCGCGATCGCTTTTTGTCACATTAAAACAGTATTTTTGTCAAGAAAACGTTTAAAGAAAATTCTGAAAACCTCTGTACACGAGTGTTAAGAATGTATATGTATAATGTAATCAACATTTAAATGTGCGGATTGATATTTGTGTTATTGAGCGTGGCTAGCTTCGATAGCTTCTCTCGCTCAGACAGAAGTAATCAGAATCAGAATCATTTTTATTGCCACGAAAGAAACAGGAGGTCACAGACTTGGAAATTGCTTTGGCTCAGTGCAACAGTCAGAAAGAGATAATAAAAATAAGAATAAAAAACACTTCTAAAGAATAAGTAAGTAATAAGTGACAGGCGCAGTACAAGCACAGAGTGCGTTGCCAAAGGGCAGCGGTCATTATTGGTTTGAGAGTCCGTTATCAAGAAATAATGATCGGTCGAATGTTTTGAAATTACATTCAAATCAATGGAGCGTTGTTCTGTTGCTGTGAGGAGTGTGTAATAAATTATGATTTAATAATCCCTCCTCCGCACGTCTCGGCCCATTGACCTGGCGCCTGCACAAGACTCTCCTTTTCTGATCTTTTTTCTGAACTATCTGATCTGATGCAATTTTTCATTCTTTGCGACATTATACAAAGTTAGCTGTAGAGGATTGAATATGTACTAAAACCAATTATTAATTAGTTCTGCTGCTCATTTGGAGAAACTCGTCAAGATCTGCTTTAATTCAACTGTGTCAGATGCAGTAGTTTTAATATTCGCAGTATATCAGTATTAACGAATATTGAAGAAATAACCCACATGTGGCATTATTACCTCCAACAACAGGTTGCTTGGCTGCACACACAAATGCAGAAGAATGCTGGCGATCCTGTGATTCAACAGGGAGAGCCGTGTAATCACCCTGTGCTTCCAGGCCTGTAATGAGGTGAGCACTGCAACCCAGCGGCTTCAGATGGAGGACATCAGGACCAACAGAGAAGACACAAGACGGAACAATGTATAGAGACAAGAGCAGCACCTGCAAAGACACTTGCCTCACGCTGAGCATGATTAACATAGAGCTTATTAAAATATAAAGTGCCAGATCAGCAGAGTCTTTCAACTCACAGATAATTGTCAGTCAAAAAATGAGCTAAATTAAGAATAACAAAAGCGGACCAATCTAAAATGCTTTATATTACTGTAAATGATTATAAATGGAGTATCTTGTATGGTCCAAGTTGGATTACAACATGTTTTAGGTTTTTTATCAAATGTATTGTTATTGATTTAATATTGATGAAGAGATATACTCCATGTGTCAGGGGAGTCTTGCCTATACAGATGTCAAACACTGAAGGGACCAGCTCCACAATTTGGGAATCACAGCCTTAATGCAATATATTTCACCAGATAGAAAAATACAAAACATTGAAATCACTGATGTTTTCATTAGTGCATTTCGTGCTTCTTGGGATGATTAATGCAGCTTTGTTTTTCTCTAAGTATGAGTTACAATGCAGGTGGCAAGAGACACATATTTGTATTGATGCCCTAAAGTTTGAAACGGCTCCTCGCTAAAAAACAGCCATTACAATTTCCCTTTAATTTGTCTTAATCTTTCCTGTGCAGCACTCCCAGATTTTATTTGCTTCTTTTAATAGCATCTCGGGCTGCCCATTCCCTCCAAATGCCCATCTACTCTCATTTCGCCAGAGGTACCACTGCAGGAGCTGAAAACCTCTCACCACCACAACATTTCAAAATCAATAGTTAATTCCCATAAATATCACATACAGAGCCGCCCAGTCATTCAGGGCTTTGATACACAAAAACAAACAGATATAAAGTAGAAATCCCCAATCCAATCATAATTTCCAGGAAGTTTGAGCTCCATTATTGGGAGGGTTGTACAGTATATAGCCGCAGTCAGCTGATTCAGCACATCTCAGGGTTATTTCTCATAAGGCTTGTGTAGGGAGCGCCAGGGACCTCGTAAATATCCCCGCTGCATAGCCAGAACAACACACGTCCTGCTTCATTGCACAAAACATTAATGCAGATTTTCTTTTTTATTTCCTCCTTCGTTCCTTTCTTAGCCATCGGGGACTGCGATCACTTTTTAATCAGCGTGCCATTTGGTAGAAAGCCGTGTCATATTGGGCTATAAGGGGAGGCCTGCAGGTAAAGAGCGAGCTGACAGCGGATATTACCGTCGTCCAACTTGTGTGTGACCTTTAGAGAACAACGCGTGCCCTGTCTTAGCATAACCGATTCACCTGGCCCTCGGTGAAGGATGCCGCTCTCCTCCTAGGTACAATACTATAGTGCGGAGACTGTAGACTTCCCCGTACGGATTAAGCCTGTGTCAGAGCCAGGGGCCAAAGAGCATGCGCTTGACAAAGAGGATTGAACACAATACATACTGAAGTGCACACGCTTAAATCCCTTGATAGAGGGCAACTTAGGCAAAATAACAAAAGCTTTTGATCGGTGCAGCTTAAAGAAAATCCGTTTGCTGCGAAAACCAAATGCATTTATAATAGTTCAGCATTAGCTTATTGTGCTCTTCAAACCCACAAACTATTTTAGACATTAAAAAATACCATTTTAGACTTCTGTCCTGACATCACTCTACAGCAGGGGTCTCCAATCAGTCGCTCACCGCCCCCTTCCCTGGTAACTTCCCATTTGCTATTGTAAATACAAACGCACTAGTAACAAACATGTGCTGATAAACGACTGTTGATAGTGACAGTACTCATTCTCAGCTCGCTCTCACAAATGTAACAACTCATTTTTCCAAGGACGGCTAATATGAGAAGCTCCCTGCAAGAAAGTATCTGTCTGGGGGGAAAAGGGTGGAGCTCTACTGCGTCCTACCTCAGAGAATGCATTATTACAAGATGCTCATGGTCTCTCAATGGTGTGGCTCCGTGTGCCTTTGTCTATTTGATCTGCTGACTCTGCCTTTTGTTGACGTGCACTGAATGGCATTGATTGATTAACTTTTCATGTTGTATTTTTTTTCTGATGTCTCTGATCTTCATGTGTATACTTTTTAAAGCACATTGATATTTTTTGAAGTGAAAATACGCATTAGGAATATCTAAGCATTGATATTGTGCACACAGTGATGAAGGAGGTTGACCTAAAACAAAGTCGGTTAGATAGGAGCAGGAATCAGTCCCCCCAGACAACATTTAGCAAATTTTTATCACAGCTTGCATTAATTTCAGAGTGATAAAATGGAACCCGTTTCTCCCAACGCGCAGGGCCATACAGTATTAACGTGAGATCATCGTGTTGGTATCTGTCCATGGTGCTGAAATCATTCACCCATAAGTCACACCTCTTTCCACTTGGCAGCGTGGCCATCCATCAACCACGTGACAAAACGGTGGCATAGATCTAACTGCGTCATCGAACATATTGATATCAAGCCCAGAAAAAATGAGGATGTCTGGAATGATAGTGCACCATATGTGACAGATAAAATCGCACTTAGCCAACAAAAAGTTATAACCACAATGTACAAAGTAGAGGATACTCAAGTCGCAATTCTCAAATAGTTTGTGTGGTTTGTTCGCGAAAGATTAAGCAGAGAGTTGCGTCACATCGTCACAGAGTCGGGATCCGGGACAGATGACTGGCGCAGATGTAAAGCCAAGAGAGAGAAATGCAGGCGGAAACAGTGGCGTTTTTATTTCAAAGTAAGACAAAGTCCAGGAGTGAGTAAATGACGGTTCAAAGATCAAAAGTCCCACTGGATCTGCGCAGAGTATACACAGTTACTGCCTTCAATAGTAACTTTGGTTATGTGCCATGTTGGTCATCAATATATAATACTGCTGAAGGACTTGGTTTAAAATGAGTTAAACGTCTCTTGGCTTTGTGTCTGAGTGAGATTTAAAAAATAAATAAAAATAAATAAATAACACATCTATCCATATTACTAATTACGTTTTACAGTAATCCTGTAAGAATTTCTTGGTTTTGAGTATCATGCTTAAAAATGAATTTAAACCAATAACAAAAACATCTCTACACACTGCTCCTGATCTGTTTGAGGCGTTTACTGCCTTTTGTCTTCCCCGCAGCTTTGCTAACACCAGACTAAATCACAAGAGGAAATGTGTAGTTCGAAATACTCTGCGCACAACAGGATTGTCACGCAACCATCAGTACTTTGAACTGCTGCCATGACTCATGCGCAAACTGTGTCCAATAAAAACGTGGCCAACAATACACTGCACAAGAAGTAAATAATAATCTCATTCAAGTCTTCAGTTCTGGTCTGAGAGCTTTCGTGAGCCCAGCGCACGGAAGCAGCCGCGGTGTGAGCTGGGTGCTTTATGGTTCTGGCTCAGATGGTGTCAGCTCTGGCTCAGATGGTCTCGGCTCGTGGCACAGACAGGACAGCCGCGCGTCTACTGCGGGCGTAGGGATGTGCCGCTCCTCTGACGCCCCAAAGGTGTTAGCGCAGTGTGGATGTTCACGTCAACTATCAGGTATATTTAAACGCAGACATGCATGGGGCACAGACGGCTTTGAGAGACTGCTGAAAGTTTGAGCTCTGATCCGGGACGCACAGCAGAGAGGAACAAACTTAGACAGGATGATGCGAGGAGAGGAGACGCTCTGGGACGTCTTGTTCGTGTTTGTGGCCGTGTTGTGACTTCCAAGCTTGCGCTATGGAGGAGAAGTTCAACAGACTTCTGTTCGTCCCCATTGCAGCGGTGCTGTTCCTAATGATCGGGTATCAGTACGTGTGCCCCGCGGACAGCAACACCTGCTACTTCCGAGGAGACGAGAAGGGGCTGTTCCAGCGCTACTCCTCCAGCTTGGAGTTCGTGTATCCGGACGATGCCGATGAGGACCTTCCGTCCAAGATCAGCACCAGGTTTAACTTCACGGAGCGGGACCTGGACAGACACGTGGACTTTGACATCCGCGGGGACGATGTGATGGTGTTTCTGCACATTCAGAAGACCGGCGGGACCACGTTCGGCCGCCACCTGGTGAAGAACATCCAGCTGGAGCAGCCGTGCGACTGCATGCCCGGCCAGAGGAAGTGCACCTGCCACCGGCCCGGGAGAGCAGAGTCCTGGCTCTTCTCACGCTTCTCCACGGGCTGGAGCTGCGGGCTGCATGCGGACTGGACCGAGCTCACCAGCTGTGTGCCCGTGGTCATGAACAAGAGGGACAAGAAGAGCCCGCAGAGAAGCAAGAGGTGACCACACGCACACGCACACACACACGGACCAGCTCCAACGCACAGAGCCAATGCATGTAGGCGCGTTTTTGCCGGAGACTCAAAGTTGGCAAGCATCAGCCACAAATTGGCACCAAATGGTAAAACAGAGCGGGGGGAAGGCAATTGATCCAGAATTAGCTAATTTAGAGCCTGCAACTTCCTGACATCTTTAATATTTTATCATAACATTTATAAAATAACAACATATGTTTAATCACATTTAAAGCCAACTTAATATATTTGACGGCCGTATGCATCAATAACTGGCTATGTACATTTTCCAATCAATAATTATGTTGATGAATTATTTATACGGCCTATACCTTAGGCGAACAACCTGATTATTCACATGAGAAATATCTTGCTAATGTGATCTTTGCATTAATGATTAAGGCAAAGATCTTTATTGAATGTGTGAAATCACATTTTGCTGCATTCCTCACTTAACACATTACTGACTCATGGCAGCAGACTGGTGGGTTAAATACAAATCAGAGTTCTTTGATTTTGCATCAAAATCACAGGCTTACACAGCACCAGACTGTTACCTTAATCTGCAGTAGGTCTACCTCAATTTCCTTTAATTACAGCTCAGCTTAAGGGGCTAAAGCGTTTAAGAAGGCCACGGCCCTCTGAGGTGTGGTGCCTGAGTTGAAGCCAATTTGCCTTGTGTTAGGTTCACGGCTCAACTCTCCATATGTTACAGGGCGTTGGAGGGGGCGGGAGAGGGAGCCGTCAGTCCTTCAGCTGTCTCCTGTGTGAACATAATGCTTCTAAACAGTATTGGAGATGTGCCTCGGAGCCACATCAGCAACACAAAGTGAATTAGCGGCACATCGCTCAACACTTGTCAGACCCCGTTATAGACACCAGAAAACAAATTGTTAGTTCTGCGTTGGTGCAGACATGACTACTTTTACTGTGACTTCAACACAATTCAAACCTATCCTCAAGACTTGATTGAAAGAGACCTTTTATTCTTATCTTTGCAAACATTAGGTCTTAAAACACAAAATGACATTAAACTTGCATTTGGTGTTTAGGTCATTTACTGATGTCTATAATTGTATGGGTGTAAATTAACCCCTTAGTTTAGTGCACGCATAGAGGTATTCTCCCTAATGTTTCTTGTGGCGTGAGGAGGTGTTGGCTGAGTTCTCGTGTTTTCACTTGCGTTCTTAAGTACTGTATTAACTGCTGCGTTTAGGCGGCTTCTCACAGCAGCAGCTCTGCCAGGGCGCTTGTTACTACTGCAGCACACAAAACCATATCAATCAGTGCTGATAATCGGCTACTTCATTGACCGTTCAGTTAAAAGCTGCATATGCCAACACACACACACACACACACACACACACACACACACACACACACACACACACACACACACACACACACACACACACACACACACACACACACACACACACACACACACACACACACACACACACACACACACAGGGGCAAAGGTTAGTAGCTCCATGTCACAATCAATTAAGCACAGACTGGCTCAAGGGCACTGCGTTGGGACACTAAAGGCTTGTTGACACTATTACTACTTTGACAAACCAGAATAAAATATACAATTTTTGTCAATCATCCGTGTGGACGAGGGTCAAAGATGATTCAAATGTCCTGGTGGCTCAGGGAAATCTGCAAGATGGCTGATGGCGAGTTTGGTAGACCTGGCTGATAACTCATTTTGGTGGACAAATTATTTCTCAAATGTTTGTGATAAATGATTTTTATTGGGGCTACTTTATGCCACTGACAAAACAAGTATAAATGCAGCAAGATAATGTGAAGCAATGTTTGTGATTTGTCAAATTCACTCAGTATAGGTCAAGATTTACGAGACACATTCAGTATTCTTACATTTTAAAACCGGTCAAAGCAGAAAGCATTACGACTGCAGCCTAAACTCTTGGTGCAACTTGGTTTGTTAGCCTCACAGTGCAGTATAGGTGCAACAAACAAACAAAAACGTAAACATTGTCTCAAGGGAAATGGTATATTTGTGTTACGACTGGCTGGCA
Source organism: Knipowitschia caucasica (assembly GCA_964034765.1). Lineage (NCBI taxonomy): Eukaryota > Metazoa > Chordata > Actinopteri > Gobiiformes > Gobiidae > Knipowitschia > Knipowitschia caucasica. The sequence goes on from OZ035844.1 coordinate 11,990,336, forward strand.
TAATTATTGCTTGACACCTGATGACACGGCTTTGAGATGCATTTGTAATTTCCAACTTAACTCTCTGTGAGTCACTGTCCGTTTCCGTAGCTGAAATATTAAGACAAGTCATGAGTTTAGTGTCCCCTGAATGATGTCTAGACTATTTGACTTACGTAAAGTTAGCACCGAGGTCTCTCAGCTGAGGTTATGGATCGAGCGAAACACGGTAACCTTGAAATGTGTAATTTACATTTGTGAGACCAAGACGGAGCTTTTTCTATCCTGTTTGCTTGTGTGTCCAATATTTGATGAGCTGTGACATTTATACGGCTTAGAGCAAAAACATTTTCAATAAGATGGCTTTCAAATTCCATCTCTCATTTCTTTTGTCCCACTAAGACAAAATACCCTTTCTAGTTTTAGCAATATTTATATAATCCTAAGTGCATGAGCAGAGGTACCTGTATGGAGAGGTAACTGATTAGAAGCACATCTCATTCATCTTTGGGATTTTCTCTTTAAAGCTCCTGTGCAGTGTTTTGTGCGAGATTAAAAGCCAGTCCACCTCAGAGAAGTGCATGGATATAAAAGTACGACTCCAGTCTTAAACAAGTCTTAGTAGCGATAGGAGCAGGGATCAAACATCACAGGAGCGGAAGACACCCACTCAAGCCCATAGGCGACACTCGGCAGATTTGTAAGTCCAGTGACACTGAGCTCTGTTTGAAAAGCCTTCCAAACATTCACGCAAGTTAGTACGACTCTGAGGTTAGGACGACTCGAGTAAATCAGAGAGTGATAAGTAATGCTATGGACACGGGTGCGCATAACGTTTTCAGTGAGGGTCTCGGTTGAGTACCAGGAGATGGGGTTTGGTACTCACTCCATTTGTTGGTTCTTAATGGAGATTTTCTAGTTGCTTCTTTTTAATGCTAAAGATCAGCTCAGATAATCCACTCAATCCAAGTCAAATAATGACTCACAGGGCTCTTTCTTAAAAATGCCAAACAAAACCAAAAAATCTAAACAATGTTCTGTATTATTTGTTCACCATATTTTACTTTTGGGCACAACCAACATTATTATGCCTTAATGACGCAAGGGAAAGTGTAGGTACCACAGCTTTAATTTAGAGACACAGGGAGGACATGGACACTCCCTGAAGCCTCCAGAGTCCAGCAGCGAAGGCTAGCGTTGGCTACTGGCTTGGTGCAGAACCAAACAGGTTGACTCACCAGTTTCTCTGTATGATCATGCACACAGAGTGACAACCGCGTCAAATGAAGTGTAGGAGGCGCCTGTAGCCAAAGCATGTCAGTTACACACTATATATTGTGAAACAAAGTTAGATCGGAGAAAAAATACCTGCAGCTTGCTCGGTTCCGACTTTCCTCGCGACAACACACCATTACTCTATTACACTAAATACTCTAAATACACTGATGACAGGCAGTGATGTTCTAGTGATCAAGCTCTTTCCCATTTAGAACACTGTTTATAGGGAGAAAGGGTCACTGATGCTATGCTATTTGGCTAGTTTAGACAATGTATAAACAATCATAATGGGGTTCCATGTCAATCATTCTGGCCCCTGGAGACAAAGGCCATGGAACAACATACAGATCCTCATGTCATGCAAAAGTTTGGAGCCAATAAATATGTCAAGGAAATGGAAGACACATCACTAATTGGTTCCGTGGTCAGACGTGGAGTCGGCATGGCAACCAATTTCAGTTTTGATAAGAGACATTAGTGGCACAGCTTTGACTTTGACTTTAGAAGCAAACCTGTGGGAAAGATTTGATCACAGCAATTGCTAAGACAATGATTATCACATTTTTAAGTTTTGTCTAACTCAAATACATGTTGTGTAAGTTGGTTCAGTACGTTACATCCACTCATTGGCTCCTTGTGGCTCTGGCGATATCCAACTGACATACAAGAATGAAAGAATAATAGTGTTCAGTGTGGTTGATAGAAACACGCTGACCAGCCTCTCCTGCAGGTCTTTGCTCCCAGCGTGTGGCCAAAGCATTCAAATCGCAGCAGGTCACAGAATTTCTGCAAGGCCAGACGTCAAAAACACTTCAGTTGGAGAGTTGCCCTGGTCGTCCTCGGCAGATGCCCCACACTGAGCAGTCAGAGATTGTAACCTTATTACTGACCTCATTATTTCAGATTAGCGCCAAGTATGGAGGCCGGCCACCACCGAAACCAGCCCAGCCCCAATTAGCCTATTTCATACAGGCCACAGTTGGGCTTCTCGCTGGTTTAGGATGTTAAATTTGGCAATGGGTTTCTGCTTATTGATTATTTGACACTTCAGCTTTTAGAACATGCTAAATGATGCTAGCAGGAAGGGAAATCCTCACAATAGCTCGATCAAGAAGAAAGGAATTACCTTGGAAGACATTACTAATTGGTATCTGTTGGACAGGTCAGTATAGAGTGTGAGAATCCCACTCCCATTGGTGAATGCTGTCCACACCCGTGTCTGCTGAGAAAGGGAGACAATTTAACTCAAAATATAGAACAATAACATGGAGAGAAAAAAAAAAAAAGACTATCATGAACATTACGCCAATTTTGTGAAGCTTAATCAACTAGGCTACGTCATATGTTTTCAAAGATCTCATACATTTTACTATAAGAAAAAAAAACTAAATCATGATATTAATAATTTCACTGCTAAATAATGCCTCAATGACATCAAGGTAATCCAAGCAGCCGACACATGTGCATTGTTGTGCCGATTACCAGATGTAGTCGTCGTGAAAATGTGAAAGCCAAAAATGCAAATGGCGGTGATCCGTGTCGTGAACGAGTACAAAAAGATGAAGTGTGAAAGGAGTTGAAATTCGCTGCCAGTTTAAAAGACAGTTTGCATTAAAGTGTGATTCGTCACTTCATGTAGGTGGAAATGCAGTACCTGACACTATGATTTTATTTTTGGATAACAGGGTGAAAGCACTGGCCCTGATGGGAGAATGCGGCAAAAGCCTGATCCTGAGGCACAGAAATCATATCTATATCGTATGAATCAGGGAATGAGGGGGCCGCATATGAAAACCTAAGAGATAGATTTTCTTAGCACTCGCTGACGAAGAAGGTGCGTCGCCACTGACACTGTTCACACGGTGGCATTTGGAAGAAATGATATAACTTATCATTTGCTTATTTATGAAATCGTCATCTTGTCTATGGTGTGTGTCGTTTTGAAGGATGGGTCAAAAGCAGAAGAAGTTTCCCAAAGTGCACAATACTAATCTCAACAGTTTTGAGAAAAGGAATAGATCCGTTTTATGATTTGGCCTAGTTAAAGCTGTGAAGGATACATGTAGGGTTCCATAAATGTTGCTTTAAATGTCACGTCATTGTCTTTCCCTTTATTAATCCATTTCTGGGTCGAGGGGGGGGAGGGGGCGTGGCAATCAGAGCTGCACCCAAGTCTCATAGCCCCAGTCCCTCGATGATCCTCTGCAGGGGGTGGGTCCACGGGAAGATGGCTTCCCCGTACTCAACGAGACGGCCTTGGTCTTTCAGCGGGGGGCTTCAGGCAATGTGGGGCTAAGTGTCTTGCCCCAGGACACAACGACAGCAGACATCAGTGGGAGCAGGAGACATGGGTCGTGGTGGGCTCGAACCCACGACCATTAGGAACATAATCTACTTTTATTAAACCCAGCGTTTTCAAAATGCAGCAGGAACAAAAATATTGAAAAACGCACATAATTTACTTACAGTGCCTTGCAAAACTGGTAATACAGCTTGAAACTGTAATTTTGTCTTGTTACGGCCATAAAGACCGAAAAACCTGTGTGAAAGACTGAACTTTTGAAGATAAATCTGTTTTTTTATGGATGGGCGGTAAATGGAAAGCAAGTGCTAGAATAAAGTGACAAAGAAAGCAAAGTGTGAGACACATTCAACACGTGCAAAAAGTGGTCCGTTGAGACTAAAATGCAAAACGAACACTGCTCACCACGGGGCAGCTTTTCTTCTGCAGGGACAGGGAAGCGTGTGGAGTAAAACACAGGACACTCTGGAGTCAACAAAAGGCTTGGAGTTGATGTTTATCACCCTTAAACTGTAGACTTTTCCTACATTTTTATGTGTCAGAAAAGTCCTGAAGTGATAATCTAAAATAGAAAGTGATAATGAACTGATAAAGATTATGAACTCTTTTGATGACAAGTCACAACAACATCAGAATGTAAAAGCTTCCTCTCTAAACAATGATCACATCAGAAGTTTGTGGATGAGAAACACAACAGGATTATTCCGAGATGACGGTTGAGAGTCTTGGATTCTTGTGAGGAATGAGATATGGTGAGGATCCTGTTAATCTCCCGACTCCTTGTGAGGATTAAGGGCAGTTGAAGTCAGATTTTATTATATAGTGAGGAGGAAGTGGGGGATTAATACAGAAGTTGATATTTAGATTACAACAGCATTTGATTTACCATTTTAGTTTTTAGGGTACACCATTTGTGAACCTGATTTTCATTTGGAGAATAAATATTTAATTCTTCTGATATGAACAAAAAGCGGTTCAGAGATTCTCATTCCCAATGGTTATAGCAGGAGTGACCTTTTGCCCAGTGCAGTCTTACATGTATTCATCGATATCTACATGTACCTCGAAGAGCATCTGACTCCTCACAAAGCTGCAAAGATTATGATGTCAGGCAGAGGTTAGAGCTAAGACGTTAAAGCTACTAAAGCTGCACAGAGCTGGCCGGTGTGTGCGCGGATCACCTAAACCTGTGTCTGGAACTGTGCAGAACGGAGCAACACGAATCGCATCCAAATGTGAGCAAACAGATGGATGACTTTATGGAAGATTTATCAAGCGGGCTCTACACACTACACAGTATTGAAGCCACAAGATGTGCATCTAATCTTATTTGTATTTATGGTTTTGTTGACTTCCACAAACTCCCAGCTCGCATTACATATGGCCTGGATGCCCCCGTCATTCTGGAAGCCTTTCTCGGTTCCTTGTTCTCTGCTCCAGCTTCCCCGGGGCTTTTTCTTTATTGCCCAAAAATAGCATCTCATATGAGAGACCAGTGAAGATTCCATCACAGTGCAGCACCAGGCTCCGTGCTCATCACTTCTCACTCCCTTCCTCTCAATCTGCACTTCACAGCGATTTATCAAACACTGTTAGCGGCCAGCAGCCCCACCAACTGCGTTACATTGAATTTCGGAAAACCAGGGGTCTATTAATGGAACATTTTGAACTTCACGTGGGCGGTTGTAGGCCTGTGTAGTATGTGTGCTGGGAAGCCTGTAATTGGCACACAAAAACCTAATAAGAATGTGAGAGAGCCACTGTTGAGTGGGAAAAGCTCCCACGTGACCTCTTGGTCCAGAGAAACATAAGAGTTCTTTCATTTGCTGTCTCAGATTATGTTCCAGTGTTGTACCTCCAATTACTTGATCGGCTCCTCTTGCTTTCTGAACACCCCTCCATTCACTAGAGTCGGGTTGCCTCAACAGAAAAAAGTTGGCTCTGATTGGATCTGCTTTGCCTAATGCAGCGTGACCGATAAACCTTTCCTGGTCAACGAGAAGCATGCAATCTCACTTCAACGTCCTCCTCCACTTTTAAGTCCATCCATTTATTGACCCATTTTGTGGGAGATTTCCCTGACACCTTGATTTTGGACTTATTCTTTCAATGAATCAATTTGATGTGTGTCCAAATTTGACAAGAGTAGCCAATGCAGTATTACATTGACATATTTCCTGTTTACTTGTGTATAGTAGTCTGTAAATTGAGCAGTTAATGACTACATCTATTTAAAGTTTTTTATTAGAGAAAAAACATTTGCATTTTAATAACCTACATAGCGTGCATAACTGTGTAGCATGATTTTAATACACGTTTTTGCCATAAAATCACGAACTTTTGCTCCATTTCCACCTTGAAGCCGGGAAGTGGCTAGAACGAATGTAAGTAGAGGTGACAATCCCCGGGAGCTGCTGGTTGAGGGTTCGTCAGTGCTCGGCGTAACACCTTTGTAATGGATTTGCTCTGACTCTGCCGGTTATCAACACCGCGGCTTTAGTGTGAAATCGATGCCTGGTCCTGTGCTTGTTCTCAGAGATGTTTCTTCTATCAAGTTCACTCATCTGAAGGTCTTCATAAAGATTTACCTTTGACAGAACCCAATGGAATGGGGAGAAATTACTTATATTTTTACTGAACGATTGAAACGTGAGATAAATAAATGTGATTGTTGGTTTTTTATGGGCTTCTCTTTCAGCAGCATAAAGAGTTTCCATAAAGGCTTTTATCATGAGTCTGATGGTGTCCTTGATGGGAGTGAGTGAATTAACAAGGCAGATATTGATTTTGGGCTGTGAGTTTCCTCTGTAGCTTTTTGATGGTGATTTAGCGAGTGAGAGAGAGACAATCAGAGCCCGAGCTGGTCGATAGTGTTTGCAGGTTGCTGTGTGGAGAAAGGTGACAGGCGGCAGAAGGGCATGAAGGCATCGACATTGATCGCCCGCAAAACGCAACAAGCTGATTTTACCTTCTCTTCGGAGCAGCACACTGCCACGCACGGTCACACGCAGAGCCCGGGCTGATTGTGCTTTTTATTTGACAGTGCAGAAGAAGAATCGCCCTGACAACAGAAGGTTTTGGCACAATCAATCAGGTTTCAGCGAAAACCCTGAGACTGTTTCCATGTTCTCGAGAGTGACTTAAAAGGCCATTTAGCACATGCATTGGAGTTATGGCGGCAACATGGGAGAAAAGCTCTGGATCACAGATGTTGGAGAAGGATTTATGTGACAAAAGGTTATTTAGTTTACAAAAGAAGACATTCATAAATCTTTAGCCATCACCTTAAAACAAGTAGTTTCATTTCAGATATTCACCCAGACGTGCCTCTCCCCCCATTCTGCTTTTGCTGAGCCACGGGCCATAACACTCGCAGAAACTTAGTAAAATCAACGCCAACTTGAGCTGGTGTAAACTTCATTAAGTCAACAGTTTGAATACATTGCACTGATGAAATGAGAGCAAGCATATCAATACTTTTCCATTTGGTAATCATTGCTTCCGTTCATAATCTAACCCCGTTTCTGTCGCTGACACGAGTAAGAAGAGAGCTTTGACATTTGCTGCTCTTTGTCAATAGGTCACGATAAAAACGTAGAGGCAAAGAGGCGGGCTGCGTGGACGTCTATTGATCCTCTGTCTCACGTTAGCCGTACAGATAGATGATAGGCATGGGGCAGGAAAGACTGAGCCGTTCTGGAACGACTACAACAAAGGCAGCTTTGTGAGGCGCTCCTGCTCCTCCATCTATCCCGAGCTGTCCATTCAACCTGCTGGAGATGGCAGGCTAATACACTTACATTCCTCTGTGGATAGCCATTATCCCGGGTGGTGTGCTGTCTGCGGGTGTTCTCAGTCATGATATCATCGTGGCACTCACTTAAATATATATCACAGCTGATTGATATCTGCTGACCGGCAATAATTGCTAAATTGTGGGCCTTTTAGGGCTGTTTGGCTGCATGCTCCGAGCACACTGAAACTGCTTCACTCTATTTAATCACATTTTGCAGTTAAGTGGTTGAATGCTTTGTTCGTAAAAGACCAGCATACTGCTTTGTAAAAATAGAGCTTTCCATCTGTTTATCCATCTGTGCCAATATATGATTAATCAGTTTGTTGATTCAATTTGAAGATTTTAATGTCATCAGCATTGCCAAGACATTGTAGATTTTTGATTTTAATACTCTTTGGAAGTTTCTGCCTCCACTCATTTTCATTATTTCAGTAAATATAGGTTACACCTCACATTAAATATGCAGAACAGAGTTCACACATCAGTTATTGATGGCTAATGTCTGCAAAAGATTATGTAAACACAAGCCTGACGTAGAGTCAGAAACACAAGTTCGCGTTGCCATCCAACACCCGCTCTGAGAAAAGAAGGACTTCAGTTCCACCAATTTGTCATTGGGAGCTCATTTAGAACTATTATACATTTGGTAAAGCTGTTTTAAAAAATTAAGCTGAATGCAGATTGCATTCCAAAAACAATGAATTGGTTGGTCCCTTGTTATTACCACATAACCAATTATTAATTCAATATTGGAATAGTTAAATAGCAGGTTCATGTTCTTGCCTTTCCCCGGCTGCCTCAGTGTTTACACATCGAATCTGGGTCTTATTTAGCCGAATGCTTAAAGTTGGTGTGTCGAGCGAAGACATGAACTGTGTGACTTTTGAGTCGTCTTTAGAATTGGTTTTCTTTCCGTGTGATACTGGAGGGTCACAGTGATCCACCACACAAACATTTTCTTCCCTTTTATATGTGCTGCTTTCCTTTTAAAACCAAACTACATTTCCCTCGGTCACCTCTTGAGTGGTCAACTAAATAAATACAGTTATTGTGTTTTAGGCAAAGCTTGAGAAACATGCAGATGAAATCCATCAGTGGTCCTGGCATGAATCAAGAAACTGTGGTTTATTGATTCTGTAAAATAGATCTATTTTTTAATCACACCTCTAATTAAAAGATGAATCATGTTCACACAGTCTTGTTGATCCTCAGAGACAGGACCGTTGGTAATGCGTAACCAAAGAACGGAGAGTCGCTGCAGCAGGAGCAGCAGTGTGACATTACTGGGACATAAAGCTCACTGCAGTAACTGCAGCTCACTCCTGGGACCACTTCCCTCTTCTGCAGCTCACAGAACAAACTGCACTTTACACACTTGCACCATTATGCAAGTCCATTGAATAGAGGGATTTTTATTGTGGAGAAATGGTTAAAGCAAGGCTGTGACATGTGTTCTGTCATGTTTTGATACAGGAACTTCTACTACATCACGATGCTTCGAGATCCTGTGTCCCGGTATCTGAGTGAGTGGAAGCATGTCCAACGTGGAGCCACATGGAAAACAGCTCTGCACATGTGTGACGGGCGTCCAGCCACACAGGACGAGCTGCCCGCCTGCTACAGCGGCGACGACTGGACCGGTGTGCCCCTGACTGACTTCATGAACTGCCCTTCCAACCTGGCAAACAACAGGCAGGTGCGCATGCTGGCAGACCTCAGCCTCGTCGGCTGCTACAACATGTCGTCCATGAGCGAGCTGGAGAGGGGCCATGTGTTGCTGGCCAGCGCTAAGGCCAACTTACGCAGAATGGCCTTCTACGGCCTGACAGAGTTTCAGCGTAAGACACAGTACCTCTTTGAAAGGACGTTTGGCCTTCGTTTCATCCGCGCCTTCACGCAGATCAACACTACCAGAGCTGCCAGCATCGGCATCAGCGAGAAGGTGCGCTGGCGCATTGAGGGCCTGAACGCTCTGGATGTAGAGCTTTACGAATACGCCAAGGAGCTGTTTCTGCGCAGATATCAGTACCAGCGGCAGCAGCAGCACCAAGAGGAGCGTCTGCGCAGACGGCAGCAGAGGCAGCACAGGCAGCGGCTGCATAGGACATACTGGGCCCAACTGCTCCAACTGGGAGCAGAAGAGGAGGACCAGAACGAGGTGGTGAATACACTTGAGGAGATAGCCACCACAGAGGATTATAGTAGTCAAGTGGTTCGATGGTAACAGGACCTATGAAAGATGACTGTTTCCCAACTGGACCATAAGCTATTTTCTGCTCCCTTTGCCCTTCATTTATGCTGTGCTCCAAAACCTGTTACTCTAAAAACCCCTTCTCTGCTTATTGGACAATCCAATAGTGTCTTAATATCTATGATGGATGTATTTGTCATGGCAACAATTTATATTTGTTTTTTGTATGGCTCAAGCTAATTTAAGCCCATTAATTTGTTCATTAGCTTTGGATGTATTCCAAAAAAAGTTCCAAACCTTAACTTAAGCAAACTTTCTGTGTGGGTATTGTGCTTTCAAAGAGAACTGGTCTGAGTGTGAGGGGAAGTGCTCTGTAAATGATTTAGCCCTGTTATGATCAGTATTGTAACTACTCTGTGATGTTTGGCTTCATACGGATATCAAAGCACAAACTTGACAATGGTCTACAGTGTTTTTACTCTGGCTGATAAAGCTGCAAGATTAACATACGAGGCAATGTCTTACAAGAAATGTGTTCAATAAAAAAGCAGCATTCAGTGATGTAAAAGTGTTGCTGATGGACTCTCTTTGCATGTGTACAAGCACGTGTTTTGCCTTTCGCAGCATGTTCTCACCATAAAAATGTGAAATATTTGTGCACTGTGCCAACTTTTTCCACATGCACCATACACAAAGCAAGTAGAAGGAACCAGACTGTCAGAGCTGGTTTCAGCGCTCTTACATCACAGATTGTGAACATTGGTATTTCCTCCCCCCTTGGACTGCCACCTTAACGTGGTGGGGGAGTTTGAGCACTCGGATGATCCTGGGAGCTATGCTGTCTGGGGCTTCATGCCCCTGGTAGGGTCTCCCATGGCAGACAGGTCTCAAGTGACGAGTCAGACGAAGCGCAGTCCGAAGCCAACCATGGACAGCACGACAACAAAAACCGTGACGTCGCCCGGCATGGCGCAGCCGGGGCCCCACCCTGGAGCCAGGCCTGGGGTCGGGGCTCGCAAGCGAGCGCCTGGTGGCCGGGCCTCAGCCCACGGGGCCCGGCCGGGCTCAGCCCAAAGGGATGACGTGGGCAGTCCCTCCTGTGGGCTCACCACCTGCAGAGGGGTCCGTGGTGGCGAGGTGCAGAGAGGACTGGGCAGCAGTCGAAGGCGGAGACCTCGACGACCCAGTCCACACACCCAACATCTGGCTCTTGGGACGTGGAACGTCACCTCACTGGGGGGGAAGGAGCCCGAGCTTGTGGGGGAGGTTGAGCGATACCGACTAGAGATAGTCGGCCTCACCTCCACACACAGCTTGGGCTCTGGAACCCAACTCCTTGAGAGGGGTTGGACGCTCCACTTTTCTGGTGTTTCCCGCGGGGAGAGGCGGCGAGCTGGGGTGGCCATTCTCATTGCCCCCCATCTCAGCCGCCACGTGTTGGAGTTCTCCCCGGTGAATGAGAGGGTCGCGTCCCTCCGCCTCCGGGTGGGGGACAAGTCTCTCACTGTTGTGACGGCCTACGGGCCTAACGGTAGTGCAGAGTACCCGGCCTTCTTGGAGTCCTTGGGAGGGGTACTGGACAGTGCACCGCCCGGGGACTCCGTTATTCTCCTGGGGGACTTCAACGCCCATGTGGGAAATGCCAGCGACACTTGGAGAGGGGTGATCGGGAAGAGCGGCCCCCCTGATCTGAACCCGAGCGGTGTTCAGTTGTTGGACTTCTGTGCCAGTCACGGCCTGTCCATCACGAACACCATGTTCGAGCACAAGGGTATCCATCAGTGCACGTGGCACCAGGATACCCTAGGCCGGAGGTCGATGATCGACTTTGTAGTCGTATCATCTGACCTTCGACCGCGTGTCTCGGACACTCGGGTGAAGAGAGGGGCGGAGCTGTCAACCGATCATCACCTGGTCGTGAGTTGGATCCGCCGGCAGGGCAGGAGGCCGGTCAGACCTGGCAGGCCCAAGCGTGTAGTGAGGGTTTGCTGGGAACGTCTTGGTGAGCCCCCTGTCAGACGGACTTTCAACTCACACCTCCGGGAGAGCTTCTCCCAGGTCCCGGCAGAGGAGGGGGACATCGAGTCCGAGTGGACCATGTTCTCTTCCTCTATCGCCAATGCGGCGGCTCGTAGCTGTGGTCGCAAGGTCTCTGGTGCTGGTCCCGGCGGCAATCCCCGAACCCGGTGGTGGACACCGGCAGTAAGGGATGCCGTCAGGCTGAAGAAGGAGTCCTATCGAGCAATGATGGTTCGTGGGACTCCTGAGGCAGCTGTCCAGTACCGGCAGGCCAAACGTGCCGCGGCCCGGGCTGTTGCAGAGGCAAAAACCCGGGACTGGGAGGAGTTCGGAGAGTCCATGGAGCATGACTATCGGTCGGCCTCGAAGAGGTTCTGGCAAACCGTCCGGCGCCTCAGGAGGGGGAAGCAGTTCTTTGCCAACACCGTGTATGGTGCGGGTGGAGGGCTGCTGACCTCGACTGGGGATATTGTCGGGCGGTGGAAGGAATACTTTGAGGTTCTCCTCAATCCCCCCGTCACGTCCCCCGTCCAGGAGGCAGAGGCTGAGGATGTTGGGGCGGATACTTCCGTCTCCCTGGCCGAGGTCACCAAGGTGGTTGGCAGCCTCCATGGTGGCAAGGCGCCGGGAGTGGATGAGATCCGTCCTGACTATCTAAAGTCTCTGGATGTTGTAGGACTGTCTTGGCTGACACGTCTCTGCAACATCGCGTGGCGATCGGGGGTGCCAATGGAGTGGCAGACCGGGGTGGTGGTCCCTCTCTACAAGAAGGGGGACCGGAGGGTGTGTTCCAATTATCGTGGGATCACACTCCTCAGCCTCCCCGGTAAGGTCTACTCCAAGGTACTGGAGAGGAGGCTACGTCCGATGGTCAAATCTCGGATTCAGGAGGAGCAGTGTGGTTTTCGTCCCGGAACACTGGACCAGCTCTATACTCTCCATCGGATACTCGAGGGTTCATGGGAGTTCGCCCAACCTGTCCACATGTGCTTTGTGGATTTGGAGAAGGCGTTCGACCGTGTTCCCCGGGGTGTCCTTTGGGGGGTCCTCCGGGAGTACGGGGTCCGGGGTCCTCTGCTGAGGGCTGTTCGGTCCCTGTATGACCGGAGCCAGAGCTGTGTTCGCATTGCCGGCAGTAAGTCAGACCTGTTCCCGGTGCATGTTGGCCTCCGCCAAGGCTGCCCTTTGTCACTGGTTCTGTTCACTGTATTTATGGACAGAATCTCTAGGCGCAGCCAGGGGCCGGAGGGGGTCCGGTTCGGGAACCACAGGATTTCATCTCTACTTTTTGCGGATGATGTCGTCCTGCTGGCTCCAACGAACCAGGACCTGCAACATGCACTGGGACAGTTTGCAGCCGAGTGTGAAGCGGCTGGGATGAGAATCAGCACCTCCAAATCCGAGGCCATGGTGCTCGACCGGAAAAAGGTGCCTTGCCCTCTCCAGGTGGGTGGAGAGGTCCTTCCTCAAGTGGAGGAGTTCAAGTATCTCGGGGTCTTGTTCACGAGTGAGGGGAGGATGGAGCGTGAGATTGACAGGCGGATCGGTGCAGCGTGCGCAGTGATGCGGTCTCTGTATCGGACCGTTGTGGTAAAGAGGGAGCTGAGCCGAAAGGCAAAGCTCTCAATTTACCGGTCAATCTTCGTTCCCTCCCTCACCTATGGTCATGAGCTGTGGGTAATGACCGAAAGAACGAGATCGCGGATACAAGCGGTCGAAATGAGCTTCCTCCGCAGAGTGGCTGGGCGCTCCCTTAGAGATAGGGTGAGGAGCTCGGTCACACGGGAGGAGCTCGGAGTAGAGCCGCTGCTTCTCCACGTCGAGAGGAACCAGTTGAGGTGGCTCGGGCATCTGTTCAGGATGCCTCCTGGACGCCTTCCTGGGGAGGTGTTCCGGGCACGTCCCACCGGGAGGAGGCCCCGGGGAAGACCCAGGACACGCTGGAGAGACTATGTCGCTCAGCTGGCCTGGGAACGCCTAGGGGTCCCCCCGGACGAGCTGGAGGAGGTGTGTGTGGATAGGGAAGTCTGGGCGTCTCTGCTTAGACTGCTGCCCCCGCGACCCGGCAACGGATAAAGCGGAAGAAAATGGATGGATGGTATTTCCTCCATTAGGCCATTGATCACCTGCTCTTCTATTCCAAATTGATCATTTAAAGTTCAATTGACCATGACTCTAGCACAACAGAGAAACCGGAAAGCCAGCCACTCACGGAGCGCTTTTTCCCCTCTCTAATCCGACACACGTACAGCACTCAGCTCAACTGACTTCCATTTGCACCACAGCAGCAAAACAATCTGCTCCATGCATTTCCACAGACGTCAAACGAGGCAAGAAGCATTTTTTTTTTTTTTTTCAATTTGCAAGAAAGAACAATAAACAATAAGGAAAAGGAAAGGTCCACAGACAAATATAGACAAGTCTTCAACCAGAAGCAATCATTTTTTTATTTTTCTCTTTGTTTGGAGCCAGCAGAATGATTGCAACTGGTCAGAATGTATGAGACTGTGGTGGTTTTATGTCTGGGGACACGGCTGATGCAAAGTGGCCTTCAGTAAATTAGGAGAATATTTGAAGATGGATAATACAGTGGACAATGGAGACAGATTTTTTCTTCTTTTTTAGTATGACAAAACTCCTGCAGCTTGTGTGTGCGTGTGTTTTTTTTTCTTTTACGGAGAGTGAGCAGCTGCCTTGTTAACGTAAGGCAAGGTGGAAGCATGTGCTCTGAGGGCTAAGTGTTCAGATACAACCTTCCAGTTTTCCACAAACCATTGGCTGCTGGATTTGTCGTTGGCTTGCACGATCAAATCAGTCAGGAGAAGCAAAAGTGATTTTAATTGATACTTGAGTAACGCAATTTTTTATAACATATTGTGAAAAATAGATGAATATTAACATGCAAGGCGTGCATTGTGGGTGAAAAATCTTGTGTGTGTAGTCGAAACGGCATAACCAAAATAAAAATAACAATTAATATAAAATTACTATCAGGAGTGTGTGTGTTTTAGTGCAGAAACATGTTCCTTTCCGTGAACAACAAACAAAAATACCATGTCTTAAGTGAATACACGTGACCCGTTTATTGGTGGTTCCTCAGCTCTGGGACTGTAAGTGTGCTCTTCCACCTCATCACGGCTGGTCTGATGAAGCCAGGCTCGCTCTTTCTCAGCCAAGACACCGACAAAGACCTTTTTGAGCGGATCTCCTGACAGATTGCACAAAGCCAGGTAGAAGAAGCTCGGAGACGATAGAGGCTGTGCGCTCTGTTTCTCACAGTACATGACAGGTGGTACAATATCTGGATGTGACGGGGCAAAAAAACACAACAATAACAACACCAAGATAAGGATTATTTATGAGGAGGACAAGGGCAGGCGTGCAGGCCCTTAACGCAGCTTGGACTATGATTCCACATATAAAGACAATACAGGTAAGAATCCCCAAGTGAAACAGATACACACAGGTCTGGTTTCCATCCTCCTTCATAACAATCACAGAGAGTAACGCTTTGAGGTCTGCAGAAGCTACAGGTCAAGATGCCAGACACAACAACACCACCACGCACCAGAACACAGCCATATTGATCACATCATTAAAACAACATGGGCCCCCTGGTTTGTTCGTGCAATTGTTTTACCCAGGAAGTAAGTAAGAAAATAATAACACAATTAGTTCTACCAATCATAGATTATTCTGCGGTCATCTACCAAATTAACGATGACTCATACCTTCAAATAAACTCTTCAACTGTCTTTACTGATTCATCTGTGGAAGATTAACCTCACAGAGACGGGAAGTTTATTCAGTTTCTTCAGGTTTCTTTCAGTAAGGGGGGGGGGGTTGGGGGGGGGTGGGGGTTGAGAGTGGTGGGCGGTGGGAGGGGGGGAGGGGGAGTGTCGGGGGGGGTTGGGGGGGGGGGGGTGGGGTATGGTGGGGGGGGGGGGGAGAGGGGGGGGGGTGGTGGTGGATTGGGGGGAGTGGGGGGGATGGAGAGAAGATAGTGGGGGATGGGGGGGGGGGGTGGGGGTGATTGGGGGTGGGGGGGGGGGGGGGGGGGGTTGGGGTGGTTGGGGGGGGGGGGGTGGGGTGAATGGGGGGTTTTGTTGGGGGGAGGGGGGAGATATATATGGGGGGGGGGGGGAAATGGGTGGGAGGGGGGGGGGGGGTGGGGTGGGGGGGGGGGGGGGGGGGGGGGGGGGGGGGTAGGGGGGTACAAGAGAGATTAGTATTATTAGGTGGTGGTGGGTGATATGGGGGAGGGGGGGAGGGGGGGGGGGTGGAGGGGTTATTGGGTAAATTGGTAGGGAGGGGGGGGGGGGGAGGGGGTGGGGGGGGGTGGGGGTGGGGGGGTGGGGGGGGGTGGGGGTGGTGTGGGGGTGTGGTGGGGGGGGGGGTGGTGGGGGGGGGGGTTTGGAGGTGGGTGGGGGGGGGGTGGGGGGGGTGGGGGGGGGGGGGGTGGGGGGGTGTTGGGGGGGGGGGTGGGGGGGAGGGGGGTATTGGGGTGGGTGGGTGTGGGTGTGGTATCTTAGGGAGGTAGAGGGGGGGGTGGGGGGGTGGGGGGGTTGGGGGGGGGTTGGGGGGGTGGGGGGGGGGGGGGGGGTGTATGGGGGGTGGGGTTGGTTGGGGGGGGGTTGGGTTGGGGGGGGTTGGGGGGGGGGGGGGGGGGGGGGGGGGGGGGGGGGGGGGTGGGGGGGTGGGGGGGGGGTGTGGGGGGGGGGTGTGGGGGGGGTGGGGGGGGTTGGATTGGGGGTGGGGTGGGGGGGGGGGGGGGGTTGGGGGGGGGTGGGGGGGGGGGGGGGGGGGGGGGGTTGGGGGGTGGGGGGGTTTGGTGGGGGTGGTAGTAGGGGGGTGTGGTGTAGGGGGGGGGGGGGGGGGGGGGGTGGGGTTGTGGGGGGGTGGGTGGGTTGGGTTATATGGGGGTTAATTGGGTGGGATGTAGAGTAGTGGGGGTTGTGAGGTGTGGTGGTGGTTGGGATATGGGAATGTGGTGGGGTATGTGAGTTGGGGGGGGGAGGGGGAGGTTTATGAGGTGGGGGGGTTGACAGGGGAATGTGGGTATGCGCGAGATGCGTGTGGACGGGATAGGGATATTGAGGGAAGGGTGTGGTTGTGGGAATGGGAATTTGTTGTGGAATGTTTTGGTAGGTTAGGGGGGAACTTTTGCTAAGGGTGTAATATTATTTAAAGGGGGGATGTTGGGGACGAGGGGATGGAATGAATGATGGGGAGGAAGGAGGGGAAGGGGGAATAGGTGAGAGGGGTGCGATGGAGTTGATGCTGTACGGGAAATGTAGGAAAGTGAATAATATATAAGACGAACTAGATAGGTAAGGGGGGTCCCAATTGGAGGAAGTGGACTGAGGTGTGTATGTGTAGAGACACATGTGGGGAGGGTCGTCAACAGGGGCCCCGCCACCTCCAGGTGGTCGGGCCTGGTAACAAATCCCTGTAGGCGTCATGTGGAAGCCGATCTGTTGCACAGATGCTACACCTCACGGGGTGCCTCGCGAACGGGAGGTAGCTAGCGGACGCTATCTCCCGTGCCGAATACAGGGGGACCTGCGCCGATCCCTATATTAGCTAAGGGAGCGCCTCCTGCCACTCTGTGTCTGGCGTAGGATGCTCGATTTCACCTGAGTGTTAGCCGCAGCAGAGTCTTGCGTCAGTACCCAAAGCTCAAGGACCTTAGGGTGGTAGTGGCACGTAGTTTGACCGGTATAATCGAGAGCTTCGCCTGTAGGCTCTGCTCCCTCTTTAACCTCGAACGGTCCCATACTGAGACCCGCTGCTAGGCCTACTGCACCGATCCCCTGCAACTCACGCGCCAGGCCGCCCCGCTCTCGGGTAACTATGTCCCCGGTTACGGAACTCCGCATCTTGAGGTTGGACGCCCACCCGCCTGAAGAGGGCTTGGCTCCGGTTTCCGGTCGTGACCATGGCCTCGATTTGGAGGTGCTGATCTCTATCCCAGCCGCTTTTGGGCACTCGCTGCATTACCGCCATGGGCTTGGCGATTTGGGGTGGGGGGTGCGGGGCGTGGTGGGGTGGTTTGTGGGGGGGGGTTTGGTTGTGGGGGGGGGGGGGGAGGGGGGGGGGGGGGGGGGGGGTGTGTTGTGGGGGGGGGCCAGCTGGTCGTCATACTGCCCTAATATGGTGTAGTGGAATTCAGGTGGTCCCCCGTACGCACGGACCCCCACCTCCGGGCCCCGGGCGCGCCGATAGATAGGCGGGCCGATAAATACAGTGAACAGAACCGGGGTCCAAGGCGCAGCGGTGGCGGAGGCCAACATGCTCTCGGGTTATCGGGGGGGGGGGGGGGGGGGGAGGGGGGGGGTGGGGGGGGGGGCGGGTTGACAGATGTGGGAGGGGGGGGGAGGAGGGGTATGGGGGGTAGTGGGTAAGGGGGGGGGGGGGGGGGTAGGGGGGGGGGGATAGGAGTATGGGGGGAAAGGTGGGGTTATAAGTAAAAGGTGGTAAAAAATTTGTGATAAAAGGGGTTTTAGGAAATATAGAAGGAGAAGTGAATATGTGGGGATATGGGGGTTTGGGGGGGGGGAGTTAGAAGGGTTAAAGAGTGGTGAAGTGGGTTGGTTAGGGGAGATGAGGGAAGGGAGTAAGGGGGGAGGTTTTAATATAGGAGAAGAAGGTTGAAGGTGGATTAATGAGGTAGTGAAGAAAGAATGGTAGGGGGGGTGGAAGGGAAGGGGGGGAGGTGGGTGGGGGGAAAATGATGGGGGTTTTGATAGGTTGGTTGATGTATTGTGGGGGGGGGGGTGGGGGGGGGTGTTGTTTTGTGTTGGTTGGGGGGGGGTTGGGGGGGGGGGGGGGGGTTTATTTGGTTTGTTGGGGTGGTGGGGTAGGGGTATGTTGGGTGTTTGGGTGGTTGGTTGGGTGGGGGGGGGTGGGGGGGGGGGGGTGGGTTGGTTGGTTGGGGGGGGGGTGGGGGGGGGGGGGGGGGGGGGGTGGGGGGGGGGGGGGGTGGGGTGGTTGGTGTGGGTGGGGGGGGGGGGGGGGGGGGGGGGGGGGGGGGGGGGGGGGGGGGGGGGGGGGGGGGGGGGGGGGGGGGGGGGGGGGGGGGGGGGGGGGGTGTGGGGGGGGGGTGGGGGGGGGGGGGGGGGGGGTGTGGGGGGGGGGGGGGGGGGGGGTGGGGGGGGGGGGGGGGGGGGGGGGGGGGGGGGGGGGGGGGGGGGGGGGGGGGGGGGGGGGGGGTGGTGGGGGGGGTTTGGGTGGGGGGGTGGGGGGGGGGGGGGGTGGGGTGTGGGGGGGGTTTGTTTTGTTGGGGGGGGGGGGGGGGGGGGGGGGGGGGGGGGGGGGGGGGGGGGGGGGGGGGGGGGGGGGGGGGGGGGGGGGGGGGGGGGGGTGGTGGTTGGGGGGGGGTGGGTTTTTTGTTGTGTTTGGGTGGTGTTTTGGGTGGGGGGTGAGGTGGGGTTGGGGGGGGTGGTGTTGTTGTTTGGGGTTGGGTTGTGTGTGGGGGTGTTTGGGTGTGGGTTAGGGGGGGGATGGGGGGGGGGTTGGTTATGGGGTGGGGAGATGGGGGTAGGAATGTATGGTTAGAAATAGTGGGTGTGTTGGGGGGAAGGGAGGATTAGGTGATAAAAGAGAATTGGGATAGATGGGAAATATGGGGAGGGTTGGAAAAATGGGGTGTGGGAGTGACAAAGGGACAGGGGATATGTCCTGACACCGAACTTGGACGCATAGTTGGAAGGGTGTAGCAGGATCGTCAGGGTGACAGGTGGACATCCACCCCACACACACACAACACACACCACAATACTGGGATGTATGAAGTGGGAGACCAACACAACGGACAGCGGAGGGGTAGCGACCTCGGGGTCATCCTCGATGTTCCCGGGAGACTCCATCACGGGGCGGCTGAGATGGGGGGCAAAGGAGTATGGCCAACCCACTCGCGCCTCTCCACGCGGGAACACATGATAAGTTGGAGCGTCCAACCCCTCGCATGGAGTTGGGTTCTGACCCATGCTGTGTGGGGAGGTGAGGCCACTTCTCGAAGTCGTAGCGCTCAACCTCTCCCCACAAGCTCGGGCTCCTGTCCCCCCCGTGAGGGGACTTCCACGTCCCTAGAGCGCTCGTGTATGTTGGGTGTGTGGACTGGGCGTCAGTCTCCGCATTCGACGGCTGCCCAGCTCCTCTCTGCACCTCGCCACCCGACGGACTCCTCTGCAGGTGGTGGGGCCCACAGGAGGGACTGCCCACGCATACCGTCGGGCTGAGCCCGGCGGGCCCCGTGGGCTAGAGGCCCCGGCCACCAGGCGCTCCGCTTGCGAGCGCCCGACCCCAGGCCTGGCTCCAGGGTGGGGCCCCCGCTGCGCCATTGCCGGGCTAGCGTCACGGTTCTCAATTGTCGTGCTGTCCCATGGTTGGCTTCGGACTGCCTCGTTGTCTGATCTCGTCACATTGATAGACCGTGCGGCCATTGGGGGGAGTAGGGGGAGGGGTGTGGTGGGGTGTTGCGGGGGAGGTGCCGATGGGGGTGGGGGAGGGGGGGGACTTGTTGCCCCTGTCAGATGTGCTCCCCAGGAGACTATCAGAGGGCGCAAACGTCCTCCCCCCTCCGTTATAGGTGCCAGTCCATGGGGAGGGCAGTGTGGGTTGCTACTGGTCATGATGATTACCTTATCAAATGTTTTTGGCCCACAATGCTAAACGATATGTTGGGCGTATTAACATCACAGCGTCGTCCACCCGGATTCACGACCCGTCCTATCCATCATCCCCCCTAAGCACTGTAGTTTATCCGTGCAGTTCCACCTGAGGTGTGTGGAGTCTGAGGTGTGTGTCCCGGGGTCGGCCTTGATAGCCCGGGGTATGCCTGGTGGGTGGTGCGAGCGAGTGTGAGCGAGCTATGGAGATGCGCTGGTGCCTGCAATACTGGGATGTCTTATCTTCCAGCCTTGTTGGACAATTGGTAGTATGCACTTTAGCTGATCAGAAAGGCAGTGGATACGAAAGCCTAATATGTCCAAATTATACTGGAAACTGGACCCACCGTTCACCGTTATCCGTCAGTTGACGCAAAGGCATACAGGTGCCACACCGTGAGGTCCCATGTCCTGCAATCATATTCCCTTCCACGCGTTTCTTAAAGCCTCGGGGTGTCCCTTTAAATCCTCTCTGTACGGACCTCTATCTCGGCGCCTTTTCGTCCCGCTCTGTCTCCCGCTCTTCCCGACCCATCTGTGCGTGTACATGAAAGCCATCACACTCGTTGTGGGGATCGGCAGGATGGGTTGTTTCCACTCTGGGGGGGGTGGGGGGGGGAGAGAGTGGATGTGGGTGGGGGGGGGGGGGGGGGGGGGGGTGGGGGGGGGGGTGGTGGGGGGGGGGGGGGGGGGGGGGGGGGGGGGGGGGGGGGGTGGGGGGGGGGGGGGTGGGGGGGGGGGGGGGGGGGGGGGGTGGGGGGGGGATAAGGGGGGTGGGGGGGGAGGGGTGGGTGTAGGGGGTTGGGGGGTGGGGGGGGGGGCAGGGGCAGGGATGGGGTTTGGGGGGGTGGGGGGGGGGGGGGGGAATGGGAGGGGGAGGGGGGGGGGGGGAGGTGGTGGTGGGGGGGGGAGGGGGGGAGAGGGGGGGGGGGTGTGGGGGGGGGGGGGGGGAGGAGGTGGGGGAGGGGGTGGGGGAGATTGGGGTACAGGGATGGGTTGTGGGGAAGAGGGTGATAGGGGAGGGTGTATGTGGGGGAAATAAGGGAGGGGGG
Organism: Knipowitschia caucasica; assembly: GCA_964034765.1. NCBI lineage: Eukaryota > Metazoa > Chordata > Actinopteri > Gobiiformes > Gobiidae > Knipowitschia > Knipowitschia caucasica. The sequence continues at coordinate 12,011,622 of OZ035844.1, forward strand.
TGGGGGTGGGGGTTTTTTGATTGGGGGGGGGTGTGGTGATGTTGTGGGTTGGGTGTTTTTAATGTTATTGGGGTGTGTTGCGATATGTAAGGGTTTTAGAGAGGGGGTGTAGAGATGGTGGGTGTTGTGGTTGAAGGGTACGGGTGACGGTTGAGATTATGGGTATGGGTATATGGTACTGGGTAGGAAGGAAATGCGGTGACGAATGCGGAGAAGGGTAGTACTGTCAAGTGGTGTTTTGGACGATAAATGTATGGGCCTGCTTTGATTATCTCTGCCGGGATATGTGTGCGGGGGTGGAGACAAGGTCGGGCGAAGAGCCGGGGCATTAAACACCGTGCTAAGCCAACGGTGTGCGTGCTAAATGTTGTGGGGCAGGAATGTACCTACAATGCAATAACTTGCATGCGGCTGTCGTCTATGGTGGAGATCATCGTGCATTTATAACTTAGTCTAGTGAGCTAGCATAGGGGACTGCTCAACAGAGTGCGCCTGCGCAAACGTGTTGATGAAGTGACTACTGTGAATAAGTCATGATGTAGAGAAAGGACAGACACGGATCTCTACGCGGGAGCGAGGATTGATGAACTAGACAATTTACGCGGAGGGACCGATTTGGGTGATTACTGGATTCAAGACTCGATCACCGTACCAGACGCCAGGGCGGCAGCTGAGAGCGGAGAAACGTCTGAGGACCGCCGAGGGAAGAGCTGCCAGTCTACTGGAACAACAGGTGGTGGATTTTCTTAACAAGCATATCATAAACATTCGCAAGAGCTGCAATAGCTGCTTCGCCACAGAAGTTAGACATGCCCAGCCGGTCCGAGAACTCGGTAACCTGCTGGTTTAATTCGATTCATAAGCTGGAAAAATAGGAACGTGGGTCGAGTAGGTAGGGTGGGGGTGGGGGTGGGGCGGGCGGGGGGGGTGGGGGGGGGGGGGGGGGGGTGGGGAAGGGGGCTATGGGGGGATAGAAGAGGTCGGAATATGGGGGGGGGGGGGGGAGGTGGTCGGAGTGGTGTCTGGGTGTGGATGGTTTGAGTGGGGGAGGGGGGGGAAAGGAGGGCGTGTGGAGGGGGGGTCGGGGGGGGGGGGGGAGGGGGGGATTAATGGTTGGGGGTGGTGGAGGGTGGGGTGGGTGGGGGCGGGGGGGGGGGGAAGGGGGGTGGGGGGGGGGGGGGGGGGGGGGGGGGGGGGGGGGGGGGGGGGGTGGGGGGGGGGTGGGGGGTTGGGGGGGGGGAGGTGGTGGGGGGGGGGTGGAGGTGGTATGGGGGGGGGGGGGGGGGGGGTGGGGGGGGGGGGGGGGGGTGGGTGGGTGGGGTGGGGGGGTGGGGGTGGGGTGTGGTGGGGGTGGGGGGGAGGGGGGGTGTGGGGGGGAGGGGGGGGGGGTAAGTGGGGGGGGGGGGGGGGGGGGGGGGGGTGGGGGGGGGGGGGGGGGGGTGGGGGGGGGGGGGGGGTGGGAGGTGTGTGGGGGGGGGGGTGGGGGAGGGAGGGGGGGGGGGGGGGGGGGAGGGGGGGGGTGGGTGGGGTTCTTTGTGTGTGGGGGGGGGGGAAGGGGGGGGGGGGAGGGTGGGGGGGGGGTGGTGTGATGGTGGGGGGTGGGGGGGTGAGGTGGGGGGGGGGGGGGAGTTTGGTATGATTTGGATAGGGGGTTGGTTAGTGTTGGTGTTGTAGGGTATGGATATGGGGGGTTGTGGGGTGGGTGGAAAGGGAGGGTAGGGTAGGTATTAGGTGTTAATCGGGGTGTATAGGGGATGTTAGTTAGTGGTTATATATGTAGGTGTAGTTGTTGAGGGGGTGGGGGGTGGGGGGGTTGGGTATGGGAGGGGGGGTGGGGGGGTGTGGTGTTGGGGTGTAGGGTGGGATGGGGGGGGGGGGGGGAGGGGGGGGGGGGGGGTGGGGTTGTTGGGGGGGGGGGGGTTGGGGGTTGGGGTGGGGTGGAGGGGACAGAAGAGATTGAAATGTCAAAGCTCGACTCATGACACAGAAATCCAAGTAGAGTTGGCGTTTACAAAAAAAAGGCGAAGAGACTACAGTTTGGGCATCCTGGCAGCGTTGAGCCGCATGGACACACAGGAGGATCCAGCAGCGTAACGCATCTCTCTCAGCATGCCACTCCACTGCTTCTTATCCTGCTCGTACCTGAAACAGAGCCCCGGCGATCACTAATGAAAACGAATAGCCTTCCAAAGCCATGCAGTTTTAATGTGCACAATCCCCCAGGAGGCCTATAGCTTTAAAAGACTTACTGCCAGACGTCTGTGACCTCCGTGGGAGCCACCTCTTTGTTCTCCATCTCCACCATGGCAAAACCGCCCACCGCGTACAGCAGGCCGCCGGTGCTCACCAGGTTGACAGAGCTCCTCTCCTGGGGAAACTCTGTGAACTCCTCCCACCTGAAGAGACAAAGGAGCAGCAGAAGGTCAGCCAAAGACAAAGTGGACTTCTGAAAAACCACTGCATGCTCTGGCTCTGGCATTGTACAACAGATATTTGGCTTTTTAACACATTTTTTTTCACTTCATTATTATGCTTAAGTCAGAGATTTTGTACTTAATTATTGCTTCTTCATTATGCTAAAGTTGCTCCTTTTCTTAACCCTCTAGGCGCCACGGTTGACTTAAGTCGACAGTATGCAGTAGTGTTTTAAACGGCAGACTGAATGAATTTTGACACCCTGCTTGACACATACTCCTGCCACACAATTATTTGGACTCTTTTGTTTTTCTGACACTTGAGTATAGTACGGTCTGAGTTCTGTTTGTGTGTTCATGTTCTAGTGGTTGCTATGTCTTTCAGTAAAAAATAAAAAATAAAAATTCACAATTGCCACCACCATATGAAGTCATAATATGCACATTCGAAGGGTACATTTAATTCCTACATAAACTTTGGGCCATTTTTATAATTTATGAATTTAAATAAAGCCTCTATCTCTTATCATCTTTAAGAAATTAGGATGTCAAAATTATTGAGCTTCTTAGGAGAAAACCACTGGCGCCTAAAGGGTTAAGCTAGAGATTTGATTCTGTTTCCCTTTTATGCTAACGTTAGAGATTTAATTTGACCTCTATTTAGTATAGAGTTATCTGCATTCCTTCTGCTGCTGGATACTTGTATTTCTCCTATGGGGGATCGATCAAGTATCTATCTACCTATCTATCATAGCACATGTGTTTAAGATAAGATAAGAGAACCTTTATTCACAAACAGGGCTGTAGCAAGAGCATACAAGGAGCACACAAAATATACAATACAAGTAGCTGCTATGTTTCTTAGCGAGCTGTAGACGTACTTGTTTGTAGCCAAGTTGTAGGCCTCACAGGTCGCAGTGAGCCCCTCCTCGTTCACACCCCCCGCCACTATGATGCTGTCATTGTGAACCACGGCTCCAAACATGGATCGAGGGGTCTTCATGGCCGGCAGCTCTTTCCACTCAGACTGCTTATGATTGTAAACGAACATCTTGTTGAGTGCTTTGCTGTTGAAAAGAAAATGAATGGAAAAGAAATTACACATTTTAGGATTTACGCTTTATCTTTAAAAACTTGGGTGTTTGGAGGACTTCTGTGCCCTCACTTATGCTGTGCTCTTCGATACAGAATAAAGAATAATGCAGAGCCGCCCACTGAGTTCTAAAGGTCAGACTCAATACATACATGCAATGCTAATAACGGTCTGACTTTCTAAACAGCTCTTCTACATCCAGACATCTCACACAAATGTTGGCGATAAACTACAGACTCACTGCAAAACGTGATAAAAACAAGTCAAAAATTGCTCAAATTTTACAAAATGGACCTTGATTTGTGCAGAGTTTTGACTGCCTTAAAAACAAGATATGCTAATGGGACAAATAAAATGATCTTGTTATAATTTTGAGACAGAATATTGAGAACATCCACTCGTTTCAAGCAATTATGACCTCATTTTTTATCATTTTCCATTGTTTCACTATCCCATAATTATCCCACATGTGCGTATAATCAACATGAAACACCAGCACTCATTGAATCGTCATTATTCACTCATGCAGTTTCTTTGAATGTTAAACGTGTGGTGTTGTTTTTTGACACCTAAACTTTCCATTTTCTTGTTGATGAAGTCTGCCAACACCTGTAAGCTCTTGAGAACGCTGCTTCACTGACGCCACTGATAGCCCACTATTTCAAAGAACATTTATTCTGCAAATTTCTCCTCATTTCTCTGTCACCATTAGCTCCCATGTTGATCTAGAGTGATTTATTTCCGGTGATGTATTGTCAGCGGACGGTCAGCCGGCTCATGTTCCCATTATGAGGAGATATTGCCGGACTGCAGGGCTGTAATTGTTGTATATGATGTTGCAGACTGCCGGTGATGGACCCACAACAGCTGCAGGACCCTCATACCCGCCCTCATTAACTCACTTGTCATCTGTCTTTCCTCCAATGCAGTAGACCAGTCCTTTGTGGGAGACTACCGACTGCCCGTGGATTTTCAAAGGAAGCTTTTTTGTCTCGCTCCACCGCAATTTACTAAAAACACAACAACAACAACGTAATTAAAAAAACATATTCAAATAATCATATGAATTACTTGTATCTATTCTACGGTTACTCCCCCCTTGGACTGCCACCTTAACGTGGTGGGGGAGTTTGAGCACTCGGATGATCCTGGGAGCTATGCTGTCTGGGGCTTCATGCCCCTGGTAGGGTCTCCCATGGCAGACAGGTCTCAAGTGACGAGTCAGACAAAGAGCAGTCCGAAGCCAACCATGGACAGCACGACAATGAGAACCGTGACGTCGCCCGGCATGGCGCAGCCGGGGCCCCACCCTGGAGCCAGGCCTGGGGTCGGGGCTCGCAAGCGAGCGCCTGGTGGCCGGGCCTTAGCCCACGGGGCCCGGCCGGGCTCAGCCCGAAGGGATGACGTGGGCAGTCCCTCCTGTGGGCCCACCACCTGCAGAGGAGTCCGTGGTGGCGAGGTGCAGAGAGGACTGGGCAGCAGTCGAAGGCGGAGACCTCGACGACCCAGTCCACACACCCAACATCTGGCTCTTGGGACGTGGAACGTCACCTCACTGGGGGGGAAGGAGCCCGAGCTTGTGGGGGAGGTTGAGCGATACCGACTAGAGATAGTCGGCCTCACCTCCACACACAGCTTGGGCTCTGGAACCCAACTCCTTGAGAGGGGTTGGACGCTCCACTTTTCTGGTGTTTCCCGCGGGGAGAGGCGGCGAGCTGGGGTGGCCATACTCATTGCCCCCCATCTCAGCCGCCACGTGTTGGAGTTCTCCCCGGTGAATGAGAGGGTCGCGTCCCTCCGCCTCCGGGTGGGGGACAAGTCTCTCACTGTTGTGACGGCCTACGGGCCTAACGGTAGTGCAGAGTACCCGGCCTTCTTGGAGTCCTTGGGAGGGGTACTGGACAGTGCACCGCCCGGGGACTCCGTTATTCTCCTGGGGGACTTCAACGCCCATGTGGGAAATGCCAGTGACACTTGGAGAGGGGTGATCGGGAAGAACGGCCCCCCTGATCTGAACCCGAGCGGTGTTCAGTTGTTGGACTTCTGTGCCAGTCACAGTTTGTCCATCACGAACACCATGTTCGAGCACAAGGGTGTCCATCAGTGCACGTGGCACCATGACACCCTAGGCCGGAGGTCGATGATCGACTTTGTTGTCGTATCATCTGACCTTCGACCGCGTGTCTCAGACAATCGGGTGAAGAGAGGGGCGGAGCTGTCAACCGATCATCACCTGGTCGTGAGTTGGATCCGCTGGCAGGGCAGGAGGCCGGACAGACCTGGCAGGCCCAAGCGTGTAGTGAGGGTTTGCTGGGAACGTCTTGCTGAGCCCCCTGTCAGACGGACTTTCAACTCACACCTCCGGGAGAGCTTCTCCCAGGTCCCGGCAGAGGAGGGGGACATCGAGTCCGAGTGGACCATGTTCTCTTCCTCTATCGCCAATGCGGCGGCTCGTAGCTGTGGTCGCAAGGTCTCTGGTGCTGGTCCCGGCGGCAATCCCCGAACCCGGTGGTGGACACCGGCAGTAAGGGATGCCGTCAGGCTGAAGAAGGAGTCCTATCGAGCAATGATGGTTCGTGGGACTCCTGAGGCAGCTGTCCAGTACCGGCAGGCCAAACGTGCCGCGGCCCGGGCTGTTGCAGAGGCAAAAACCCGGGTCTGGGAGGAGTTCAGAGAGTCCATGGAGCATGACTATCGGTCGGCCTCGGTTCTTTGCCAACACCGTGTATGGTGCGGGTGGAGGGCTGCTGACCTCGACTGGGGATATTGTCGGGCGGTGGAAGGAATACTTCGAGGTTCTCCTCAATCCCCCCGTCACGTCCTCCGTCCAGGAGGCAGAGGCTGAGGATGTTGGGGCGGATACTTACATCTCCCTGGCCGAGGTCACCAAGGTGGTTGGCAGCCTCCATGGTGGCAAGGCGCCGGGAGTGGATGAGATCCGTCCTGACTATCTAAAGTCTCTGGATGTTGTAGGACTGTCTTGGCTGACACGTCTCTGCAGCATCGCGTGGCGATCGGGGGCGGTACCAATGGAGTGGCAGACCGGGGTGGTGGTCCCTCTCTACAAGAAGGGGGACCGGAGGGTGTGTTCCAATTATCGTGGGATCACACTCCTCAGCCTCCCCGGTAAGGTCTACTCCAAGGTACTGGAGAGGAGGCTACGTCCGATGGTCGAATCTCGGATTCAGGAGGAGCAGTGTGGTTTTCGTCCAGGTCGCGGAACACTGGACCAGCTCTATACTCTCCATCGGATACTCGAGGGTTCATGGGAGTTCGCCCAACCTGTCCACATGTGCTTTGTGGATTTGGAGAAGGCGTTCGACCGTGTTCCCCGGGGTGTCCTTTGGGGGGTCCTCCGGGAGTACGGGGTCCGGGGTCCTCTGCTGAGGGCCGTCCGGTCCCTGTATGACCGGAGTCAGAGCTGTGTTCGCATTGCCGGCAGTAAGTCAGACCTGTTCCCGGTGCATGTTGGCCTCCGCCAAGGCTGCCCTTTGTCACCGGTTCTGTTCACTGTATTTATGGACAGAATTTCTAGGCGCAGCCAGGGGCCGGAGGGGGTCCGGTTCGGGAACCACAGGATTTCATCTCTACTTTTTGCGGATGATGTCGTCCTGCTGGCTCCAACGAACCAGGACCTGCAGCATGCACTGGGACGGTTTGCAGCCGAGTGCAAAGCGGCTGGGATGAGAATCAGCACCTCCAAATCCGAGGCCATGGTGCTCGACCGGAAAAAGGTGCCTTGCCCTCTTCAGGCGGGTGGAGAGGTCCTTCCTCAAGTGGAGGAGTTCAAGTATCTCGGGGTCTTGTTCACGAGTGAGGGGAGGATGGAGCGTGAGATTGACAGGCGGATCGGTGCAGCGTGCGCAGTGATGCGGTCGCTGTATCGGACCGTTGTGGTAAAGAGGGAGCTGAGCCGAAAGGCGAAGCTCTCGATTTACCGGTCAATCTTCGTGCCCTCCCTCACCTATGGTCATGAGCTTTGGGTAATGACCGAAAGAACGAGATCGCGGATACAAGCGGTCGAAATGAGCTTCCTCCGCAGAGTGGCTGGGCGCTCCCTTAGAGATAGGGTGAGGAGCTCGGTCACACGGGAGGAGCTCGGAGTAGAGCCGCTGCTTCTCCACGTCGAGAGGAACCAGTTGAGGTGGCTCAGGCATCTGTTCAGGATGCCTCCTGGACGCCTTCCTGGGGAGGTGTTCCGGGCACGTCCCACCGGGAGGAGGCCCCGGGGAAGACCCAGGACACGCTGGAGAGACTATGTCTCTCAGCTGGCCTGGGAACGCCTTGGGGTCCCCCCGGACGAGCTGGAGGAGGTGTGTGTGGATAGGGAAGTCTGGGCGTCTCTGCTTAGACTGCTGCCCCCGCGACCCGGCAACGGATAAAGCGGAAGAAAATGGATGGATGGATGGATATTCTACGGTTACAATATTTGGTATAAGTGGTCCTGTTGTGGTGTTAACACAGGGGCATGGATAGCATAGTATAATTAATGAGTGATAGAAAGACAAGATTATTTTTTGAATATGAATAATAGTGGGAAACTTTTGCAGTTAATTATCGCCCAGAACTTTCATTTGTTTCCCACAGCAGGGTGAGAAATGAAAGCGGAAGAATTCTAAAACACTCACTCAACATCATAACACATGACTGTATCCAGCGACTCGTTGGTTTGTAGGTCTTTCCCTGCGATGGCAAACAGCATGTTCTCACTTTCCCCGATGTTGAAGAGGCATCGTGGAGAGGGCATGGGCGGCAGTGCCAGCCATTCAGCCGAAAGCGGATCCAACTGCAGAGCAACAAACAGCAGCATTAACAGTATGTTTATCTTTGAACACGAGAATGCAGAGCACACTGTACGTATTGATTTAGCTGTAAAAGAGAGTTATTCAGAGCTTTTATCACTGCTCTCAACATGTGTGTGTTGCTCTAGTCTGATGGGCAGCAAGGGAAACATAATCCAGGCATTGATCACAGACAGCAAGATAAGTGTGTCCCAGTTATACACTGAAAAATTCATATGAATATCTGTCTCATTTTTCTATCGCCTTTCGGTCAAGGACAAAATAAGATTTCAAACCATGCTAAGTTACTTCAAGGTTAATCTAAAATTACACATTCATTCCAAACTGCAGTAGACTGCAGTTTGGAAAGGGCCAAAACATTAACATGGACCTACTGTGAGACTACAAATGGACATTAGCCTGTATAAAGGACAACATACCACATAAAAGTAGCACTGCAGGGGCAAATCCTTGTTCTCTTCATCCACAAATAGTCCTCCGATGATGAAGACCTGGTTTTTTTGCGTCGCTATGCTCACATGGTTACGTGGGACCTGTTCTGACATGGCCGCCAGGAAGCACTCGTTCTCATTGACATCGTACGCCACGGCGGCTGTGTCGTTCATCATCACAATGAAATCTCGCATGTACATGCCATGCCTGCGCTCGTCGTTCAAGAAGCCAGGGAATGGGCTGTCCTCTTCCCCTTCTTCAGCGCCCTCCTCTCCTTCTTTCTTTGGAGGTTTCTCTGGAAGTTTCCCCTTGAAGGCATCTTTGATAATCTGGATGGTCTTCTGCAGCTCAGGGTCAGCCTTGATAATATCGTCTTTCTCTACTTTTTCTGTGAAATATTTCTCTGGCAGAAGACGGAAACGGATGCAGTTGAAGGCGTCTTTGAGGATCTTGATGCGACTGTCCCTGTCATGACGGACCCAAGACATAACAGCTTCAAATACCATCTCCTCCTTCTCCACGTTCAAAGAGTCTCCACCAATGACTGCAAACAGTTCATGTGGTGCAAGCTTCAGGAACTCCTCATCCTTGTGGAGTAACTCAAAGCGGTCAGCAATGAAGTTACGTGCAGCTATGGCCAGTCTGGGACAGCTGAGCACTAGGCCCATCCGAAATATGGCCATGCAATTGGGAAGGGAGATTTTCTTCTGGAGGTAGTTGACACAAGCAGTGAAGACTGAGGGAATCTGAAAGCGGTTTGCCACAGCGATTATATCCTGAACATTGTCATCAGTCAGGTCAATCTCGGCTGAATATAAATATCTAATTATCAAGTCCAGAGTGTTGGGGTTCACGTCATCCAGGACCACTTCTTTGGTGTTGGCGGCCTCCTTACCCTCCTCAGTGAAGAAGAGCTCTCTGAAGTATGGGCTGCAGGCGGCCATGATGAGCCGGTGGCAGGGAAAGCAGCGGTCGCCCACCTTCAGTGAACAGTCTACAAACTTGTTCTCGTTGAGCAGTTCCTTCAGGCCGTCCTGCAGGAGGGTGCTCTGGAACAGGCGCAGCTCCTCCTTGATGGCATTGGGGTCCATGGCTGGTCAGGAGGGCACACAGTCAGAGAAAGTGGTCCGCGGAGAGAGGTGTGAGAGGAGCAGGAAGCCACAGGTCCTTCTGCCACTAGTCCTGGCTCGAAAAAGGCAGAGAGGCCAAACGGGTGCCGGTGTGAAGACCCTGCAATTTAATCCCAGTCTATAAATAGCCTCCCCACCCCAGGCCTACCCCGACTACAGTGGAATCTGACTGGGCCAAACCACAGGCCTCATCTCGAGCAGCTGCTGTCATAGACTGAAAGAAGCAACTGCTCAGGCCTGGGCTATGCCTCTGTGATTCAGCTTGGAGGTGTCATGTGCCCCGGCCAATGGGCAAGACAATATGGTCAAAGCCCTGAATAGAAAGCATTAGTAAAAGGTTAAAAGTGGAACCAATATACTCATATCGTAGTAATAGCAGGATCTTCTCAATGGGTTTGGAGGGCTGTACTGACATTTATCCACTGAGGGACAAACACAGGATCTCTTAATAACGTACACTGCAACAGATTATAACAAATAAGGTAATAATTGCTTGAGTGCCCGAGTGTTATTTTTAATCTTATTTTGAGTACATTCTGACTTTTTAAAAACAAGATTTGACAATTGCAGTGTCATTTTCCTACACAACAAACTATCACACAATTGGCACTAAAAGAAAGTAATCTAAAGTGTAATTTCCACAACAATTTAATAAAATCTAGTCACAGTCATTGTTTTAAAAGTAGAAACAAGTATCATTGGCATGTTTAATATGCTATTTAAAAACATCACAGCCATTGTGCTAAAAATGGTTCAGTAAAGTTTGGGTGCCGCAGCTGTTGCAGAAACAGGTGAGAGGCACGTATACAGGAGCAGCCCACCATCTCCTCCTCTCTCCCCCAACTGTGAGAAATCCGCTGCCCGAGTGAGCTTACTTAGTTCATGAACATTGAAAAACAGTGTTGTCTGGAAGGTAATCTTGTGCTATAAAACCTGAACAGCCACTCTAAAGATTGAATGCCAGATCTGACAATTACAAAGCTTGTGGAATTGTCAGAATCAATAAGATCTTAGGTTGTTTGGGTTTCATTTTGGAAGCCTGATAAACCGTTGAATTTGTAGAGTTAGATAACATACCTCCCATGGGCAGCACTAAAGATAGATCAGACTACGCCACTTGTCTAAGAGTGTCTCACATGTAATTTAAGCAGAAGGGGAGAGTGCAAGAAATCGGCTCTGCATTTAGGACCCAATGTCTTCTAAAAAAAAAGAATATTTACATTTTGTTGTATGTTATTGTCAGATTTATTTATTGGCAGCCCATTGAAGGAAACATTGACACGCAAGGAAGATTGTTGGAATAATATTACAAGCCAGGTGTAGAAAAGACAGGAAAGGCTTGGTGTCAGCTTACCTCAGTTCAATGACTTGTGCTTGTGTATCCCAGTAGAGGGCAGTGTGTATACAGAGTGTGTCAGTCCATCAATGCTCAACTTGAACAGTCTGATTAATAATAAAGAACTAAAACAATGTAAACACAATATGAGTTATACAATCAAATACAAACACATTACAAAATTAGATCATTTCAATCTAAGACTTGACACAGTGGACCGTTGTTAACCAAAACAACAAAAACGCGTAAATATTTTCAGATATTCTAAGCTTACAGTCCATGTTTGTCGTCTTTACAGTGGTTAAAACAATATATATAAAAAAAAAAATTCACACACACAGTGCTGGTCTGTACACCTGAATGAGCATGATGGATTATCTTGCCGACAATGAACAATGGAAAAAACACTGGAGGTATCTTTCAGAGTAAGGTTTGGCTTGATCAGTGAGTTATTTAGTGTGTTCTGCTGGAGTGAGAGTTTACTGCAGATGGGTAAGAAACGTTTCCTACTGTTAGACATCCTCACATCAAACGTGTACATGTACAGAATGCGCCTGAGATTCTTGTAAAAAATGGACTAAAGTAGAAAGTGGTTTTAGCTGCTTTTTGTTGGAAGTATCCCGTGCAGATGTACGACAGATGCTTTTCTTTATCCCCCTGTAAAAGTCAAAACACATGGCAAAGACAATACAGTTAAAACAGCGAAACCAGGCCTACATTCATAAACATGAAGAGGTGTGATTGATGCAAACGGGCGGTGATTCAAGAGGAACATACCGGTGGAGCCGACTCTGACACATGTCCGCTTGCACTCCTCCTCGGTGTCGAAGCGGTTCCTGTTGCCGCCGCAGCCTCCGAACCAGAACTGTGCGCAGGCGTTGGCCTGTTTGTCGTAATACCAGCGGATGATGTAATCCCGGCATGTGCCCTGGTCCAGCACCAGGCTGCAGCGAGGGTCTAAAGGTATCGTCTCTGAAAGAACAAGGATTAAGATTAAGATTAAGAGATCCTTTATCCATCGCACAGTGGGGAAATGTCAGTGTTGCATCACCACAGACCAGTAGGAACGAGGAGCAAACCGCTTCAGGTACAGTAACTGAACACAAACTATATACTAAAATAAAAAAGGCCCTGACTTTAGCATAACAAAGAAGCAAGTATAACATATCTAGCTTTAGCATAATGCAGACAAGAATTAAGACCACATTTTCTGACTTTAATATTAGAAAGAAGTAAGTAAACAATAATCTAGAAATACAGAAGAGAGAAATATCATGTGCGTACGTCTGCACATGTTAGCAGTGCCAACACATATTGCACATGCTACAAAAAGGCAAAACTATAACGATACAAGCTAATTTTTGGTGCGTCCTTATAACCATGTGAAGCCCTTTGGTGAAACAGTGTTGGTGTAGAAAGCTGCTCTATCTGCACAGAAACAGGGAAATTCCATCCACTCTGCCACAACTCATCAGAAATAATTGGGTCTCCCAGATCTTCACCTACCAGCCCCTATTTTTGAACTTGCCACTCAAAAGGCACACAACCTGTGAACCAGACCATCAACACTTTACTTTACTGGGAACTGGGCTGAACCAGGCTGTGCAACTTCTCAATTGTCACAAGATGAAAGAACATATATTTTTTTTATTAACGTTATTTTTCTGCAATGTAATCAATCAGTTCCCAGCTGTAACCAGATGTAACTTCCTGTTGTCATAACAATAGTGCTGAACTGTGAAAAACACACGCTTTGAACCGCACTGCTCTGGAACGCAGCGGGATGTGTTCTTCCATCCTGCCATATACTCTATTAAATGCAGCACAGTAAAATGTGAAAACTGATCCCAGGTAATGAGTTCTGGCGGCATGTCTCGCCTTGTTGTGTGCACCTCTGAAAGAAACCCTATTACATATGTCCTTCGCTTCTAATGTTTTTCCCATTGTTGATCGCGTTTGTCTGTAATTATTCACACAACACCAGATTGTTTTTCCTTTGTAATTAATTCGTGTTTGTACCTGCCTCGACTTTTAAAGACGAGAGTGTACCTTTGGGAAGAGCTGGCCTTGGAGCTGGCACGATCGGGACTGAACCACCCGAGGAGGATATCGTTACGTTTGTAGTGGATGATGATGATGATGATGATGAAGATGAAGAGCTGCCTCTGTCTAGAGAATCTTGACGGTTGAATGTGTCACCGCGTTCAGTGCTCCACCTCGATGTGTCTGTGTGGACAAACTGACCCCCACCCCCCTGAAAACAAGATAAGAATGCACTTAAAGGTGTATTGGAGGATATTTTACTTCAGGGTGGATCATCAAGACTATTGGTCCTGCCAGCTGTCAATCATTCTGGTGATATGTGCTCGTCAAATAAGATATATTTATTTATTTATTTATTTATTTCAAAACCTGCACAAAAACAAGTACAAATATCAGTTATCAAATAAAAAGAGTCACAAGTTTTGAAAAGGGGGTTGGGTGAAGCAGACGCTTATACATTTCCAACCCCCTCACACTTCCAGCAAAACAGCAAATACAAATTACACTAACACTGTACAGTTATATCATTGCATCAAATACAAAATACAAAATAATAATAAAAAAACAAGACACACAGAGACAAGACGCACACTCATTCTCTCACTCACACAGACACTGGCCCAAACACTCCCTGACCACACACCTCTCTCCCACCGCTCTGTCCAGGCCCAGGGCATCACTCTCTGTCCTCCGTGTATTTCTTCAATATGTCTCTTTTAAATTTCTTTTTAAAAGCAGTCATAGTTGAGCATGTTTTTAATTCTTCTTTTAATCCATTCCAAATGTGGACGCCTCGGACCGAGATACACATAGATTTTAATGTCGTCCTAAATCTAGGTACATATAAAAGTTTGTTTCCTCTTAATCTGTAATTATGATGAGCATCTCTATCGTTGAAAAGATGACTTATATTGGACGGTAGAGAGTTTTCAGACGCCCTGAACATTATCTGAGCAGTTTTTAGGACAATCAAGTCCTGCAGTTTCAGTTGCTGGTTTTGAATGAACAGAGGATTGGAAGGATGTCTGTAGTGGACGTTGGACACAATCCTTATAGCCTTCTTTTGCAAGATAATCAGAGGCTGTAAGTGAGATTTGTAGCAATTACCCCACACTTCCACACAGTAATTTAAATATGACATTATAAATGAATGATACAGTAACATAAGAGCATTGGTATTGATCAGGTGACATGCTCTCCTCATTATTCCCACACACTTAGCAACTTTTGTCCTCAAGTAACTTATGTGAGGTTTCCAGCTCAGATCTTCATCTATTATCACTCCCAAGAATACGTTTTGTGGAACTTTGTGAATCGGTGTGTCATCAATTGTAATTCTAACTGGAATTTTACTTTTGCGATTACTAAAAAGCATGATTTTGGTCTTTTTTAGGTTAAGGGACAGTTTGTTATTATCAAACCATAATTTTAGTCTGTTCATCTCCATTGTTACAAGGGATAGAAGTTGCTCCAAGTCGTCTCCTGAACATGTGATGGTGGTGTCATCGGCAAAGAGTATAAACTTCATGACTGTTGATATTTTGCATATTTCATTGATGTACATAAGGAAAAGCGTGGGTCCCAGTATCGATCCTTGTGGAACTCCACAAGTTATGTCCCTAAAACCTGACCTGTGCATATCAAACTGAACAAGTTGTTTCCTCCCCTTGAGATAACTTTCCAACCATTTTTTTGATGTCCCCCTTATGCCATAGTTTTCCATTTTATTTATGAGAATGTGGTGGTCGATTGTATCGAAGGCTTTTTGGAGATCGATAAAGATTCCTATTACAAATTTATTATTATCTATACCATTCGTTATATCTTCAATTAAGTCAATTAAGGCAAGTGATGTTGATCGTCTATTTCTAAAGCCGTATTGGTCATCGGATAGTAAATTAAAATGACAGATAAAGTTGCGAAGTCTATTATCATATAGTTTTTCTAATATTTTGGAAAACTGTGGCAGGAGGGAGATGGGCCTATAGTTGTTAAAGCAGTGTTTGTTTCCAGTTTTGTATATTGGGATGACTTTTGCTTTTTTCATTTGTGATGGAAAGTGACCGAGCTGAAAAGATAAGTTACAGATGAAAGTGAGTGGTTTAATGATTTCATTTGCTATATTCCTTACAGTTCTCATGTCTATATCGTCAATATCTAATGATGTCTTACTTTTACACTTTCTGATGATGCTGAGGACTTCCTCCTCATCCGTGGGAGAAAGGAACATCGAACTTTGGTTTACTTCAGTTAGATGATTCGCCCGATCACTGTCAGATGGGATTTTTTTTGCAAGTTCAGGGCCCATGCTGACAAAGAAATCATTAAAACACTCTGCAATCATCCTTTTATCACTGATGATGGTGTCCTTCTCCACAAAATACTCTGGGTAGTGCAGGCTAGAGCTTCGACCAATAACGGTGTTTAATATTTTCCAAATCTCTTTGATATCATTTTTTTTATTAATTAGTAAATTTGTGTAATAGTCTTTTTTGCTTGTCCTTAGTATACTGGTTAACTTATTTTTGTATTTTTTGTACCTCAGTTCATTTTCTATAGTTCTAACTCTAAAAAATTTCCTATATAGATAATTTTTCTTTTTGCAACCATTTGCAAGCCCTTTTGTCACCCAGGGGGTATTGGTGTAGTCTTTTTTCTTTGAATATTTGATGGGACAATTTTTATCATAGAGGGAAGTGAATATGTGGAGAAAGGAGTTGTAAGCTGTGTCTACATCTGTTGTTTGGTAAATGGATTCCCAATTTTGAGTTGCTAGATCTCTGCTAGATATACACAATGAATGTAAGAATTAAGATAAAAGTAATCATTTTGTCTTAGATAAATTAAATAAATAAGCAATTTAAGTTGAATCTATGCTCAAAAAGATAAACAGAGGGAATAATGTGTAAACTAGACATTTACAAGCTTCTACTCTTCGTGTTTCCATATAATTATCTTACTCACTGTTTTCTTGTTTGAGTAATACTGAATTCCCCTTTTCTAACTCAGTCCTCACTTCAGTGTTCGACGGGTTTGTGGACCTGGTTCTATTATCGCTGCATTTTCAATCAATATTGTGACACATGCAAAATATGAACCATTGTGGAGAATAAATGTAAAAGTAACTTAGAAATCAGTTAGGCAAACACATCAGTGGCAAACCCAAGATTTTCAGATGCTAAATAAATAATTTAGAGCTAATTTAAAATTAATCTAGTTGCAAACACAAACATTTTCAAAGATGGTAATGGTTGTTTTACGTTTGAACATTTTGAGGAACTTTCTTCAACATTTATTTATTTGTTATTCATTTGAATATACATTGAACATAAAGATGTTTCCATGTATTAGTGCCAGATTTAGCCATGAAGGTTGATATTCAGGGGCGACAGTAGCTCAGTTGGTAGAGCATTAGCCTTTGGGCCTGAAGGTCGTGGGGTCAAGCCCACCATGGGACCTACTCCAAGCACTCCCACAAATGTCTACTGTCGTTGTGTCCTAGGGCGAGACACTTAACCCCGTGTTGCCTGAACCCCCTTTGCTGAAAGAACAAGGCTGTGTCAAGAAGCCATCTCCCCGTGGACCCACCCCCTGCAGAGGATCAGCGAGGGACTGGTGCTATGAGCGTTGGGGACAGCTCTCATTGCCATCCCCCCCGACCCAGAAATGAATTAAGGGGTTGAAAATGAATGAATGAACAAATGGTTGATATTCATCTGTACCACTTAGCCACTTATAGACCTACCGTAGGTGTAAAAGTGGTGGTTGAGTTTTTACGACTGGACACAGGATATAAACATAGAACCTATCCATCATGACCTTCCTAAGGCTCCTTGTTATCTCATAGTAGTAGTATTTACCGTGCTGGTTCCTCTGCTGCCCGTCTGGGTGACCACGGAGCCTCCTCCCTGGGTGTGCGTGCCGGTGCTGCTGTCTGGATGAGGCCTGTAGCCGTGACCACCGACGGCATACTTTGCGTTGACGACGTTCTGGTTGCTGTTGGTGCCGTGGCCGTTGTAGCCGTTGAAGCCGTTTGTTATTTTGTTGTAAATGAGGGCTCCATTCTCGTCCTCACAAAACTGGCTAACCAGCTTGGATTCCAGAGCTGACATGACGAGAGAGAGAGGATTTAGAAAGCAGATAAATGCAGACAGTGTTTTTGTAAATGTACAGGCTGACAAAGGCTATAGAAAGTTACATATTCTATTCTATTCTACTTTCATTAATTTTCTGACCTGAAAAAGCTGATCTAAAGATTTGACAGAGGCCAAAACCAGTGATATAATTTAACTGTTTTGAGAGCAAGGAACTAGTTAGATGGATTCTATAGCAACAAAATATGGGGAGAAAAGAATATACTATATGATATTCCGTAATAATGGTTCAAATTAAACTTTCAGATCATAGCTCATGCAGACAGACATGTATCACTCACCTCAACAGAACTGGACCAATAAAAAGGTAAAAGTGGTCTGGTTTTTAATACATAGGTACATGACACTTGCCTGGCAGGGTGTTGAAATCATCAATGAGAAACATGTGCTCGCTGTCTGGGTCTGACGCTATCAGGTTGAGCTCTCGCAGAAACTCTCCTTGCGTCGGGTCGGATGTGTTCACAATCCCCAGAGCGAACATCTCAATATTGGCAGCATGTGCTTCCCTCACGGCTATATCCAGCTTCACCGGCTCTCTCTTGTCCGTCTGCCCATCTGTGATAACTATAGCCACTTTGCTGACTCCGACTCGCGAGCTGAAGAAGGCATCCTGTGTGGCTTTCCGGATAGCCGTGCCGGTGTATGTCCCCTCGCCCATATAGGGTACGTTTTGGATGGCCTGCTTTATGTCCTGCTTCGTCACGTAGCGGGCCAGGTTGAAGACGAGTTTGACCTCCAAGCTGTACAGGACCAGGCCGATCCGAGTGGCGTTTCGTCCCACGGTGACCCGGTCCACCAGGGTATTGACAAAGTTCTTGATGATTACAAAGTTATCCGGTCCCACACTCTCTGAGCTGTCGATGACAAACACCAGCTCCATAGGTCGTTCCTTGCATTTGACTCCACAGCCTGAAAGGACACCACATCGACATATGAGGAGATATCCGGGCTTTCTAATAAGGTCTGAGCTTTGCAATGTGATCTGCTGATTTACAGATTAAACCCGACAGCATCTTAAATGTACATCCTCTCTGATAACACAGCAGGCAAAGTTAAATCAATACAGAAAATGAAGTAAAAATAACAGTCATAAGAAGATATGTTACCACAGATCTCTTTGATCATCCGAATGATGTCCTCTCTCTGTAGCAGAGAAAGAAACAGAGTGAAGTCAATGAAGATGAAAAGAATGAAGAGCAAATGTATGAGATTACTCACAGTGAGGCCTGCTTCACCTTTGATCCCCTGCCGGCCCTAAAACAATGTTCAAATAAGACCTTAACATAAACAAAGTAACTCATGGTCCAGCAGTAGTAAGTCCAGCATGTACAACACCTTCATCTGTCATGAGTTTAATGATCTTACAGAAAGTCCTGGAGTTCCTGGGTCTCCTAAATCTCCTTTGAATCCCTTCTGCCCCCTCTCGCCCGTTGAGCCTCTGTCGCCCTAAGACACACTCGTACATTAATTGTATTTGAAACACATGAACTCAAATAAAAGTCATGGGACAAACTTTAGCTCCTGGAAAGCCATCTCCAGGCAGTCCTCTCGGCCCCGTCACCCCCTGTGACCCCAGCTCCCCCTGAACACAACAGACAAATATCTCAATGATTCAAGCCAAAAGGCTGAAGTGGGAAAATAAAGGAGGAAATATACCTTTGGCCCTTGAACGCCTAATCCTGGAGGTCCAGTTGGACCAGGTGGTCCAGGCCGGCCAGTGTTCCCCTAAAACACATTTAGAGGTTACATCAAGAACCTATTTGTTGAACATTCAAATGCTGAGAGTCACCCTAAACTACATGGATCCAATCATAAATGTGAGATCCCTATATATTTGACAAGTTGGTTGAATGCCTAATTAAACAGTGCCTTGTGCCTGCAGCTCAGACCTGCAGAGGCACAGCAGCCTCCCATGGGTGAAGAGTGTGATGAGGGGAACAGAAGGGTGCAGTGTTACAGCAGAGAGGTCCTCATCACACATATGTCCACAGAGGTTCACACTGAGTGAGGTGGATCATCATAAACAGCCTGAACTAAAGTAGTCTGCTCTGAATGAGACCCTGCAGTAATGCGCTTCACACAACAGAGAAAGCAGAGCCTTTTTAATTTACCGCTTTCTGAAGCAGCTAATTCTTCTGAGGACATGACTCAATCTGGCCCATCTGGCTCGATGTCAAATAAAATTACAGAAGGATTTACGCATTGGTAAACACATTATTATGGTGTCCTTGTCATGTGCAGCAAACACTGAATACAAATATGAGTGAAGGCAGAGTCGCAAAAACTAATTTTTGGTTTCCCTGCAGATCATTTGTAGTCTGAAAAGGAATACTCACTGGAGGTCCTTGGAGGCCTTCGCCCGGGGGTCCGGGTAAACCAGGCTGCCCACGGAAGCCAACATCCCCCTGAAAATAACGCAGCATATAGTTGATACAACACATTTACACAGACAGACTCACCATCCATGAACATCTGCATGTTTCTTTTGTTTAACTTAAAGAAGCACTTCTCACAGAAAAGACTTGTCAAAACCAAACTTATGTACAAATATCTTAATCATTAGTCTCTCAGAGTAACACCATCACATGATGTGACTCTTGAGTTGTTTTGTTTGTGGTTCTCAGAATGTTTTCATGTGGGATGGTGGAATGTACTTTGTTGTTATGCTCTATAAAGACGTTTCAATAGTTTCAGCATGTCTATTGTCACTCGTGGTTCATTTAGAGAAGCGCACACTAACACTGCAGATTGAGTTCTTAAGAGTTCTCGGGGAATGTATACATAATAAATCAATTTAATAATAAGGAATGTCTCAATCTGTTTGCTGTCTTTACATGTCTGAGTGAGTAAAGAGGATAAAAGCATTCTACCTTTGGTCCAGGGATGCCAAGGCCTTCTTGTCCAGGTTCTCCTGGAAGTCCAGGTAAACCAGGAGGCCCCTGAAGGTTAAATGTATTATATAAATATATATTATATACATTAAGATATCATCATCCCACCCTTTTCTTGAAATGAATAACATGTGAATGATGAGAATAAAACAGCTGTAGACGTGAAGTGTAACATGAGTCTGTAGAGTGCAGTTGTAAGTGATGGGGTCAGAGTTCAGAATGAGTCTTACCACAGGGCCGGGATAGCCGTCTCCTTTAGGACCAGGTGCACCCCCAGATCCTGAATCTCCACGGTCCCCCTTTGAAGAAGAGGCAGTCCAGTAAATCAGGCCTGAGCCCAAACAATGGCACAGACCTGATTTACACACAGCTTCATACGAGCAAGAAGAATGTGGAAGTAAAATAATATGCTCATATGTTACAGTGTAATACATCACGACCCACTAATGCAACATGTACCAAACAGAATGTGGCCTTTAACCAGAGCAGTCTATCTGCACGACCAGTGAAGACGTCATGTGGAGATGGACGTTTAGCTCACAACATCCTGTTTTCATTATTGCTTCTAAGATTGAAAACTGTGTTTGATAGAAAATGCTGCCAGATGTAACTATGGATAAAATGACATCCTGATAAAAAGCATCATCTATATTTACCTTTGGGCCAGGAAGTCCATAGCCCGTCTCCCCAACTGGACCAGGTGGACCACTTGGGCCTGGGTCACCCTAATAGTAATGCATAGTTCAAAACACACTTGTAGTGTAACATTCGAAAATGATGTTTATTTAAAGATATTTGTTACCTTAGGTCCAGAAACAAAGCGTCCAGGTGGACCAGGGAACCCCACTCGCCCCTGAGACCCCGGCTCTCCCTGATGAGGACATCATGACATCACAGTCAATGATTGACTAAAGAAAACAAATCTTTGGTCAGTCCTCACCTTTGGTCCTGAAGGCCCTGCTATGCCAGG
Organism: Knipowitschia caucasica; assembly: GCA_964034765.1. NCBI lineage: Eukaryota > Metazoa > Chordata > Actinopteri > Gobiiformes > Gobiidae > Knipowitschia > Knipowitschia caucasica. The sequence continues at coordinate 12,032,887 of OZ035844.1, forward strand.
TGGACCGGTCAAGCCTCTGATTCCTCTTTGGCCTTGGTCTCCCTTACAAGAAAAATGGAAATCTCAGATCATTGTGTCATGGGTTTAAATTGATGTGCTGAAGTACCTTTTCTCCTTGAGTACCAAGTCCAGGTGCCCCTTCAAGCCCTCTGAGACCGGGAGCTCCAAGTTCACCCTGAAACACACGTTATGGTAATACTAAGTCATGAAATGAGCAGTTATAGTAATGTCATCATGAAACCTTCTGTCCAGGTGCTCCGTCCTCCCCTGGCAGGCCAGGCACTCCTGAGATTCCTGGTGCTCCTGGTTCTCCCTGAACACAAGGCATGAAAACATATATTTAATTTATCAAAAACAGTAAAACTTTGAACCCACCTTAGCTCCAGGATCTCCAGCCCCTCTCTCTCCTGGGCCTCCCGTCTCCCCGGGCAATCCTTGATCTCCCTGCATCAAACACTGACTTCAGCACATGTTCACAGGAGCATACTGTAAGAGGCTGATGAGTGCACACACCTTGGCCCCAGGTAAGCCCTCCCCTGGAAGGCCCCTTGTCCCGGGTGGCCCCCGCGGACCCTCCACACCCTAAAACACACAGAGGAAAGAAATGACACCGACTGCAATTAAAGTCAAATTAAAGCCAAAAATAACAAATGAAACCGGGGAAGCAAGATAATTATAACACCATGAGACGTGCATTAATTACAGATGACATTTCACCTTCTCTCCCTGGATTCCTGCCCCTGTGAGGCCAATGGGCCCCGGAAGCCCTGGGGGTCCAAAATCCCCCTAAAAAACATTAGATTCAGAATAGAGTGATAGTTAAGCGGTTTAGTTTCCATCGATGAACATTAAACAGGGTAATAAACATCTGGAGTAAAGAATATACATAATGAACTTGTTACTGTGATAACTTCTACAACGATCAAACACAGTTCATAATCCAACACATTTTTTATTCTAACCCCATAAAGACACAAGCTGAATGTGTTCACAAGTCACTCCATCAGCCTCTGTGCGCCTCCCTGGACCTGAGCTGTGGCTTTGAGGAAGTATTGAGACAGAAATGTATCTACAACTGTACCTTGTCACCTTTGATTCCTTGGCCCTGTTGTCCTCTGGGCCCCCGAGGCCCCTCAAAGCCTCGTTCTCCCTGAGGACACAATTCAATACATTTAAATATTTACAAACTGTGTACAAACTGTCAAAGCAGCTTCTCCCTGGTCTTATGATGGCGCTCTTTGAAAGACTTGTTTCCGTTTGTAGTTATAATGTAGATCAGTCTTCTTTTTACACATCTTATATAAGGTGCAATAAATCTGCAGCAATGACATTTAGCTTGGATCCAAATGAATCCTTTTTTTTCTTTTGCTTGTAACCACAGAAACAACCCCAAAGCACTTCTAGGACACGCTGCAAACTGTTTGTAAGTAAGTAATGTTTATTTATATAGTGCATTTTACAGACCAAGGTCAGACCCAAAGCACTTTCCAATGTTCAGAGTCAGATATTGTTCCAATCCTTCCACACACGGTGATGACAGAAGCGAGTCCAGAACACACTGGACCATCAGCTCCAACACCATCCATTCACTCTCTCATTTACATTCAGACCTATTGTGCATGTTTTTAGTGGTAGGGATAACCGGAGCACCTGGAGGAAACCTACGCAGACACAGGGAGAACATGCAAACTCCACTCAGAAAGGCCCTATTCCGACCGGGATTTGAACCCAGGAGCTTCTTGCTGAGAAGCGAGAGTGCTTTGTGAAGCTGCTTCTGTACAGCTCCAGCTATCTACTGCCTCTACTGTCTACTGTAATGAAAATGGAGATTCAGCTCAAATAAAAAATGGAAAGGATTTATTTAAGAGCTCAATCATGTCACTAATCTTTTGCTAAATCAAATCCTCAGGATGTCTTTGAATAATTCCAATCTATGATAAGTTGCTTTCACTACAGTATCCTTTTCACAACATTTCCCTGAAGGTCCTGTCAGCGCCTGAAGCCTGTTCAATAAAACGTTTACAAGCCTTCGCTGCGGTATCTCAAACACAAATCAGACACACGTAATAGACAAAGAAAGTTACTGGGCTGATAAAAATGTCTGTAAAAACGAACCGAGTGTAGGAAAGATAGTAGCCTGAGGTGAAGGCAAATGTGCAAAGTTTATGTAGGAGCAGTGGAAGCGAGTCACAGTCGAGCATTCGTTTTTGTGTGGTGGTTTAACAGTGTTTTACATGCCTTAAGGCCACACTCGAGGGGGCGCAGGGAGCATTTTTAAAGAGAAAGCGCTAGAATACAGAGACGGATTATAGCTGTAATCCAATATGACACTTAGCACAATAAAAAGAGTCCCATATACGACTGGGAAGTACACATTTCCTCCTTTGCAAAGTCATTCTAAGACAAACAAAAAAAATCAGCTGCATCCACAATCTAAAAACACAATTAACACTGCATTCTGACGCAGTGTAAAAAAGTATAACCCTGATTATATCTGTGTGATTCTCTGTTTGGCACACAAGCCCAAGTGCTAATGATATGGAAAATGGTGATATTGCTGCTGAGCTCTGGAGAATCTGGATCTTGTTGAGGCATGTCATGAGAAAGAACGAACGCCATCTGCACGGCCACACGCTGCAGGAAAGAGTGCAGCGTTTAGGCCAAAGGCAAAAAATGATGTGGGATCTGCAGACCTCTATTTGTTTAGACTTGAATTAATCATAGCAGGTATCATTTCCCTTCTTTATGTATGTGTCCAAAACAAAGCATTGTTCAGAAGCCAAAAAATAAGGGTTTTGTTTTCCTGAAAGATGTCAAACTAAGGTAACTGCTGATTGGCTCTGATCCAATGTCATAACTGCTGCAGTTTCAATGGTATTTCCCAAGTGCTACAGCCTTTGAGGCTAACATGCAGTTGGTATTGGAGCTGGAGTGGTGATGGGTAAATCTGAAGGAGAAGGAACAAATCTGTCGCTTGAAGGGAAATGTTTTCTCCTTTGACCTTGTATGTGACATGATGTGTCCGTCTGAAACGACACGGAGGCTCTGCCTCTAATGCTCTCTTCATGTGACGTCCTCTGCTACAACAATCAATGACGCAGACACGTGTCTGACAGTAATGAGGGCCATACTACAGCGCTGCATGGAAATGAATGTGAACTGTTATCACCTCATGGAACTGTGCACGCTTCATCAGAAACCTGGGGCCCAGCGAGGCCTGTGCGGGCCCCTGAGGAGATGCTAAGGTGTGTCTTTACATACGGATCACATTCAGCAGCCTTTAGGCTTTCCACCACTCCTCACAACAAATCAATGCACTGAACCTTCATTATAGAGGAAGAAATAACTCACTTTGGGTCCGGGGAGACCTTCTCCTGAAGGGCCCCTCTCTCCTTGAACCCCCTGTGGCCCTTGAGGCCCCTTAATAAATAAAGAAAACAAACATTGTTAATATTTATGAATAATTAATCCTTCACAAGATTTATGTGTCTACCGGTGATCCAGGCTCCCCCAACCCTGGTGGACCCGGGGGCCCCAGTTGCCCCTGGAAACCGATGTCCCCCTAAAAACAGGAAGAAGTGAGACAGTGGTGATACAACCTGGTCATTTACTTTTCCAGTGAAATGAGATGGCAGCTTCACCTTAGGTCCCTGAAGGCCGATCCCTGTTTCACCTTGAATTCCAGGTGGCCCAGGAAGTCCCCGTTCCCCCTATAAACACAGAGGAAGCACATAAACAGCACGAGCAGAGCAGGTAGATGCCCGCGCAGCCACACACAGAGGTTTGTTTGGCACAATCTGAGGACAATATGCAAATACCTGAGAAAAAGGTTAAAGCAATGACAGACTGATGCTGATTTATTTTCTATGTGTAATACAGCTTGTAAAAGAGAAAGCCAACGTTCAATGTCTATAATTAACATCCATGTTTAGCAGTGACGTGCAGAATTGCTTTTCTGTGAGCGTAATGGATATGACATTTTGGACTGGATTTCACCATAAAGGTCTATGACAAGCCAGTTAATGAATACATTATTAACTGCTTGCTAGCGTTTGTAATTTTCCCTTGTTTTGCAGTCAAAGAGGTCTTTTTAGCAGTGTAAGTTTATAAGTATGTTTCAGATGGTGTTCCTGAAGTGTAGCCTTTATCTGTGCAGAGCCGGCAGCAGTAAATCACATCCAGGCTGTGCAGCAGGAGGGCACACTCAAGCCGTGAAGTGGGTGTGGAGACGTTAGCGATAGCACACGGCTATTCTTTTTTCTCTCTGCCCTTTCCAGCAAGTCGGGACAGTGTTTAATGCTAGACTTTAGTCTGCTGTTCAGGTGATGTAGGATGACAGCTAGACAATCAGTAGGAACATTCTTCCAAAATAATTAAGGAGCCAGAGGTCGCGGGGAGTGTGGCACAGGGCCAAATTGGCAGCTATAACGTGTGAGAGGGGTTTAAAAAATAGGATGGGACAAATAGGTTGACAAGGTAATAACAGATGAGCTCCTTACAGGGCTACCAACGTTCCAGGGCTGATAGCTCATAACTCAGGATGTCTTTGCATGTACTGTATGTCTGGCCCTGTTTCTGATCATCTCCTTATTTTAACTAGTGATGGAGCGATTTAATTTAAAGGCCTTGACCTCAGCTGAATCTGTTAAGAAGAAAAGTTTGATATGTCTTTTCAAATGCACATGATCATTTTCATTTGGCCCACGCTCGCTCTCACAGTCTCTCTTTTTCCTCTTGTCCTGATGAACTCACTGACTTGGGGCTTTTGATATGGTCATGAAAGGACTTAAGTTAAACCAGACAGAATACGGTTGAAAAAAAAGGAGTTTTATGTATTGAATCCAGTCTGGACAGGTACGCAGCTGCTTTTGTGACTGTGGGTCACCTTTGATCACATGTGGACAGTTAGAGCCAGACTTTGATCCAAATGGTTTTGCCTCACATAAAACCTTAACAGAGGAGTGCCACATTGCTTTTTTGTGTGGCTTTTTGACCCATTTTCATCAACATATACAACACACCTCAAGAAAAATTCACCATTTCCAGTTCAACCTACTTTTTTGCCCATTGGACCTTCAGGGCCAGCGTCACCAGGAGGACCAGACACACCCTAGGCAGATGTAAAAATCAAAAATTGTCGTGAACTAATGTGTCTCTTAAATTGTCTGCGTACAGCTTAGAAGGTTCTTATAGTATGACAAAAGTTTAAAGAAGCTAGTACTAATTCATCAGAGGAGAGACGTGATGGCCAAGCAGGAAGTCTATGGCCAATGCTTCTTTAGACTTTTGTGTTATTAAAGGGACCTTCTAAGCTTTGTCTGTGTGTTTTATTCAATTAATCTGACCTGAAGACCACGGTTTCCTCTTGGCCCAAGTGTCCCCTCAGGGCCCTAAAAGAGAACATGATAACATAATAAACACATGACATTGGATATTTAATTCCCACTTAAAGCAGTCGTTTAGCTGCTGACATGATAATGACAAAATATCAACAAACTTTGTCTCCTTTAATTCCAGGTACACCACATTCTCCGCGTTCCCCCTGAAAGAGAAAACACACACTATGACACATGTTATTTCCTTAATCCATAATGACAGAGTAAAGAATCTATGTTGTTCACAATAACATACAATAGTCTAACTCTGCCTTATCCCATGGGAGCATTGGGATTCACACTTGACCAAAAGCAGATCGAAAATGGTTTCATAACTTACAGGATCCAGCCATAAAAATAAGTGATTTTTCCAAAAGGAGCTGAAGAGGCATTTAATCCATACGTACCCTCTCGCCTTTGTATCCTGGTTTCCCCTGAGCACACAAAACACAGTTAGGCGTGGAGAGCAAAGAACCAAAACATTGTCACACAGACGACATAAAGAGACTGCTTATCCTCTTAACGCTCATATAGAGCAACAATAGCAATTTACCTCACACAAAGCAATTAACTTCCCATCACCAGCTCACCTCTGCTCCGTCTCGACCTGGAAGACCGCTGAGTCCACTCTCACCCTGTAGGGAAGACACTCATTAAGTGCATGTGCCAGCTAAGCAAAGACCAAATAAGAGCAAGGAGATCATATGGGTATAGATTTTTAAAAGCTAAAGTGAGGTACCTTTAGTCCTTTAGGGCCGGGGCTTCCATCCTCGCCAGGACGACCCTTCTTTCCCTGAAGTGAAAACAAGGAGAAAACCCATATGTTTGAATTGCATCATGGATGAAAGCAGCTGCCTGTACGTCGCCATGAGTCAGGGGTGAACGTGTGTGGACTGGGGCTCTGTCTGACTGTGGTAATGTTCGTGATTGCGTCTTCTTATCATGCAAGCATCTCTGTCTGTTAGCTCCGCCAACTCTAACTGGTGTCTGTGATTTGAGCCAGCTTTTGTTCTCTTTCCTGTGAATGCACATCAAAGCATAACCGCGGAGTCTAATTGCGGCTGACCTTGTTAATAATAAGACAGACGACGTCACAACACGAATAGAGTTGTGCAAGGCGTGTGCTGCTTTGTGTCCTCAGCAAATCTCAAAGCAGGCAAATACTTCAAACCAACAAGAATCTACTTATTTCTTCGTGTTAATGTCTGTTTAGGCATGTTCTCAATTAAGTGTATAGGAATGCAAAGAATTCATACTCCTGCGTATCCCTAATTCTTCTTTCTCTCACTGTTGCTGAGACGGACAACTCTTTAAAAAAGCCACACTATTTACAAAACTCTCTTAAACCCTGCAATTTTGTAGCTTGTTACAGATGAATTGTGGAGCTGTCAGCGGCTCTTCAAATTGAGTCGGTTCGGGAGTAATTGTCTCGAGGAAGAAAACAGTGGTGTTGAGAAGTACTTACAGGAGAGCCGCTCGGACCTTTCTCACCCTTCTCACACGCACACGTACTGAGGGCTAGCGGACACTGGACACAGAGACGCAGTGGTGAGATGGGACACACAGACGACAAACCATTACTGTATGTGAAAGGCTCCACTGTTGAGGCTTACCCCTTCATCTGCCAGCGTTGTCTGCAAAACAAAGAGACAGGAAACCATGCCGTCACATTAGATCCATATGGAAATGTAAAAGCCCCATACAAAAAATATCCATAGGGTTCATTACTAAACTCAGCGTGTGGCCGTCAGAACCAAACTTCCTCATTTGGCTCACACCGTTGTACAAATAAAAAAAAATCAAAGATCACATATAAAACTTTATTGTAAGCTTTAACACATTTACGCCCTAGTACTTAAAACCCAATCATACAGTGACTCACAGGACTCTTTCTTACAAGTATGCAGAAGTTAACTTGTTTTCTAAAGAGATGGAGACAGCGTGTTGCGATCAGATTTGTTCTTGTGATAGAAGTGTAACTTTTACTCGACTTTTCATTTAGGGCAAACCACTTGTATTATTCATGACCAAAAAAAGCGAGGTATGCCAGCTTTAAAACATTTTGTCAGTGCTAGTGGGGGGTGAAAATAGCGATTCGGTATCGTGATATAGTTTGCACGCACTGAACCGATAAAGTGTTTTCACCATGGGTTTACTCTGGTGATCCACGTTTGTGTATTACATCCACAAGGTGGCGCTTGTTGCTGTGCTTTGCATTCGTTCATTCATTTTGACCCTTGATAATGGCGTCAAGGGTCAAAATGTATCTTAGTAACTTGAGTAACCTGCATTTTTAATTTGAACTGTATATTATTATGCAAGTTGATTGTATTGACAAGGACAACAGGTGGAAGAAGCACGGTGCTAAATCTGGTGCAGCCATCTTTTGAATGCAAACGCACATCATCCTTAAATAAATCAAACAAACACAATCTGTTGCAGACAACGCGTTTTTGAACTTCAGTTAAAGAGCAGACCGTAATAAATGTAACATTTGAGTTTAGTCGTATCTGTCTCATGCCTTAGAATAATGCGAGGGACATCACGGATCCACAATAATATTAGATTGCAATATATCACAGAATCCAATTGCAGTACTTGTGGTATCGCAATATAAATATAAATATGAATATTGCAATACTATTGAATCGTCACATTTCTGCTGATTCCCACCCCTACTTTTCACTAGGAGTGTGACGATATATCGATATGGTGATGTATCGTGATACTTTCTCACGCGATCGATTATCGATATGCTTTTGCCAAGTATCGACTTTAAGTATCAATACTTAATATATGGCTACATTACTTATCTCGTAATAATCTGCTTTGACCTGAACACATTGTTCTTAGACACAGATATTGCTAAAGAAACACATCTCCATCTCTCAGCTGCTGCCAACAGACCATGAGCTGTGTTTGAATCCAGAGTTGAGAGTTAGTTAATAACTTACACTTATAACTATTTCGTGTTTATTCAGATTGCTTTACTAAAAGATTTCTATAACAGTATATTTCTGACCAATGTATTGATAATCGTCATCGTGATATAATCGTTATCGTGAGCTTAGTATCGCGTGCCGTATCGTATCGTGAGGTACCCTGAGGTTCCCAGCCCTACTTTTCACGTAACACCAGTAAAGCTTCAGATCGAAGTCCTGGTCTTGAATAGTCTTGCATGTTCCTATACTGTCCACATCTTTCCCTCGACACATTCACTCTGTCTTAAATACCACATCCTTTCATTGGATTCCAGTGAAATCCTACCCACCTCTCTCCCCATCACTGTCTCTCCACTCGCAGGGAAGGTTTTTGTCAAATGGCCTTCCACCCTGTCCACCTGCTTGTGCGTGCGAGGTTTGACTCACTCCTCTTACCGACGCTCACATCTTTTCATAGCGCTGGATTTTACGCCTCGGGTTTCTCAACACATGAAAGATGACCACGGTTTCTATACGAGGGGTCGGACCGGAGACTCAACGTGAACCACATGCATTGTTCAGGAATAGCAGCAGCAGCAGCAGCGGTGGCGGTAACAGCATCTCTCGGTAGCAGCGAGAGATGTGTTTTGAGGGAATGTGTTTGAAAAGAAGGCACGCTGAGGATAAAAGACTGCCTCTGAGCCAGGACAGAGCTGGAACATACTTATGACATACAGATGCTGTCTCCACATCCACATCAAAGCATCATTCAAATCCAGAGAGAAGGTAGAAACAAGGACACACTGCGTTGCCTGATAAATAGATTCAAATTATATTTCACAAGCCTGCATACAACGCTTGGAAACGCTTGGGTTGTGGTTCAAGCATCATGTAAGCAGTGGCGAGACAGAAACATGGCAAAAATACATGACAAAGATACACAGAAATCTGATGCTCTAGTTTTGTCCTTTTTCAACTTTTGTAAGTAAGTAAGTGTTGTTTATTTACATTTTACAGACCAAGGTACAGACCCAAAGCTCTTTACAATGTTCAGAGTCAGATATTGTTCCAATCATTCCACACACGGTGATGACAGAAGCGAGTCCAGAACACACTGGGCCATCAGCTCCAACACCATCCATTCACTCTCTCATTTACATTCAGACCTATTGTGCATGTTTTTAGTGGTAGGGGAAACCGGAGCACCCGGAGGAAACCTACGCAGACACAGGAAGAACATGCAAACTCCACCCAGGAGCTTCTTGCTGAGAAGCGAGACTGCTATCCACTCAGCCACCTTTTTTTTTTTCTTTTTTTTTCTTTTTTTTTAGTATTCTACATTGGTTCAGCAATTAACGATCATTTTAATAATAAATGCATTCATTGATGAGTTTTTACACATTGGGTTGTAAAATTTACGATAAAAAAAAGGTGAAAAAATCCCTCTGGGTTTTTAGCGTTCATTCTTGCTGACGCACGAGGGTCTAAGGACAGCGGCGATGACCCACGACCCTCGACATTCAACGATATTTATGGACATCGGTCATTTTCTCCTTATGATTCAGATTAAGATTCATTTATTTGCCATTTGCAGTAAAACCATATTGGAAAAACTGTGCAAGACTACCCCAGTGTGCACCAGAGAGCTCTTGCCACGGCGCCATCTTTACAACGTCGTGTCATTTCCTGTGTATGAACTATGTTAATTCTCTGATCTGTGTTGGCAAATCAGCAACTTAGTAAAGTCTTCCGAGATAACAACTATTGCAATTTAGGGCCATAAAAAAGTCCGCATATTTAACTCTATGCAAGGTTCAAATTTGTTCAAAATCTAAACTATTTCAATAATCGATTAGTTGCAACTAATAGCGCCACATGTAACAGCCCAAGTATCCAGACTCGGACAATTTGACTCAAAATCAACATTTATTTCAACATTCTTCTTCTTAGATAATAGTCAATATTGCAGACCACACCACCACAGCACAGAGTTGACTATCTCCTGCTGCTCCCGATGCCAGCCCTCTCTCTTCAACATTTCATTTGTTGGTTTTTTGACGTGCAGCACCTGAACCAAAAGCGAGTATTGGTTTGAAGTGGTTTTTCCTGAATGATGTGGCGTGCTTATATGCCCTCGCCTGGTTCCTGCTCCAACTTTTTCCCACAAAGTGAAATAATGTACAGCACATGTTTTGGTAACATGCCGGCTGGTGACTTCAGGAAGTTCCTGTTCTGCGCATGTTGTAATTAACGAACTGGAAATGCATCAGTGGTTTACATAACGATGCCGAATAGAATAAATAATTAAACGCAAGGGTGAACTTTCTTCCATTTGAGGTGGAACATGATTCAGATTCTGGCTATATCTTGTATCATTATAATATGTTACTATGGTATCAGACAGCAGGTGGAGCTGAGCGGTATTTGACAGCAGAGGGTGGTGACGAAGGCCCCACAGAGAAAGACCTAATTGAATAGCCTTAAAAAGTTGAAAGATAAGATGGCATCATTTCTCCTGATGCTACATTAAAAACCTGTACTATACCAATGTTCCTGAACTGGATTTCACATGCTCTTCTTGGATGAACATGGACCAGTTGGAGCTCCAAACTCACGCACATTATGTTTAAAAATTGCCATAAAGGGAATTTAAATGGGTTCTTTCTGGATTTTTTTGCTATATGCCTCATCTATAAAATGGGAATTGTTAAAACCATTGGTTTATTGGTGGTCATTCTGCATCATAGACCCCAAGACACCAGCTATACCCTCCTTATGGACCTTATGGGCGGCACGGTGGCTGAGTGGATAGCACTCTCGCCTCTCAGCAAGAAGGTCCTGGGTTCGAATCCCGGTTGGACCAGGGCCTTTCTGAGTGGAGTTTGCATGTTCTCCCCGTGTCTGTGTAGGTTTAAAATATGTCCAATAGTTCTAGCATGCGCCTCCTGTACTGGCGACCCCGCTCCCATCTCTGTGTGTAGTGAGAGACAAATGCCCAAAATTAACAATTGTAAACCGCTTTGAGATTCAGATCTGCAGTGAAAAGGCAGTACATAAATAAAAGATTACTTACTTACTTACTTATGGAAAATGTAGGCTGAGACTTAGGCAGAGATTGTTCCCACTCATAATCAGTGAGTAAATGAGTTTTCAGAGGCCAAAACTACTGGGCCTCAGCCTCACATTGACTTCAGCCATTTCTTTGTGCCTCAAAGGCTTTTGAGACAGATTAAATCTTTCCAATTTTTGAGGCATTTCAGTGTGGTGTGAATGCCTTCATAGACTACAAAAGTGGCCTTGGGTATCACTCGATGAACAATAGCATCATGAATGCAACCAAAGAAAACCTCTAAGATGAATGGGTTTGCCAAGTCATATAAATATAACTATGTATATTAGCTTCTTGATTTCCCAGGTTTAGTATAAAGACTTAAAATCACTCACGATTTCCTTGATGACTTTGTCCACGATGCCTCGGTCCTGCAGGTTGTGGAGGTAGCGCGTGTCCGGCCTGCTCGCTATGGACCTCAACTGTTGGATGTTTGCGAGCTCATTGGCCTCAGGAGTGATCCCGATGGTAAAGAATCGGACGCCCTGATTCTTGGCATCATCCACCGCCATTCTTATGTCTGGGTTTCTGGGATGCGAGATGCCGTCGAAGAGTAGGATGGCCACTTTGATGCTGCTGGGTTCTGATTCCTCCAGGTAAATTTGGGTGAGGTTCGTGATGGCGTACGTGGTGTAAGTGCCGTGTCCGATGTAGACGATGGGAGCAATCCGAGCTTTGAAGTCCTCCACGCCTCTCCACTGTTTGAAGGTTTGCTCTATGATCACGTGACTGCTGTATTGGAGTAAAGCGGCGCGGGAGATGAGGCCTCGACCCGTCTGCAGCTTCACCCGCTGCAGCCGGTCCATCACGTCTGTGGCGAAGCGCTTCTCCTGGGCATGGTTGTCTTTGGCACTCTCAGAGCTGTCGATCAGGAAGGCTATCTCCAAACGGCAATCTTCATTATTGACTGCTGATGAGAATATGAATTATTTTAGACAAATGTTCGGAACCAAGCGATTTCACACTTTGTTTTCATTCACGCACTGCAAAAAAAGTGATGAGAAAGCTACATTTTTGCTGAATGTGGCTTAATTTGAGCACATTTTGACTGCTTCAAAACAAGTATGGCCAATGGGACCAGCAAAATGATATTGTTTTAAAAAGATACTAGAAATGTCTTCCTTGGAATGAAAAAATAAAGCCAGAATTATTCAAATAAGAACAAATGGCTTGTCCCATTGGCAAATCTTGTTTTAAGACAATCAGAATGTTCTCAAATTATGATAAGCAAGCAATTTTTACCTCTTTTTTTTGCCGTGCATTATAACACATAATATGCTGTTGATCTGTTTTTCCTGCAGCCAAGATTTACATTTATTACACACATAACTGGTCAAACATGAAGCACTAACTCATCACAGCTAAGTGAATTGCGAGAGCCAGTGCGACATTTTTATCTCTGGTGAGTGTGTGGTGCCTATATGTGATTTATCAAACATTTATCAACCAATGCTTTGAAATGGAAAACTAAGATAAGTTCATGGAAGCGACATACAGTTTTATAGAAGAGCGGAAGCACATGAACTCACAGAGGCACCCTTCAACAACAGAAAGAGGTCACAGATCGAATATGGGCTGAGGAAACTTTACATTAATCTTAGGAAAAAATATGTCAGTGAGAGAATGTGCCTGGGGAAAGTGAATTCTGAGTATAAAAAAACATTTGGATAAGCGAGCATGCAACAGTCACACAGCAGATGGATCGCTGGGAGATATGATCAATCCACACAGCCTGTATCCTCCAGCTATGTCCTTGTTGAGGCTCATGTTCCAGTTTACTGACAAATAACCAGCCGTGTGACACCTGTAGTAAGCCTCAACTTCATCCCTCTTCTATGACAGGAATTAAGATGAAGAAACTTACTTTTGCCATTCAGGCCTACTGAGTTAGATCCATGGGTTACTCCATTGCTCTTCTTTCTTGTCAACACTTCTTCTTCATAGTCTTCTTCAAACTGTTGTGCCATAAGTACTCTCTGAAGTCCCCAGAGGAGCAATAGCCAGTGCAGAGAGGGGACCATGACTCTTCATAGAGGAGACAGAAAGAGACAGAAATTCACTCATAGAGATGCAAGCCTCTAGAATCCCACAACAAGCTCAAACAGGCTTGGCTTTCAGGGACTTAGAATGAAGAATGCGTAACTTACAATAATGCTGAGTTGTCAATGTGGTCAGCTCGTCTACTCAAACAGTGACAAGCTTTTCATTGAGGTAAAATGTAGATGTGTCTCCTATGTATCCATGAGGGTCCTGATGTTGGGAAATGGAGGTCAGGCAGGTATCATGTGGCAACCAACTGCAGAAGTGTGTTGACCAAACTTTTGCCTGTATCTCGGGAGACTGGCTCAGACGTGAACCATTCTGGGGAGCAGTAAATGAAGCCAGGCCAGCCCTCTTTGAGACTCACTCCCTTTTCGGAGCAGGGAGGGGGCAGACATCTAGACACATCAGAAACATTATGTCAAAAGAGCAGCCTTTGAATAAAATAAGGCTTTGAATGACTCCATAAAACAGCCATTTTTAACGGAGCATTCTAAAATATTGAAGAGGATCCAACCCCAAAAGAGCCATATAAAAGAGGTTGATTTCTTGGCAATACTTTTGTATATTCCATGAACCATAGGCGTGCATTTTTGTTATTGTTCCCTACATTCAGAACCTCACCTGAACGCTTGAACATTTGTAGCTGTGGGCTATAACATTGCAAAAACAACATACCATGATTCACCTGTGAAAACACAAAGAGAAAGCCATCCTAAGCACTTATGTGATTCACTGACAACGTGGAAGAGTCAGTGAGGAGATAATAACTTTAAAATGTTCTGCAAATGGAACTTAAAACACAATGCGCAATAATAACTCTGCACATTGTGTCTCTCATGGAATAAAATTTGACATTCTGCTTAACGCACTGGGCAATGCACATATTGGTTAAAGGTTATTTTTAAACAACTACATATGAATATAAACACATACAATAAACTGGTTAATGAAATAACAATTGCCACATTAAGACACATAATGCATTAATCAACAATAGACCAACCAACAGGGATTGTGGTTATGAACAGTGGCAATAACTAAGTGTTTTCTGGTCTACTGTAATCATCAAAGGTGGGGAAGGTATGCTGCCACTCAAAAATGCCTCTGTGATGAACGAGGGACCTACTGAACCACTGCAGCATTGGGTGTTTTCGGTGCAACTCACAGTGCAAATATTGAAGGGCTGTTATGAATAAATCAAAAATATGAAATAGATGAAACTGGGTTATAGGGTTAGGCTATATGTTGATGTTTTTTGTACATGAAAAATGACAGTGTGGAACCAGCTTCATGCCTTTTGAAACCGTCGAGGTCAAAAAGCATGGCCGAACATGTTTGCACAGCCGCATTTGACCGTTTTCTTCAGTGTGTTCCCTGCAAGTGGAAAGAAGACGAGAAATATGAACAGGCTAGTCTTTAAGAAACAAAGAGTGCAAAACCTCCACCGGTTGATTGTTTATCCCCAGCCAAAATCTATTTTGCAACATTTGGTGAAACCACAATTTTACAAGCTAATGCATGTTACCTAAACAGACACAAACAGTCAAAGGAGGCTGAGGCTGTTGACACTTTGGCAGGTGAACAAAATGATTCAAGAAACACAATGCTATGCCTCAACAAGTTTCCTCCTCATCTGAACTATAAGCTGTAATGCATCATGTATTGTATAATTATAAATCTGTACACACCAGATGTTGGCTAAAATGTCCAGGAGGAGGACTTGGGCAATAGTAGAGTTGAGCGTTTATTGATTTCAAGTTCAATGTGAATCAAACATACCATATGTTTGACGTTATGAACTTAGTTGATACAAGACTTGGGAATCCAAACGGTTAACATGAAACTAAACATTCTGAAACAGCATATTTCTAGTGTGATGGCAGGTTGTTAAATACACTTGACTACCCACAGGGAACATTAATCACTTGAAAAATTCAAATGATCAGTTTTAATAAATATTAAAAGTGCATGTTAAAATGTTATAACATGAGGAGGCCACCCAGACTTTCAGTCACTGCACAGAGTACAACTTTGTTCACACTAACCAACAAGTGACTGACTGGAGATTGGGTCTCCTCTCAGTCTGTCCGGCAATCCGTCTTGTTTAGGATGAGAATGCAGTTTATTGCCATCATAGAGAACATTGCACGAATGTAATCAGCCCATCTTCAATTTGACCAGTTACTAAAAGGGGCGACAGGAAAATAGCGTTCACCAGCTACGAAGAGAAGGCGGATCAACACCTCCCCCTGCTGGTAAAATATATATATATATCTTGCAACCATGTAATCATGGCTGTGACTCACGTGAAATTAATTAATTTATTATTATTTTTATTTTAGAATTATCAACCGGTAATTGAATTTATTACAAAACAAATATTGCATGGTAGCTCTAGTGTTTTCACTGATTTGCAAGAGGAAAGAAAAACAATTCCATTTAGACTACTCTCAGCACAGTTCATACACAAGGGAACTGGCAAACACAAGTAAAACACAAGTGCAGACATACGCACTGTTTCTAATTAATTTTAATAAATGATGACCACTACATAAATGCAACATGTGTGTGACAGAACAGCAGATGTATTTGAAAGAAAAGTTTATTTTAGTAATATTGTACATACATACATTTGCATTGTTGTCCCAATAACTAATATACGTATTATATATAAGAATATTAGAGTAGGTTGGCCAGAACTGCTTTAGAGGATAAAGGATACAGTAGTAAAGTCACCGAGGTTATGGCTTGGGCGCATGCTCAGAACGCTTATAACCGCATCACTCTGACGCATGCGCAGTGTGTGGAAGGTGATTGACGCATGCGCGGTGTGTGGGAGCTGCTCTCATTATAAAGCCCAGTTTCGCTGTCTCCTTCCACCTTCAGCCATTTTAACCATGCTCGGAGCTCTGGGACGCTGCTGCACCGGGGCACTGCAGGCCCTGAAGCCTGGAGCCCAGCCCCTGAAGGCTCTGGTCGGATCCCCGGCCGTCCTCTCACGTATGTGCCGCATGTCTGACCTTTAAACCACGCCGTGCTTTTACAATCCTTCGGCAGTGACAAAGTCGTGGCGATGCTAATCTAGTGCTAACAAGTCACCTCCACGCCGACGTGCGGGGCGTGAAGGCCTTCAGCGCCAGTGTGTTGTTAAATACTCTCAGAGCTGTGTTTGTCCATGCAGCAGTCACAGGAGAGAATCCAGATCAAGTGTTTAGTCTGAGAACTCAGTGTTTGTTCCTGATCCGGTGTGTTAGTGCGCGTTAGCAGGAATGACCTTTGTAAATGACGTGAGGCCATGTCTTGTTGCCTTCAGTCAGATTCAGGCGATCATTTTCAAAATGACTGAATATTGTGCTGTACATTCTCATAATTTCGAGTATAGCATAATTTTACCTTAAATGTTTAATGGAATATCGTGCACAACCCTGTAGCAGCTGCGTTAGCATCACAGCTCAACCTGCTAGCACTCATTCATTTGACTGACCTCCCGTCCGCTGCATTTGTACCTAAAGTTGAAACGTTACATTTCTGTCCTACATTTATCTAAGTGCAATGGTCTAATCACATATGTATGTGTTTTAGACCGAAACTATGTTGCTCCTGCTGCCGCAGCAGCCGTAGCCAGTGGCAAGATCGTGGCTGTCATTGGAGCCGTGGTCGACGTCCAGTTCGATGAGAACCTTCCTCCCATCCTCAATGCCCTGGAAGTAGCTGGCCGCGACTCTAGGCTTGTCCTGGAGGTGGCACAGCATCTTGGTAAGTGCTGTCATACTTTTTACACGTTTCCAATGGGGAAAAAAGGTATATTCTCTTTGTCCTCTTTGCTGTCTAGGGGAAAACACAGTGCGAACCATTGCCATGGACGGTACTGAGGGTTTGGTCCGTGGACAGCAAGTACTGGACACTGGTGCTCCCATTAGAATTCCTGTCGGCCCTGAGACCTTGGGCAGAATTATGAATGTAATTGGTGAACCAATCGATGAGAGGGGTCCCATCTCAACAAAACAGTGAGTTAAGGTTTAAATAATGTATACTAATCTATTAAACTCAATGTAATTGTGTCATTTTTTTTTTTTTTTTTTCCAACCCCCCAGGACTGCCCCAATTCACGCAGAGGCCCCTGAGTTCACAGACATGAGTGTGGAGCAGGAGATCCTTGTCACTGGTATTAAGGTTGTTGACCTGCTTGCTCCTTATGCCAAGGGTGGAAAGATTGGTATGTTAAGATGTCTGCTAATGGTAATCCATGTCAACATGACTCTACACTCATGAAATGTACCGCTTTTCTATCAGGTCTCTTTGGTGGTGCTGGTGTTGGCAAGACTGTGTTGATCATGGAGCTTATCAACAATGTGGCCAAGGCCCATGGTGGTTACTCTGTGTTTGCTGGTGTGGGAGAGCGTACTCGTGAGGGAAATGACTTGTACCATGAGATGATTGAGTCTGGTGTCATTAACCTGAAAGACACAACCTCAAAGGTTTGGAAGGAGTTTTGTGAAATGTAACTGGGCTATGAAATGTGCTCTGCTCACTCTGTTGTTCCACTAGGTGGCGCTGGTGTACGGACAGATGAACGAGCCCCCAGGTGCCCGTGCCAGAGTGGCTCTTACTGGCCTGACTGTGGCTGAATACTTCCGTGACCAAGAAGGTCAAGATGTGCTTCTGTTCATTGACAACATCTTCCGCTTCACACAGGCTGGTTCTGAGGTCAGTTGTCTAAAAGTACAAGATTACAGGTCCATGAACACATTTGTATTCATATTTTCTGTAACGTTTGCGTTGTAGGTGTCTGCCCTTCTGGGACGTATCCCATCAGCTGTGGGATATCAGCCAACTCTGGCCACTGACATGGGAACCATGCAGGAGAGAATCACCACCACAAAGAAGGGTTCTATTACATCAGTGCAGGTAAACTGAGTTCAGAAAAGTCCTTGCTGGATCTGTTTCAGAACCCTGACTTGTCATTTGTTGCCTCCAGGCCATCTATGTGCCGGCTGATGACTTGACGGATCCTGCCCCAGCCACTACCTTTGCTCACTTGGACGCCACCACTGTGTTGTCTCGAGCCATTGCTGAGCTGGGAATCTACCCGGCTGTGGATCCCTTGGACTCCACCTCTCGTATCATGGACCCAAACATTGTCGGCTCTGAACATTATGATGTTGCCCGTGGAGTACAGAAAATTCTTCAGGTTCGTCTGAATGTGTGGAACATTAACATTTCTGCTCGGAAAGTTATACTCAATTAATGTCTTCTACAGGATTACAAATCTCTGCAAGATATCATTGCTATCCTGGGAATGGACGAGTTGTCTGAGGAGGACAAACTGACAGTGTCCCGCGCCCGCAAGATCCAGAGGTTTTTGTCACAGCCATTCCAGGTGGCTGAGGTCTTCACTGGACACATGGGAAAGCTGGTGCCACTGAAGGAGACCATCAAGGGCTTCCAGTCCATTCTTGCAGGTAAGGAAAATATTGATCCAATTTGTTTTGTCTTATGTAGACTTTTTTTATATATATATATATAATTTTTTTTTTTTTCTTAGGTGAGTATGACGCTCTACCTGAACAGGCCTTTTACATGGTGGGTCCCATTGAAGAAGTTGTCCAGAAAGCAGAGAAGATGGCTGAGGAGCTAGCTTAAAGGATCAAAAGTAAATTGTTCTAGAAGGGGTTAGGAGCACTTGGTTTGTAAACTTGTCAAAATACCAATCGTACCTGTTAATAAAGTCTATTTAATGTTTCCTATTAAAGGATGGAATAAAGTGCTGTCCACAACATCTGTATGCTCACACATTTGTCCTGAAGGTTCAGAACATTCTCATTTTAAAAATAAAGCGGTGAAACATGAGCTATATTGTCCTTTACTAAACATTCTGACTTGTGTATTAAAAAAAAAAACTGCCATTATAAGTTCACCTTGATTATCATTGACAAGTCTGGCTGGGGAGACTGTGAAAGATCATGACTTCTGAGGATTGAAGGCAAATTGTTTCTTACTCCTTAACATGTACATACGCTGATAAGGCAATCTCTAATGGTGGTACATAATTTAATACTAACTTTATTACCCTTGGATTACAACTTCTCAAACATTGACTTAAACTTCAGCTTTGACATCAGGGTGAGAAATCTAACCATGGATACTGATCACCCTTGTCCCACTTGCTCAGTGTTTAAATGACCCAGGCCTAGTTTTGAAAATATGTAATTGATGGTGGGTCAATTTGACCTGCGGATGGCACAAGACAGCATGATTACTGAGTTGGCTTGCTTGGGATCATTCCAAACTCAACTTTTCAATTGTTTGCTCAAATTAAACACTACTATAGCTTTTGGGGAAACTCATACAGCATTTGAGCTTTCAAAAATCTACCCGTCTCAAGGTATTTAAAAAAATTGCAACTTTTAATGGTGCATACAATACAACTCTTAATGTGCTACTTATTTTTTTACACTAATATACTGATTATTACAAAGATTCAGAATACAGCACTGATTGGGCCATTAAATGAAATATGTTACAAAAACATTTTAATGATGGTATTCAGAATATCTATGTATTCTTAACCCCGACTAAAAGATTCAAAGAATCTGAGAAAATGGATTTACACACCGCATGTAGATTTACTTTACAGCCTTTGCTAAAGGAATGCTTTGTGATGTCAGAATATAATCAGAGACACACGAGGGCATGTAGGACAGAGGCAGCCAGAACAACTTTGCGTCCCAACCAGGGGAGTAACGTGTCCTGGGTCGGACAGCGGACACAGCATGCTCCATACAGCTGACCACCTTCATCAGATCGCCATCACTAAGCTTCGCCACGTCAACTCGCAGTTGTTTAAGAGCTGGAAAACAAACACGCAAATATTAGGACACATTAAAATACACCACACATGATTCTGTATACAAGACTTATTTTGTCCAAACATCCATGCACATAAAGTATACCCTTGTCCAGATAATTCGGTCCATAGTCGTCCTTCACATCCTGGGGCAGCTTTTCCCACAGTGACGTCACAGATTTGCTAATGAGATCAGCATTGGTGACGTTTGTCTTGAAGAACCCAGGCTCAATGCAGAGGACTTTGACTCCAAAATCATGCATATTAATCCTGAAGAGAAGACAGAATAGATTAGACAGTTAGTGCAAATACTTCACTCATAGTTAGCTAAAATACACAATGTAATTTCTCTGCCTGTGGCCTGTCTCCATGCATGTTTTAGAGTTAATCAGATCAAAAAAAGTCATGTATAAACGCAAACTCCAAATGGCTGGATGCCTGCCAGAAAAGTTACACGGTGTACTTCTTGTTAGGGAAATAAGATCGAACCTCAGACTGTCATTAAAAGCCTCCACTCCATATTTTGAGACGGTGTAAGGGCCTCCTGTCGGACTGATTCTTCCAAACACACTTGCGACATTGACGACCCTTCCCTTGGCCTTCTTTATCAGTGGCAAGACGCTCAAAGTCACAGCTATGACCCCGTTCAGGTTCACGTTCAGCATGTATGTATAGTCATCTATGGTGAGCCAATCACAGGGGGCAGACGGGACAGACACACCAGCATTGTTCACCACGGCCCACAAACCTAAAGAAATCACATTGGGGAATATTTGAGTTATTAGCCTGTTAATAATGTGTATCTGTCTTAAAGCAAAGTCAGAACTCACCTCGCTGTCCTACTTTCTCCTTGATGAATGCTGCCACTTTGGCCACACTGTCTTTGGAGGCCACATCCAGGTGTGTTGTAGTTAACCTTTCAGAGCAGGATTTCTTCAGGTCTTCCTCTCCTTTCTCACTGTAACATCCTGCAATGACCCTAAAGCCCTGCTTGTCCAGGTGTCGAGCCAAAAGGTTTCCAAAGCCAGTGTCACAGCCAGTGATGTACACAAACTTGTTGCTCTTGTCTGAGATCCTGGGCAGCTCTTTGAACCATCGGTACAGATAACAGAGAACCACTAGTGCCAAGAAATACAGGAACATGTCTGCAAAAGCAAGAAGCGGGTTAGCCAGAGCAAGTCAAGGGATTTCGTTTCTTAATTCACTGTCAACAAGAAAAAGGAGAGATTACACACTCAAGTAGAAGGCTGCAAAAGGTCTGAAGCTTTGTATGATCACTTGATAAGAATGGATGAAAGTTCAAACATCTGAATAATACAACTACACCCAACTATCCCCAACAGAACACGCCATTTGGGTTGTCCTATACTCGTGCCATAGAATTATCAAGCATCTAATGTTGAACTCTAAACCCTGTAGACCAGGGGTGCTCACACTTTTTCAGCATGCGAGCTACTTATAAAAGGATCAAGTCAAAATGATCTACCTACTACAAAAATGTAAATCATATATTTCAAAAAATATTCTTTATATCTACAATGTATGTTTATGTACATGCAAAACAGCATGAGCCAATATAGCACAACACAACACAATTACCTATGTACATTTTTTGTCATTACCCGAGTTTACTCTTATGACTTGCACTGAATTGAATCGGCCAGGGATGCATAGTCCGGAAAATTGGTGGCAACTCGCTGACAAGTTTGTCGTGGTTTTGCTTTCCTGCACTGAGCGCGGTTGTTTGCGCATGTGCAGTCACCTAAGTGTCAGTAAAACATTACTGAGTAAAACACAGATGTCATTTGACTGTGGTGCCATGTCCATGTGCCATGCCTGGTTTTTTAAATCCAAATATTTCCCCTCCTCCGTTTATAAAATAATTTGCATCCACACATCTGCGTTATCAGTCACGTTCGTAACATTCCAAACATGTGCGTCTCTTACGTCCTGTCCTGCGTTGGGGAAAAACACAGAAGTGGGCGGAGCTTTGATGCAGATGCCGGTAACGGCACTTTTACAGTCATAGAAGACTAAAGACGTATGTTTACAAGCACTGACCCCGTCCTCAGCCCTGGTTTAGTCCTGGTTTAGTATTGGTTTAGTCCTGGTTTAGTCCTGGTTTGGTTGTTTTCGAGCGTGAGTCCCTGCGATCACTTTGCTGCTCTCTGATGTGGAGGATGTTCGCTGCTGCGAGCATCTCACAGCGAACAGTTTTTAAGGTAGTATGATCCATGCTTCAGTGATCAGAGGAATTTAGGGGGGTACTGTGGCGTGCGAGAACGCAAAACTCTGGTTATCTCTGTCTACACACAAATGCATTAACGGAGTTTTCAAAAATCTCCACTTTGCCCGGAGTTTTTTGTATATATTCGTTTAGAGTAATTTTTTATTTATTAAATGCGATCTACCAATACTACCTTTGCGATCGACTGGTAGATCGCGATCGACGTATTGAGCACCCCTGCTGTAGACATTACAGAGATACACCTATCTGGGAGAATCTGAAAAACAATTAAATATTCTTCAAACCTGCATGTGGGGCTCAGTCTTCGCAGATCAGACTCCTGTGCTGGCGGAGGAATGCTGGCTTTGAGAAATGTTTTTATCAGTGATCTTTCAGCTCTGAGTAAGGTCCAAATGATAGCCCCGCCTCAAAGGAAGCGGAGCAACCCAACTTCACTCCAGGAAAACAAGCCGAGGGTCTGGTTACTCTGCTGGCAGGGGAGAGACACGGGAGATACTGAGAGTAACGAGCCAGTGAAGTTACATTACTGTAACCAAGATTACAATACTCCGCCTCTATCAAACTAACGCAACAGTGATGCGTCTCGTGTGTTAAAAAAAGGCACTAAATAAGTTTAGAATGGAGTTCTTTCAGAAAACACTAACCGTCTGTTTCACAGTGGTCAGTGCAGTCTGATTGAATTGGACTAAAGTTCAGGACTAGGAACTTCTGCTTCATAGTGACTGCTTAGACTCCAATCCTCTTTTACAAAATACGGACGATTATTACATGATCGTTCTTGTTGCATTTCTGCACACAGCAGTCATACGCCTGTTAACCACCAAGTGGCAGTGCTGTTTCTTTTTTAGTGTCTAAATTGGCCTCTTACTAAAGCCGCTGAATAAAGTTCGGATATGTATACATCAGTGTTTTTCAACCTTTTTTGAGCCAAGGCACACTTTTTTCACTGAAAAAATCTTGCGGCACACCTCCAGGAGAAAATGTAAAAATGTATACAGTACTAATGTAAAAATATATACTGTACATACTCTGTGTGATATATAAAGTATATCTTATCTTATCTTATAATGTATACAGTATACTCTGTAGCCTATATTCACAATATACAGTTATTCTCATCAAAATGCTTAAGTCCAGGCCTTGACATTAAGCTTTATTTAACATTTCTCGATACAATTAACAAGAGTTTGGTAATAAAGTGGCACTAACTGTGTGGAAAAAAACTAAGAAAATCCACTCTCTGCCCAAATAGTCAAATAATAACTCACACAAAGAACATGCATTGTTAGTGCATGGGAAACATTTTGGTATCCGAGCTTTAAATTCAGGAGTTTTGGATGAGGGACACGGGAGGTCCTGAACGCGAGTCCATGGTTCTGTCCGGTCCGCATGTCTATGGTTCTGTCCACTCGACTATGGTCTGCGCTCGGTACCCAGTTCAGAAGTGCGTTCGCGAGAGCTGTTGTACAAAAATTGTACATTTCATAGTTAAACCACTACAACGCGGCCACAGCTGCCCCGGGGCAGAGCGGAGGATGTTAATCCTGTTCAGAAACGGCATAATTCATTTTCAAAAACGTCTCTATCACTTTCACTTCTCACTCGCCACAAAGCTCTTGTCTCGCTCCCTCCCACATTTGTTGGTCGCATCCAATTTGACCTTTCTCGCCACAATGCTGACCTGTAGCCAGTGGTCGCATCCAATTTTTCAGTTTCAAAGTACTTAGCTATCTGCTGCCATCTACTGATTTGAAAAAGTATTACATGGTTACTCCACAGTTCAAAACAAGTCACCGCTCGTCAACAGCGAATGCAGTTATTTTTAGACAAAGTAGACGAATTTCTCACGGCACACCAGACAATATCATACGGCACACTAGTGTGCCGCGGCACAGTGGTTGAAAAACACTGGTATACATAGTTCCCACAGACCAATGAATGTCACATGACCTCCTCGGAGACGCCATCTTTGATGGCACGCTGCTGTGTTTGTGCATTCCATTAAACAGAAGAATGAGAATAAATGTAGATATTCAAACGCAAATTGGAAAAAAAGGGCACCTTTTGAGCAAATAATTGTATATTAATACAATGGCACCACAGTTTAACGTGCTACGGACATGTTTTACATATTTGATCAAATTATGCAGCAAAAATTAACAAGCAATGCAAACATTTCTCAAAAACTTTAGATTTAATACCAGTTGGAGCTCCATTTAATTATTTTAATTATATTAACAATTAATTTAATTAATGCTAATGCCCCACGTACACTCTGGATTGCTGTTATTGTTTATTTCCGCGTTTTTGACCGTATGTTTTGGTGAATGGTGGGCAACTGATTTTTCCAGGCGTAAAGAGCAGTTTATTTTATGACACAGATCTTTTTACAGAAGCAATGCTGTTTGTGAACATTGTTTTAGCCCACCATAGAACTATTATCTATTTAATACATTTACGTTGCCCTCGAGAGCCTCGGACGCGACACCGATCCTCCGACACCGATCCTCCTCATAATAAAGTAATCTAAATAATGAAACTCTCAAGTTACCAGATATCAGCATACACAAGTTAGTACTGAGTAAATTACGTCTGTCAACACATTATGAGATACGATACGCACCTGACACAAAGTGCTCCGAGCATATTCTTGCGTGTTTTGAGGGAGTTTCTTGCCTGTTTATCTTCGCAAGCCATAACCTCCGTGGTTGTTCTGACAAAAGCTTAGTCTTCTCACATTCATGAAGTCTAATGATGGGTATACTGTAAAATCCAAGTTTAACGGAACCTCCGGCACGATTTGAACATCCATTGACCCAGCAGGAGATGACCATTTTCAACTTTATCACGACATTAACACGTTTCAGCTTCTTTTTCTATTGTTTTGCCCACAGAATGCCAACACAAATGGCGCCGGGTCGGCAAATCCCCGTATGTAGTGACGTCATGTGGGAACTATGTATACTGTGGCCCGCTAATTTATTTTTAATTGCATATAATTAATTTTTAATAATGTGTAAGTTCACAAACATAAACATATCATTTAGAATGTTCTTGTTCACGCCCACAAAAACAAATAGAGTGCAAGAAGGATCCCAACCGCTGTCAGACTGTACAACAAGTCACTTTAAGACACAAATGCACTAGGACTGAAAACACATGCACTGCCATTCCCACTCTTGTTTTTATTGTACATAATTAGGATCCTGCACAGACTATATTTCTTAACCTTTAGCATGTTTGCACACTTCTGAGTGATTCTATCCATCCTTAATGTGGCATGTACATTTCTCCAGTGTGAGATCAAAAAAGTCGATTTTATCTTGAAAGCAAATTGATGCAAGATATTGATAAAAAGTGGTACATACTCAAGTATTCAAACGCCATATACAGTACAACAGATAATACTTTGTTAAATCCCATTATGCCACAATCGAGCCACAAGCCGCAAGTATTTTGGGCTAATGTTTGTGTGAAATCAACTCGCAGACCCAAGAATAACAGTCAAACAGTAATCCATTATAGTTTTGTTTTTCACACAATGAAAACCTCTTTGAGATTCATTTTTGAAACAAATGCTGGAAGAAGTTTGTTACCATTGTATCCTAACTATTTAATCAGATGTAGCAGTTCACCAGTAATCTGCTCAGACTTCTAAGAGCGTCGGTCGATGTTTTACAACCAACTACAATTCAATCTATCCATGGCTGAAACATTACAACTATATGTTTTTCAGATGTAGTTCATTAAAAAAAATCAACTACTGCAGTATGTATGTTTTATTTACCCACCTCTACTGGCTGTCAAAAGTCCCAAAAAGCATGAGAAAGTCAGGGTCAGGGACCTTGCGTACATTGACTAGCTACAACAAGCTCATTCTTAGAACAAAATGTATGGGTAACATGTATCAAGTTCTATAATATCTACTCGCTATTTTGTTAGTAATTGACCATTTTTTGTTACTTATAATATTCTCTCTAAAAGCAGCAGTATAAAAACAAATTGAGCTGCATTATTAACTACAACCAATGAACTATGAATACCACCACAACAAAGTTTTGAGTTGTCTATATTCGCCCAATAATCCTAGTCTAGAGATAATGTAGATTGGGAAAAATGAATAGAATCTGTGTGAATCTGGTCTTCCATCCAGTGATGCAGGCCACAGTTACTGGGTCGGTGTTTGCTGAGAGGTTGTTGACCTGTTCAACAGCAACCGGCCGGACACTTACCCTCAAACACACACTCTGACCCCACGTCCCACCCAAACCACTGCAGCTCAAAAACAGCACGTGCACCAGTGCCAGACGACAGGTGGCTGCGGACCTGGCTGGGGCTACACAACATCCATCATCTATCCACCACACTGAAGGCACTTCTACGTCTGCATGGACACATTGGTAAGTGTCGCTCTGTTTGCCTTGAATGTTTACCTGCTAAACACTTAGAAATGGTTCTTCTTTCCTCAGATGAATCAAAATGCCTGCAGGTTCCGTCACATTACAAAGCATTAAGAAACTAGGCCAAGAAAATCAGAGCTATGAAGTCTCAGATGAAGGTGTGTGTGTGTGTGACCTTTCTTGAGTGACATATTTACAGTAACTGATAATACTTCTGACTTGTTCTATTTGCATGATTTCTACAGAACCTGCCGGATCTTACATGTAAGTTATTCATGTACATTATAGTAACTGTCTATTGCCGTTTGGGTTGTAATCTTTTGTACCAACCTATGCATGTTTTGGACAATACACCGCTTGCTTGAGCGAGTCCAATGTCCCAATCAACAGCTCTTGTCATCATCATTTTTGTGGTGTCTTGTCCTACTTCTAGTGCCAGAGATTTAATCTGGTTTTCTCTTGTGGGATGACACAAAATTCAATTCCATTCAATTTATTTTTGTACCACACCAGTAGCTATCTCTGAGGACTTTACAAAACCGTTGAATTTGCCAACACAGATCCGAGACTCAAGCAGTTCAAAAACAAGAAATGCAATGATAAAAAACACATTGCGAGTTATTGATCCGTAAGGGGCAGATGACAAATGAAAGAAATGATTAAGTCCATACATTTCACAGTTTCGTTGGAGATGAATTTGACTAAAATGTATTTTTTCCACTTAGGAGTATGTCTAAGGATGAGACAAAGTAAGTCCAAATGATATGAAAGCTGTTTTCTCCATCACACAAATCACTTTAAATGTTCTTTTTCATTGTTTTCAGACCCCCGAGAAAGGCAGAGCAGCCGGCCATAAGGGTTGGCTTCTTCCAGTTGGTAAAGTCCCTGGTGTCACTGGTTCTGATGGTTGTGTTGGATGCTGTCTTAAGCTTCTCTGTGTTTGCGTGCAGTTCCGTTTCTCCACAAAGCGAGACGTCCTGATGATGCTGGTGGGCAGTGTGTGCGCGGTGCTTCACGGCTCGGCACAGCCCCTGATGCTGCTGGTGTTTGGCCTGCTCACAGACACGTTCATTGAGTACGACATGGAGCTGAATGAACTCATGGACGACAGGAAAGAGTGTTTTAACGGCACCATCCAGTGGAGGCGGAACTACACTGCTGGACTGAACACAAGCCAGTCCGCCTGGGGCATCATGAACAATTCAACATGGGAGATGCTCACTCCTCTGAGCGGCCGCCCGTGTGGGTAAGTGGCTGGTGAGAAATGCATGAGGCAGGCTTTTTCTACATCTAATATGATGGGATATTAGAGGTTTTTTGCTTTTAAAACCTTGTTTACACATCTTATGCAGAGTTCCCATGTTTTATTAACTCGTATGCCCATCTTTAGGAATCTAGACATTGAATATGAGATGACCAAATTTGCCTTTTACTATGTTGGGATTGGAGTAGCTGTGTTTGTGCTTGGCTACTTCCAGGTTAGTATTGAAATGATTAATATTGGTACACATTGAAAGGAACTTCAAAAATATAACCCAATAGATGTATTCTCATTTTGACAGTGTCTAGTTCTTCTGTTGTCATAACCAACTGATTGTCCCAACTGTAGATTTCTTTGTGGGTGACAGCGGCAGCCAGACAAATTCAGCTGATCAGAAAACAGTATTTTAGTAAAGTGATGAGGATGGAGATTGGCTGGTTTGATTGCACTTCTGTTGGGGAGCTCAACACTCGCATGTCTGAGTAAGTGCTTTCATTGTGGCCTTGCAATAGATATTAGCACAGAAGATATGAATAGATGGACCTATATTCTTTTTACAGTGATATAAACAAGATCAACGACGCAATAGCTGATCAAGTGGCCATTTTCCTGCAGCGTTTTACTACTTTTGTGTGTGGTTTTTGCGTTGGCTTTGTGAAAGGCTGGAAACTGACTCTTGTTATTGTGGCTGCCAGTCCTCTGATTGGTCTTGCCACTGGCCTCATGGCTTTGGTAAGTCTCTTCATCACTCGATATCTTTCTTTTGGAATAACTTCATTGTAAAAACGTATTACTCTGTCCCAAGTTTGTGGCCAAGCTGACGGGCCTAGAGCTGCAGGCCTACGCTAAAGCAGGAGCTGTGGCAGACGAGGTTCTCTCCGCTATCAGAACGGTGGCAGCTTTCGGGGGGGAGAAAAAAGAAGTGGACAGGTGGATTATGCAGACTGCAGCCTGGAGCTTCATCTCACTAAACCTTTCTGTGTGCAGATATGACAAGAACCTGGTGTCAGCGCAGCAGTGGGGCATCAGGAAGGGCCTCATTATGGGCTTTTTCACTGGATACATGTGGCTCATCATCTTCCTCTGCTACGCTCTGGCCTTCTGGTACGGGTCTGGTCTGGTGGTGGACACACAGGAGTACACTCCAGGAACACTGCTGCAGGTTTCAGATCACCCTTCTCATATTGATGTTCCAGTTTAATGGCACCAAAAAATCTATTCTGAATTTCTCCTACGGGAATCAATCAACTATCAATCTATCTATTTGTCTGGTTAATAGCATTAATTTGTTCCTTGCAGGTGTTTTTTGGGGTCTTGATAGCTGCTATGAACTTGGGGCAGGCCTCCCCGTGCCTGGAAGCTTTTGCTGCAGGCCGTGGTGCTGCGACCAGCATCTTTGAAACTATTGACAGAGTAAGAAGCTTGACATTATAACTCTGTCTCCTTATAAGGCTTAGCAATAACACGGATGGGATGTTATTACTATGGCAACTGCTGAGCTGAGTTGTGTCTTGAAGGAGCCCGAGATCGACTGCTTATCAGAGGCTGGATATAAACTGGACAGGGTCAAAGGAGATATTGAGTTTCACAATGTGACTTTCCACTACCCCTCAAGGCCTGAAGTGAAGGTACACAACTGAGAGGTGCATCAAATCAAAGAAATAAGCCCGTTGTCGTCTGTGTAATAATCATGTGTCGTGGTAGATCCTGGATCAGTTGAGTGTTGCAGTAAAAACTGGAGAAACCACAGCATTTGTTGGTCCGAGTGGAGCGGGAAAGAGCACCGCGGTTCAGCTCATCCAGCGCTTCTACGACCCCAAAGAGGGCATGGTGCGTTTCCATTTCAAACACACAATCAAAGGTAAAGCAGTGATAATAAAGTCATTCTTGTGTCAGCTGCCTTTTTGTGAAGCTGGAAATTAAGTCCTTTGGTGTGGCAGCTGTCTTCTTTTTACATTCAGAGCAGGTTTAAAAATAGACTAGAATCTTTGAGTTTGATAAGAGTACATGATCATCTCTTTCATTATCTGACAATAAGCCCACACTGCCTCATTTTAAACATTACTGGAATTACGCAATGATCCTCTTTTCTCTCAGCCTCTGCAGAAAGATATAGCCTCCAAAAGTTGCAAAGTCAAGGTTATGCAAAAAAAAAAGTGTGGCACAAAATATATGAAAACAGCAAAGCAATGTAATAGCATCATCCATCAACCTGAGCTGAGCCACCTGCTCTGGGCGCCCTGTGCTGCAGGTGACCCTGGATGGTCACGACATCCGAGGGCTCCACATCCAGTGGCTGCGCTCTCTGATTGGCATCGTGGAGCAGGAGCCAGTCCTGTTCGCCACCTCCATCGCAGAGAATATCCGCTACGGCCGCCCAGGGGTGACAATGGACGATATTGTTAACGCTACAAAGGAGGCCAACGCATTTCACTTCATTATGGACTTGCCACAGGTACGAGATCAACAGAACGCCCAAAGCTTCGTTCATGTTTAGACTTTAGGTAGTTTATTTCTTTATCATTATTTTCAGGAAATTATCTTTTAATTTTGAAATGTGAGGTGCTTTAATAGCCACTTGTTTTTCTCAAATGGTGTTACCATAGCAACCAACTGTTTTTTCTGTATTTCAAGTTATATTCATCAGTTTTAGCACTTATTAAAAGCGAGTAAATGTACATCTGAAAAAAAGAACAGATGTTAAAGATGCAGTAGCACCAAGTGGAAACCACTCCCCCCTCCCCTCCCTCTCCACCAAACCAAACATCCAGCATTTTCTTTTCTTTGTCACAACAGGGAGAGTGAAGCAAACGTGAAATTGGCATTTTCTGTTCAGCCATTTTAGGTTTTAGAAAATACGATAACTGCGGTGCACTCACGAGAAACAGGAAGAGGGTGAAGAGGGTAAACACATCCCATTGGTTCGTTGGGGATGAACGACTCCCATTGGTTTATTTGTAAGGGTCCGCTCCAAAATATTTTTGAATAATTTTTGTAGACTATAGGCATCTGGTCAATTCCATTACTATTTGAAAATACATGATAACTTTTAGGGTTTAGGACGATTTCCCTCAATATTTAAAAAAATGCGTCGGGAAAAAATCACTGACTGTCTCTTTAAGACAGAGTCCTAGTGCCAATAGAGTCCTAGTGTTGACCATGTTTTCTTCAGTGGCGACAATAGCTCAGTTGGTAGAGCATTGGCCCTAAGGCCAGAAGGTCGTGGGTTCAATTCCCACCTCTACACCTTCTCCACCGACTCCCACTGATGACTGCTGTCGTTGTGTCCTTGGGCAAGACACTTAACCCCACTTTGCCCAAAGCCCCCACTGAAAGATCAAGGCTATGCTCACTCTCAGAGAGCAGTCAGTGAGGGGCTGGTGCTATGAGACTTGGGTGGCATCTCTGACTGCCACCCCCCTGACCCAGAAATGGATTAAAGGGTAGAAAATGGATGGATGGATGTTTTCTTCATGTAATGCATGATTGTAAATTTCAGAAATTTGAAACTCTGGTGGGCGAGGGTGGGGGTCAGATGAGTGGAGGTCAGAAGCAGCGCATAGCAATAGCCCGTGCACTGGTCAGAAACCCTCGTATTCTGCTGCTGGACATGGCCACATCTGCCCTGGACAATGAGAGTGAGGCTGTGGTTCAAGAAGCCCTGGATAAAGTAGGTTCCATACTCGCGCATCGCAGAATAATTGAAGTTATTTTTGACTTGGACTGTTTTCTGATGAGTTCACAGGTGCGTCTGGGTAGAACTACCATCTCCATAGCCCACCGCTTGTCCACTATCAAGAATGCAGATGTTATTGTGGGTTTTGAACACGGACGCGCTGTTGAGAGAGGCAAACATAATGAGCTGCTGGAGAGGAAAGGAGTCTACTTTACCCTGGTCACACTGCAGAGCCAAGGGGATAAAGCTCTCAATGAGAAAGCCAGAGAAAGTAACACATCTTTTCATACACTCAATTTAAGACGTTAAATGCAGATGACTCACTGTTTTGTGTTGTATTAGTGGCTAACGCTGAAGAGGAGCTGGAGGGCAGCAACATCATCAGAGCAGGAAGCTACAGAGACAGTCTGAGGTACACACAGACATCGCTACCTCCGCCTTCTGCTCCCGTCTCACTCAAACAGGAGCTCGCATTTAAATTGGGTTGCTTAAATAGCTATTAATAAGCAGCACCATCATTTGCCTTTTTGAAGCATTATCCATTTACATCCATGCTTTGGGTGTAAGAAAAGGCCAAATTACGTGTGGAGTTTCTCTCTATATCTGAGGGCGAAGATGAGCCAAATTATTGTGAAGCCAAGGTTGAGACAACAGTCTGTGCCTTTGACTTTCAGGGCCTCCATTCGCCAGCGGTCCAGATCACAGATGTCCAGCCTCATTCCTGATTCAGTTTCGTTCACTGGAGATCTCGCCCCTCGAGCATACTCGTTTTCTCAGGCAAAAGAATCAAAGGTGTGCACTGGTTCAAAAGCATCTAAACAGTGGTCTGACGCTGCAAGAGCCATCTTCTTTTCTATTCTACATTCATTTAATGAACTAATATGAAAATGTAAATATGACTATAGAAAACTAAATGTATATGATCTATATGGAGAGAATTGCAAATGACTGCTAATTAGAAGGAAAAATCCTTGTTTTGAATGAAATGATTATAAAATATAGTAATATAAAGAATGGCAATAATATATTAGCACCAAGACTAAACTCATTGTCAGAAAGGAAACCCATAGATTTTTATGAATACTCCCTCTAATGCAAAGTAAAATTCTTTTGTCAGAGAATGACCAAGCATAGTGTGTGTTTATCAGCTTATGAGCAGGCACCTTTTGATGTAATGCATTCTGATAAACAGGCTGATGCACTCGCTGAAGTCGAAGAGGAGCCGGTGGAGCCAGCCCCCGTGGCCAGGATCCTCAAGTACAACGCGCCTGAGTGGCCCTACATGTTTTTTGGCTCCATTGGAGCTGCCGTTAATGGAGGTGTCATCCCTGTGTACTCTCTGCTTTTCAGTCAAATCCTCGCTGTAAGTGACACTGAGAATGTGAAGGCATCAGTGTGTAAAAGCTTGAGTGTGAGAGTCCCCTCTGTGTGCAGACTTTCTCTGTTACAGATCCTGTGAAGCAGCGCAAAGAGATAGATAGTATTTGTCTGTTCTTTCTCATGGTCGGAGTGCTTTCTTTCTTCACACAGATGCTTCAGGTACATTGTGTGATTTTCAAATAGTCCTGTAGAATATGTAAAGCCATATGTAAAGAGACGTCCATGTGGTGCCACTGTGGTGCACCTGCAGGGTTATTCCTTTTCAAAGTCTGGAGAACTGTTGACCCGGAGGCTGCGGCGGCTGGGCTTCCATGCCATACTGGGCCAAGAGGTTGGCTGGTTTGATGATCACAGGAACAGCCCTGGAGCCCTGACCACACGGCTGGCCACAGATGCCTCACAGGTCCAGGGGGTGAGTAAGGTCCTTGGAGAATACAGTTCAAATTAAATAAATTGTACAGAAAATACACAGAAATGATATATTTTAGCAACACAACATCCCTGTGATTTCTTAGGCTACTGGCTCCCAGATTGGAATGATCGTGAACTGTCTGACCAACATTGGCGTGGCCCTCCTGATGTCCTTCTACTTCAGCTGGAAGCTCACGATGGTCATCATGTGTTTCCTTCCCTTTATCGTTCTCTCGGGAGGATTTCAGGCTCAAATGCTCACGGGTTTTGCCAAACAGGACAAAGCAGCTATGGAGGCAGCCGGACAGGTCAGTTAAAAATCTTTCACGCCCCTAATTTTCCCCGTTCAAAAGGTACAGATTATGAATTCATACTCTGCATTCTTTCTGCACAAACATTAATTGTATTTTTTAGTCAATTTTTGGCTCAAATGGGTGCTTTAGTTTAATTGTAACATCATTTCCTTGAGATAGATTGCAACTCTCTAGTAAAAAAATAGTGGAAAATACATTGAAATAGAAATAATGTAAAATAATAGATTAAAAAATAATCAAAGTTTTATAATTTCTCAAAATGATTGTTTATCATATCGTTTTACAATAACATTGCATTGTAAGAAATATATTTTTCAATCAAATAGCTCAGTGTGGGCATTTTAGTATAATACAGTTTGGGTTTAGGTTCAGATTACGTAGCCTCAGGACAAAACCAAATCTTGTGTTTCAAACTAAAAGTGGGCTATAAATCTCTTTTCTTTATCTTGGTGTTGACAGCAGTGCCACATGTGCTTAGTTCTTCATTTCAAGAATCCTGGATAAAAGTTTAATGATTCCTTATGGGAAGAATGTAGGTGTGAGCAGCAGCAGCAGCAAATAGGATATAGATAAGAGAAAAGCAAATACTTGATCCATAGGCAATACCCCCTGATAGTAAAAACCACTGTTCTCAGAAGCTGTTGTTTTTGTTTTTGTTTTCCCTCTGTAACAGGGAGGTTTGTGTTCTTTCTGTTTGTTTGACAGATTTCTGGTGAGGCCCTGAACAACATCCGGACCATCGCTGGACTAGGGAAAGAGAAAGTGTTTGTGGAAAAGTTTGAGGCTCAGCTCCATGTTCCGTACGAGGCTGCCCTGAAGAAGGCCTACGTGTACGGGGCCTGCTACGGCTTTGCTCAGTGCATCGTCTTCTTCACCAACTCAGCCTCCTACAGATTTGGGGGATACTTGGTGCGACAAGAGGGGCTCCATTTCAGTCTGGTTTTCAGGTATGACAAGTTTATTTTGTGATATTGGTCAAAAAAAGTGCAGAAAATGATTAGTGTTCCGGTTCCAGGGTGATCTCGGCCATCATTACAGGTGGTCAGGCCTTGGGCAGAGCATCATCCTACACACCAGACTACGCCAAGGCCAAGATCTCAGCCGCACGGTTCTTCCAGCTGCTCGACCGTGTGCCTCTGATCAGCGTCTATAGCGACAAGGGACATAAATGGGTACGATCCTTGATGTTACACACAGGCGTCCCCTGAGAACAGGAGTCCTCTTTTAATGATAGATTTATGAAGGCAACAGAGATGGTTTCGTTCTCTATGCTCATTAACTTTGCATGGGGCCTTGTCTTTCATGCATTGCTCTACAGATAGCTGCAGTGCCTGACTGAGCCACAGGGAGGCACTCTTCCACTCTGGTCTCTTAGTGACCCTTGCTCTATGTCTGTTTGTTGTTTTAGGAAAACTTCCAAGGCAACATTGAGTTCATCGACTGTAAGTTCACCTACCCCACCAGGCCTGACATCCAGGTCCTGAATGGTTTAAATGTGTCTGTGAAGCCGGGCCAAACCCTGGCCTTTGTGGGCAGCAGCGGCTGTGGCAAAAGCACCAGTGTCCAGCTGCTGGAGAGGTTCTACGACCCAGATGCTGGCCGTGTGGTGAGTTTAGTTATTTATGCATTATACCAATATAGCACTTTTTTGGCACTTTTGTAGCACTTAAAGACGCTGACCTTGGTGAGAGGAAATGATAAAAGATGCATCATAAGAACAGCTTTTTGGGTCCAACTAAAACCTGTGCAAACTATTGAAATCCTCAATAATCAGGGGAATATTTGCCTAAATTACACACCAAAATGTAAAACGCTTTATGTGTTTTTTATTTGTAAAATGCTCTGTGTAACTAAAGGTTACTTGCTTTCTACTGAATGCCATCATACTTCATTTCAACCTACAAATAAGTCAAACTGGATTAACAATAACCTATTTAAATACTGTATACCGCTACATAGCAAGTTTTTGTATCACGCAAATTGCACAAGGGCAAAAAATACTTTTTTTTATCAAAGAGCTTTTGAGAAAATGTCAAGTGGTCCAGCTGTTGCAGATAAGTGTGTTATCGGACATTATGAAATGGAAGCAGCGGTTTGTCAGTGTCACAGATAATTGGCGGACATTTAGTGTACTTGTGGACTGAGCCATTCCTGATTCTCATCCTACACTGATTCATTTATCAGTCGGACGTTTGTGCTGACGCAGTGCTTTATTTTTAAAAAAGAGAGCACTTCAACTGGAGTGGAGCGTTGCTCTGGTGCCAGTAAAGAATCAGTGCCAAGATTCAAATGGCCTTAATTGAGTTGGAAGTGGTTTGGAAATGCTGTTCTGATTTGCAGCCTCATTTAAAAGGGTAGTCTCACCTCTGTGTTGTTGGTATGGAAATTACAGACTCATTTTGTTTGCATGATTGTCCATTAGGTTTCTGTGAAATCAAATGTTTTTCTGTACTAATGGTAAAATCAATGACCTTCTGCAGCTGATTGATGGCCACAACTCGACACATGTCAATGTGGCCTTCCTGCGTTCCAAGATTGGCATCGTGTCCCAGGAGCCCATCCTGTTTGACTGCAGCATTGCAGACAACATCAAGTATGGAGACAACTCCAGGGAAATCAGCATGAATGAGGTCATCTCAGCGGCTAAGAAAGCCCAGCTCCACAGCTTTGTCATGTCCCTACCAGAGGTACAACACACAACGCACTGCTCTGCCTTTGTGGAGGGAACAGGCTGGATTCAGAGTTTGCTCAAGCACAAAGCAAGGAATAGAGAAATACAAGGACAAAGATTACTATCAGACCAACGGTAGGACACAGCTGAAGAAGCACAGAAGACACTTTAGGAGAAGGAGAAGAGCTGGTATTAATCCCAAAATGGTAAAATCAGAAAACAGCTGCTCTTAAAGAAGGAACACTCACAAACAGCAATTTAACAGAATCTTCTGATGTCAAAGAAAGTCAAAGAAAGTGCTCATTATTACCAAAAATGCAATTACGCCAAATTCTAACTACGCATGAAGAAGGTGTAATACATGTCGTGTCCTCCTCTTAGAAATACGAAACAAACGTTGGAGCACAGGGCTCGCAGTTGTCTCGTGGTCAGAAGCAGCGGATTGCCATTGCCAGAGCCATCATTCGAGATCCCAAGATCCTGCTGCTGGACGAGGCCACCTCCGCTCTGGACACAGAGAGTGAGAAGGTAAAGCACACGTACGACAGGAGAGCTCTGCATTAGGCTAAAGAAGCGTTCTGTGCCTCTGCCTGAAATTTGCCAAAGAGCAGGAGCAGGCAGAAGTTTATTATCATTACCATTAGTGTCATTATCATTCATGATGTCTATTATCAGCTCCTGTGTGAGTGTGGGCTGTGGGATGGGCCTCAAAATGGCTGAAGCTCACTGGGGAGAAAAAGAGGCCCCTACAGCGCACTGAGCCACTGGAACATTCTAATGATAGTAATCAAGGCGTGATTGTCAAATTGCTATAATTGTGCTGTGAGGGAACTAATGGCGCTGTGTAACCATGTGCAATTGTGTGTGTTTTTCTGTATCAGACTGTGCAAGACGCCCTGGATAAAGCCAGAGAGGGGCGCACCTGCATCGTCATCGCCCACCGCCTGTCCACCATCCAGAACTCAGACATTATCGCCGTCATGTCCCGCGGGTATGTCATCGAAAAGGGTACGCACGACCACCTCATGGGCCTAAAGGGGGCCTACTACAAGCTGGTTACCACGGGAGCGCCAATAAGCTAACTGCTAAAGGAGAAAGAACAGTAGTCACGTTTACCCATTCACTCTTACAGTATTTATGAGGAGGACATGGGACCTGTTTTTATTTTTCTTGTGTGCTTTTGATAGTCTTTCATAATAGATTCCGAGACTGTTATTGAGACCGGCGATCTAAAAATGGCATGAAAGAACACACTTACACGTCTAGGGCGAGCTTATAAGTGAGCTAAACCGTGGCCATGTTGGTGATGTGCCATATTTGTGAATATCAAGACAAATCCTTTTCAAGAAATGTTTATGATTATTTTTGATTATGCGATTGTGTGATTTTGAATGACATTGTTTATTCAAAAAAAATAAAAAAGCAACTGGTCTGTGTCTTCTCAGCAGTGTTCTATGGTGGGACCAAAACAAATAACCACCTGCTCAGGGACTACAGGTGTAAATTAGCACTGCTGCTACAACCTGGGACAATGCATCTCTCCTTTTGGCTAATGTTTACTGTACACTGTCCCTGTAAACATAAAAAACCATACCGTATCAAATGTTGGTAGCCTGGTCGTACCACACCATAGTACAAATTTAATTTCATACTAAGGTCTGGATTTGCTCCATTGACTCCGTTAACAGGTGGGAGGGGTTAACTCCTTTTGCAGATTGAAACCATTGGATCTGAGTTTACCGTGACGTATGTAATGCGCCCGAGTGAGTCGTTAGCATTTAGCATTTAGCCTAGCCATCTCCTTTGCCGCTATCGGAGCCCGTGGGGAGTAGCGCCACAATTTTTTCCAGTGATTACATTTGCTAAACATTCCTCTTGCTCCGGCTTCAGTTTCTTGATAGAACCAGACCGGATTACTTTACTATCGCATTTTTCACCATTGCCAAACTACAACCTTCCCGTTCGACGCAAACTCTTGACGTAACCCACAGCTAACTACAACACCCGCCTCCCGCGCTCTCTGATTGGTCGGTCGATATTCAACCGATTGTAATTGCAAACACAGGCACCAGACCCAGACGTTACATGCAGGAGATGATGATTGAGCGGAGTGTACGGATGGATAAGGCCAGAGTAGATAGTATTGACGGCGGTAGAGAGCAAGTGGTGAAAAGGTGGTACTGCACCCTAAAACTCCCCAGAAAGGGGACGGCGCTCTTGAGCAAGTGGTGAAAGGTGTTACTGCACGGTATTTTTCAAAGAGTTTTAATGAGTTAGATTCTGTTGACCCTGTGTGTGTGTGATAAAGTAAATGCTTTCACAGTTGTCTAAAGTGATTTATGATCACGGTTTATTCTAAAACAGCTAAGTTGCAGGTCCTCCCTGTTAACGGCACTTAGGTGTATGTGTGTGATAGCGTTATCATGATGACGGTTGGGAGGTCGTACTAACAGCAAATCAGAATGGGTGGGAGGTCTATTAGAAGTTTTTCAATGGTTCAAACGCTTTGCGACTGTCTAAGAGAAGGTTATGCAATATGTCTAATACAGGTAAGTTATTAATATAACATTTTTCAGTATTCATATTAAATGTTTTAATTTAGTTTATCTCTAGGAAAGGGTCGTTTATTGACACATTATAACACCGATGAAGATTTAACTCCAACAGCAAAAGTTACGAGAGGTATACAGCCAACGGATGAAATAGGGTAAGATCTCATTTTCCTTAATGTCTTAATCAGATGTTTAATACTTTTATTTCATTTTATACAGCACAGGTAAATTAAACACCAAGTCAATGCCCCTGATGCATAAATTAAAACAATTAAATCAACATAAAGCTCCGTAAGTTGGTACATATACTAACTTTATATAACAAGTTTTATGAGAGGTATATTTTTTTCTAGAGCAATTCTATCACGCCGCAACGGACACAAAATAACTAATCACGGGGATGATGATGATGATAAAAGGTGAGTTACATATTATAATTTTATAATGATAGAGGTTATAATTTTCTTCTCACTATTTTAGCTCATCAGAGGGTGACGAAGACACAGAGAATCAGCCCTCAGTAACCAGGATTTCAACATAATCGATTTTATAGCGACACTCGACATTGATGCCATTATACGCGATGAAGGTATACCAAACAACGATCAAGATGTATTAAACGCAGGAACACCATTCCCGGACCGTGAGGAATACTTTGAACCAATATCTGGACACGCAGCAGCTCCTGATGCAGCAAAAGGGCCTGTAAAGAATGCTTTAACACCAAAGGTGAATACTCTACAAGAAAACACACATCTGTTAAACAACACTAGTGAAAAAACGTTTGTGAAAACAGAGCTCTCCAACATACGTGAGGAATTGAAGTCAACCAAGGCACGTTGTGTTAGTGCAGAGATACATACAGACAGGTGTCTAGCAACTGTGAACCAACAAGTAAAATACACAGAGGCCCGTATACTTAACGAAATACATCAGTTAAAGAGACAAGTTCACCATCTTCAAACTGAGCACGTAAAAGTTACTAAACAAGTGTTGGTGTTGCAAAATCAGCGTACAAACGCTACTATACACAGAGCTAAATACGCGCTAGAGGCCAACGAGCCCAACTACAGACACGCGCGCTTCAACGAGAGGTCCTACAATTGCAAACTCAATACACGAAAGCCTCTATACACAACAGGGAATTAGAAACAAAAACCTTACGCGGGGAAATACAAATTCAAAATTTGACTACTGAAATCAACCACCTTAAAAACACGGGAAACGTAATAGCTGATAGAATTGCACAAGTGGATAACCAAGCGAGCACGTCTATAGCCGGCTGTTATAGAGCAAATCAATGAAAACACTTCTCATTTGAAAGCCATCGAAAATGCTTACGATTGTGAAGCACACTAAAAGACCTAACGCTACAGCACCCTCTCAACTTCCTAAAAAAATAAGAATTAATTATGGCCAGCGCTCTAACACTTATGCATCAGTGGAACGTTTAATTCGTACTAATTATCAAACAACGCAACACTGATCGTACTAATTATCAAACAACGCGTAACACGTATCCGTGTATTGATCGACTAATTCGCACAAATCATCAAAGTGCATCCCATGCTGCAGAACGGTTAATAGCACCGACCCATGTCATAGCTGAAAGGCCTTCGCTAGCAGACATTACCTCAAATGCTGATAATGTTAACCAGTCAATAAGTAAAGATACTATCCAACCCACAATACAACAACCTACAAACAACTGTGTAGGTATTAATAGTCAAACTATAGAAATGGATACGCAAAATGACGAACCACCTACACGCAGCTCTGTTTTAAGTCGACACAACAATGTTACAACTGTTTCAAGAAATTGTATAGTTCACACAGAGTCAGACCCCCTGGAGGGTAATGTTAATGAGGGTAACGAGACCATACAAGTGGGTGGTGTTGTACAGATTACTGAACAAAGTGATGTCCCCGCTAACGTACAATCAGGTGGGGAGGTCCATGTTAACGTAATACCAGAGTTTAATACCACGGTAATGTCTGAGCACATTGATTTTCGAGGTATAGACCCTACAGATACCGTAAAGGCTTGTGAAAGAGTAAATGAAAAATTAACGAGGTTAATAACACAGGCTGTAAACAATGCAGAACAAGGATGTGTGATGAATGTTGCATTACGAGGGCCCTCGCTTAGTGACGATATTCAAGTTATTTTGAACTCTGACAATGACTACAATGTTGACCATTTTTTAGAGGAAGTGGAAAAAGTGTTACAAAGTAACAACAAGTCCATTATAGAAGATGAAATGACATTAATAGTGAGTATAGCACATTCACAAAGTGGTGGTGGTGGTCAGCGGCTCAAACTTGGTGCTGTAGCCTACGACACAATATTGCTAAAGAAAGGTAAATTTCTTTATAACCCTCACAATACCGAAAATGCCATGTGTTTTGCCATGTGTATAGCTCATGCATTTCATGCGAACTATACCCATAGTAAATTACTCGATAAAGAGTGGCAAGCCGCAGTTGGTCTGGATCAACAAACAAACGTGACACTGAATGATGTGTCAAAGTTTGAGAATCTGTTGAACATAAAAATTGTTGTTTTTCATAACAATCCACCGACTAAACGTCTTCAATCATTTGAAACACAGGATAGAATGCACGAATGCACAATAGCCTTATACCTTTATGAGAATCATTACTATCATATCAAAAATAAAACGGGGTTCTTTGGGAGTCCATATGTGTGCAAATACTGTATCAAGCCATACGGTGCTAGTTTGCACCATCTCTGTAAATACCTTTGTAACATCTGTTACACACAGTGTGGGACAGCAGGGGAAAACAAAACAATTAAATGTCCTCAGTGTAAACGCATCTGTAAATCTACCCACTGCTTTAATCAGCATAAACTCCCTGACCCCGTCCACGATAGAATACCTTGCTTTTCTGTGACATATTGTGAAGAATGTAAACATCTGTATCACAACACAGCTAAAAAACACGTGTGTAAAATTCCAATATGCATCCACTGTGATGCTGAGCTCCCTGAAGGTGGTGAAAAGCAACATAGCTGTTACATCAAACCTTTAAAAGTGGTTCAAGAGACAACCAACTACATTTTTTATGATTTTGAGACAAGGTACGATGGTAACAAGCATGTCCCCGTCTTAGTCTGTACGCTTGATCAGGATGGTGATAAATATAACTTTTCACACGATGGTTGTGTTAAACGAATGTTGAAATATTTTAGAACACCAAAGTTTTGTGATTACACATTCATAGCACACA
Organism: Knipowitschia caucasica; assembly: GCA_964034765.1. Taxonomy (NCBI): domain Eukaryota; kingdom Metazoa; phylum Chordata; class Actinopteri; order Gobiiformes; family Gobiidae; genus Knipowitschia; species Knipowitschia caucasica. The sequence goes on from OZ035844.1 coordinate 12,075,347, forward strand.
ATGCAGCGGCTTTCGACAACTATTTAATCCTAGAAGAGTTCGCGAGACAGGGGCTAACCCCTAGTCTCACTGTGAGAGGCACACACGTGTGCTCTGCATGTATGACAAGCGACTTAGACAAAGATGGCTGGACTCGATCAGTTTTCTGCCTATGCGTTTAGCACGTATACCTGAAGCATTAGGGTTTGATGACCTAGAAAAGGGTCATTTCCCTCATTTATTTAACACCAAAGAAAATGAGTGTTATATAGGCCCCTACCCTGAACCGGCCTTTTACGGCGTTGACAAAATGGATCAAGCGCAGAAAGCTAAATTCAACGAGTGGTATGACAGTGTAAAACATACAGAATTCAATCTACAATTTGAAATGCAACGCTATTGTCTCAATGACGTAGCTGTTCTCAGACGTGGCTGTCTGCTCTATCGTGAAATGTTACTCTCTGGAACAGAGGTGGATCCGTACACGTTTGTAACTCTCCCAAGTTATTGTATGGGTGTTTACAAAACGGTATTCCTGGAGAAAAACACAATAGCTCTAACATATGACGGCTGTTATAACGGGGCCAACAAGTGTTTCTCTGACGGATCAATCAAATGGCTCGAATACCTCTGTAAAACCACAGGGTTAACAATTCACATGCTCTTAAAGGGGGGGAAAAGCAAATTGGCCGCTATCACGTAGACGGCTATAACCCCTCTACAAACACATGTTACGAGTTCTTTGGGTGCTTTATTCACGACATGAAAGTGTTACCCACCGGGAGGGATGAATCACCTATCTAAAAAGACTTTTAGTGATCTCTACATTGCAACCATTGACAAAATAAAAAACCTGAAAGATCAATCCAATGTGGTAGTCATGTGGGAATGCGAATGGAACAAGTTAACTAAAACAGATGCTTCTGTGAAAGAATTTCTCAAAGATTACAAAAGTCCGAGCGTTTAAATCCACGTGATGCTCTTTATGGTGGTCGGTACAAATGCCATAAAGTTATATTACAAGGTGTCTGACGGTGTAAAAGTACTCTACTATGATTACACAAGTCTATATCCGTCTGTACAAGCGTGCAAAGAATACCCCATAGGTCACCCACAAATCATCATTGGTGATTTTGAACCACTAGAAGCATATTTCGGATTTGTTAAATGCGTAGTATTGCCGCCTAGAGGACTGTTACATCCTGTGTTACCCCATAAAATGCATGACAAGCTGTTTTTCATTCTATGTAAAACATGCGCGACAGAATTGAATCAAATGACCGAGTGTGATCACACTAGCACAGAACGAGAATTCACAGGGACATGGCCTATTTCCGAAGTGTTAAAAGCTGTGGAAAAAGGTTCATTGTACAGAAAATTCACGAAGTGTGGCATTTTGCTGAAAAATCAGATCAACTGTTTAAAGGCTATGTCAAAAAGTTTTTGAAAAGCAAACAGGAAGCCAGTGGCTATCCTGATCATGTGAAAACACCCGAGGATGAGGAGAAATACATTGATGAATATCACGAACGTGAAGGTATTTTACTGGATCGTCATAACATCAAACCTAATAAGACGCGACGGAGCTGTAGCAAATTGTTACTGACTAATTTGTGGGGTAAATTCTGTCAACGTTCAAATCTTGGGCAGACAGAGATGGTGACAGATCCTGCGCGTTTTATGCAACTCATGTTTTCTGATCATTTTGAAGTCACCCAATTCCACTTCATTTCCAATGCAATGGCTATAGTACAGTGGCGCTATGCTAATGGGGTTCAGTCGCATGCAAAAGATTGTAACATTTTCATCGGGGCCATGACAACATCCTACGGAAGGCTCATGTTATATGAACTTCTGGACAAGCTTCAAGACAGAGTGCTATATTGTGATACAGACTCTGTCATATTCACAGCAAAAAGTGGTGAGTGGATCCCACCCACAGGGGGGTTCCTAGGTGATTTGACCGATGAGCTCGGCAATGGAGACAGCATTACTGAATTTGTCTCAACAGGGCCTAAATCGTATGCGTACAAGACGGCCCTAGGGGACAAACAAGTCAAATGCAAAGGTGTGACTTTGAGGGGTGCAAATGTGGAGACCGTGACACACGACTCTCTAAAAGACTTGTTAGATAAATTCATGGCTAATCGAGAGACGGATGAACATCTGATAACAGTATCTGACACGATTACCAGAGATAAGACACGCTTTCACCTCAAAAACAGGTCACTTGTTAAAAAACTGCGTGTGACATACGACAAACGTCGCTTGCTCGATGACTACTCTACAAAACCCTATGGATTTTAAATCAGAGCTTTTTGACTCGAGGCTCCAGCATCCTTTTAGCTCTGTTATTAGTGGGCCTTCAAATTGTGGCAAGACATATTTTGTTAAAGACATTATTGAAAATGCTGACGCTTTAATATCCCACAAAATTGAAAACATTGTCTACATATATTCATGTTGGCAACCGCTCTATGACGATATTCTAAAAATACGTAATGTCAACTTCATCAAAGACCTCCCAGAATCTTTAGCAGATGACACATTGTTACCGCCGAGCAAAAACAATCTACTTATAATCGACGACTTGATGAACGATGCTTCAAACAATTTGGAAGTGCAAAATGTATTCACCAAATATGTCCATCATAGAAATCTTAGTTGTATTTATATGGTCCAAAATTTGTTTGTGCAGGGTAAAAGCAGTCGCACAATTAGTTTAAACACAAACTATCTAATACTTTTTAATAACCCCCGGGACAGATTCCAAATATCTCTACTAGGTAAACAAATGTTTCCTAACAAATCCAAATTTTTTCTAGAGGCTTTTAACGACGCTACAAACAGACCCTACGGGTATCTTTTAATCGATTATAAAACTAAAACGCCTGATCACTTTAGACTCAGAACGAGTCTGCTTTCCGACAAAGTAGTTGTGTATATACCTAAAAAGGGGAAAAAGTAATTATGTCGGCACGTGTGGTACGAAATTTATCTTTGCTACAGTTGTTATATAAGGCTTCGCCCAAAATGAGGAAGGTTATTCTGACTAAAGCGAGTCCGGACCTTATTAACACCCTGTCAGAGCTAGCCATTAACGTGCTCAGTGGTAACATACCTCTGACTACGAAACAGTATAAGCAACTTGAGAAAAAAAAAAAAAGTTATTAGAGTTATCAGTAACAAAAAGTTAAACGTTTTAAAGAAGAGAAAAACCTTGAATCAACAAGGTGGATTTCTACTACCGCTTTTGGGAGCTGCTATACCGTTTATAACGAGCCTCATCACCAGTCGTTAACATGGAATATACGGAAAAAGTGTATTTGGTGCCGCAACAACAGCTGGATAAACTAACGCAGCAGGGTCATGAAAAATCCATCGCACACAGGGTACAGACAGAGTTGGACAAAGAAATGCTCGATATTTTGAATAATGTAGCTATGGACCCCCATGAAAAAGCTAAACACTATGCTCACATTCTACAACGTTTTCTTACGCTGGTGAGAAAAGAGGAGAGTGAAAAATCTGTTTTAACATTAAACATGCCCATCTCAACTGAAGAACCAGTGGTTAACACAGACGTGATAGCAGCAGAGGTTATGAGACATATTCCACGAAATAGTCATAAAAACGCCAAGTTAATATTGGAGATGTTGTCAAAGACACCCCGGGTGGTTACTTGGAATGGAGATGGTGAAGTTGTGATTAACGGTAGTGTTGTAAAGGGCTCTCATGTTTATGACCTCATTAAGAATGTCACAACTAGTCATAATATACTAGAAATTTCAAGACCTATTGGATGGTCTTTGTTTTTAAAAACACTAGCCGAAATGAATATTCCCCAATCTGCCATTCCTAACACTATGGTTCGTAGAACTATTAATGAGTTTAAAAATATCCCTCCTTCTGATGTTTATGGGACGCCCTTAGTTAGTGCTAAACGTAAAAGATCACGTAAATTCATCACTCCTTTAGTCACCAAGAGTGGAGCAAGTTGGTTAAGTTTTTAAATCTTTATGATTGAAATGTTTTTTCACGTGTGTTTATCATTCTGTATGATAAAATGTATCACTTATTATGAATGTGTGTGTTATGAAATGTTTTTCACATGTGTTTATCATTCTGTATAACGTAATGTATCACTTATTATCATTCTGCATGGAAAATAAAAGATTATACTTAAATTCTCAATGATTTTTATTATGCACTACACATTGTACACAGTCGAAATCAGTTTCACTACATATGGCCACAGGTTGTATAGCATTAACAAAATGACATACCAAGGAATCGTTACAAGCCAAGTTGGAATCATACACACGGATAAACTCTTGATAACTTGAACCTTTTAACATGTGGCATAGAAAAAATACACAATGTTGTCCACATGTTACAGAAAGATGACTCTGTACCTGTTTTATGGAATGGTAAAAACCTTCACTATTCTCCCTCATAAATCTATTAATACTATTTGGAAAACTTTTATAAGCTGGTCCGTTGCCGAAGCTGTCAAAGAAGTATCCGCACCTATCTTTAGAAAAGTATGCCGCTACCCAGTGTTCTCCAGGAAGGGGGGAGGGATGGGTGTTAATGATGGCACACGCTGGATAACGTTTTATGACACTAGGTAAACGATCTGAGGGGAAAACACCTAGGAAACCCGTGCCTTTTTTGACACACAGCTTCATGATGCTCGTTAACTCTATAGTATTCATTAGTACGGCATCTAATAATAGTCTAAAAGCACTTGCCTTCTGTTTGAAATCTCAATAATGGAATCAAAAACTGCATAGCAGATCAAATTAACGGTACGTGCTAGCGGTGTCCTAAACCTAGCTTCTAAACGTACGTTACCGGATTTAACTAGTGATATATTACCACCATGGCCTTCATCAGCCTCTAAATTAAAACAGAACAGAGTGTAACCATCTCCAAAATCGTCTCGATCTATCGCAAGAGACCTGTCTTTTAAATGGCGACCCGTTGTTTGCACCAGCTGGTAATATTCACGTACATACTGCCCTCTATTAAATACTGGTTGAAAAGGCTTAGATGGGTAGGATTGACCGTCTACGTATAAACTCATAAATTCAGTATCAAAATGTTGGAAATGATAAGGATTACGAGTATAGCTCCCCGTGTACGCCTCGTTGTCAATAAAACCCACAATTAAGAATTTAGGTATTTTACCTAAATAAAGATTGTCTTGGTTGCAAACTCTAGTACCACTTGGTATTGAAAAAGTCTTTAAAGCAACACGATCAATAGCGTATTTCGCATTGGTATGCTGCAAGGCCCTGCTGTGCCCGAGCCTCACCATAGGGGCTACAGCGACTTTTTTAATAAAAATCGATGCTGAAACTATTTTCACACGATACTTGGGATCAGCAGCTCCAGACATCAGTACAAATTCATCTTTAGACCGCATAAATTTCAATGACATGTCTACACCGTTTAAAATGAGTTTTTCTTGAAAAAATATATCCGAATGTATAGGACCGATCAATTCCACAATACGACCATTGTCTGTAAAGGTACCTCTCTTATTTAAACCTAGGTTATTACCGGCTATACTAGCCGCATTCATATGGCCTGTAGTGTCTTTACAAAACAAGGCTGTACCAAATTGAGTGTCTAATGTATCCTTACTGTAATTAACCAAACATTCTAGAATCCCTCTATAAGGATAAGTGTTAGATGACTGAGTAATTAATTTATCACCCAGCATGATATCCACTTGCGAAAACAATGCAGTAGTCGGATAATTTACAAAACCCACGTCGGCCCCCACTGCTATGGGTGTACCATCAGCGTTTAAAAGTTTTGTCCTTAGAAATATATACGAGTCATTCAAGTCTATATAATCTTCACCGCTCCCTGTTATGTGGAATTCAATAGGTCCTGTGTCTGTTATGGCTGAAATTGGTGGGATTTCTATGAATGTACTCTTTTCAATAGAGGTTTGGGTGATTGGTAGAGTAAAGAGGTCCAATTCCGTCTTGACGCATTCCTTAGAGTCGCTGTGTAATAAGGCCATATTTTAAAATATGTCACGCGACAGCTCCGTCAGCTTTGACTGCTTCCTCGGTCTGGCGTTTCGCTTGTGTCCTAATTTGCGTTTGCGAGTTGTTTTACGTGGGTGTGTCGCTAGCTTCACACCAGGGGGGTGGGTTTGAGGCTTTTTAGTATATACAAGCATCCCTCTACCATCCTGTTCATCACCCATCGCCTTTGAGACAGCTGCTTTAGAAACTCGGTTTGTTATGTCGTTGATGATATTACCCGCTGCTGTTTTCAAATGGGGTTTTAGCACGTTGAAGCCCTTATGCAATAGAGGCATACCCCATCTGAATAATCCACGAAATATCCCTCCTAATCCATTTCCATATTGTGTGTGGGCCCCCCTGAAACCAGGGAGGTCCCCTCCTGCCTGAGACAGGTAGTAAGCTATGTATTTAGACTCATCCGCTCTGTGTGGAATATAACCCATTTTTACGTCTAAAATGTAGTTTCAAAATTACTTTCCCGTATAAAAACGGAATATGCTTGTTTTGATCGTTTTTAAAAGATATTTCAATATCGTCTATGACTGATTTAGACACGGGTGTGTAATGAGGCTTATCATAGGTTACCGTTGGATATGATGCATTTTGATTTGTAATATTTATCACGCGTAGTATAGGGGCGTGGCTGTCACCCACCAGCTGATAGTCGACAATATCAGTGTATATAAAAAAATTATAACATCCTGCGTATATATCTGCTGGATACGGTGCAGCAAACGGGTTAATTTGGTCATCGGGTATGTAGACACTCGCCTGATTTTCAAAACCCAAGATAATAGCTAATAACCCGTAAAATGTCAACGTGTGTCCTGCTGCTTCATGTATAGTAATTTTGTTGTTAATGTTGTTGTATTGTAAGTGAATATTCCCCGTTATCGCGTTAGTTGATAAAGCATAATTAATTTCCTTCACTATTCTGTCCATGGATTCATAAAACCCTACTGTAATATCTATAACGTCCGAGTTTCCTGTAGGTGTGATGACGATCATTTTTGCTGCTCTTTCATCGAAAGATTTCCAAATTCTAGGATATTGAACTTCGATTAAACCTACTTCATAAGGCTCTGTTAACAAGAGGGGTCGAGCAAGTTTGTTTCTAAATTTCCATATTTTGTTTTTTGGGTAAACCTCCATAGACGCATTGCTTGCGAGGGTAACATAAAATCCTTCATTATGATTCATTGGTTCTTCTTCCTATATGTCTATAACCTCCTTAGCATTTATCCACGAGTTAAACTCCTTAGGCCAACCGATCCAGCTAACAAAATGCTGTTTAGTTTTGCCCACACGCTTTGTTTTTAAAATATCTTGAATTTTAAAAACTCTGTTATGTTCGATAATGACACGTTGTAGTTCTGATTCATAAAAAGTCCCT